>CM055828.1:35313071-35913071 GCA_029582265.1 Zoroaster sp. YZ-2022 | reverse complement strand
TCTATGAGTATGCTTACTCTCTTTGAATCAAGATATACATTGAAGGGAAGGTACAACATTGGTAATGTTGGCCAAACTGCTTCTATGAGTATGCTTACTCTCTTTGAATCAAGATATGCATTGAAGGGAAGGTACAACATTGGTAATGTTGGCAAAACTGCTTCTATGAGTATGCTTACTCTCTTTGAATCAAGATATACACTCAACGCAAGGCTCAATCTACATTGGAAATGTTGGCCTAACTGCTTCTATGAGTATGCTTTCTCTCTTTGAATCAAGATATACATTGAAGGAAGGCACAGCATTGGTAATGTTGGCCAAACTGCTTCTATGAGTATGCTTACTCTCTTTGAATCAAGATATGCATTGAAGGGAAGGTACAGCATTGGTAATGTTGGCCAAACTGCTTCTATGAGTATGCTTACTCTCTTTGAATCAAGATATGCATTGAAGGGAAGGTACAGCATTGGTAATGTTGGCCAAACTGCTTCTATGAGTATGCTTACTCTCTTTGAATCAAGATATGCATTGAAGTGAAGGCAGCATTGGTAATGTTGGCCAAACTGCTTCTATGAGTATGCTTACTCTCTTTGAATCAAGATATACATTGAAGGGAAGGTACAGCATTGGTAATGTTGGCCAAACTGCTTCTATGAGTATGCTTACTCTCTTTGAATCAAGATATGCATTGAAGGGAAGGTGCAGCATTGGTAATGTTGGCAAAACTGCTTCAATGAGTATGCTTACTCTCTTTGAATCAAGATATACATGTACATTGAAGGGGAGATACAACATTGGTAATGTTGGCAAAACTGCTTCAACGAATATGTTTACTTTCTTTGAATCAATAAAAACATGGCTCCTTCAGCAACCAGTAAGTTAAAGATTGAGCTGAAAATAGTGAAAATAGAGACATAATGAAAATGCATTTAGATTTGTCTTATTAATTCAAAATGGAATATCGGAATGAGGTCTCTTTTTGAAATTCAAAATGGAAATTAATTTGCTTTTCTTTATATGACAACCCTTCAGACCATTTCTATGGAAGATTGATGCAGATCAGCTTGATGCCAGCCAAGTCAGTTCCATGTAACAATTTAACCATTTTGGTAAAAAGAAAATAATGAATAGAAATGGGCTCCTAATAATGAGTTATTTATGTGTGTACAAAGAGAATTGTTATCAAGATCCGGATTGTTTATTAACCACATTTACAGCCTGGCTGAGTTACAAAAGTTCTTGTAAAGAAACTACTAGACTACATTTGGATTTTTATGAGAAATATCATGCAAGTTTTGTAGCTTTTGTTGATATTCTTTGTGGTCTGTTAAGGGCCATGGATTTAGTTGGGTATTACATTCTTTGTAAGAGGTGGCAGTAATTGAACAAAAGTCCAGGTTGAGTTGGGGTTGCCTATGGTTACCGAAGTTGTCAATCTAAAATGCCAAGCAAACAACAGTTGGACAAGTCCAGGGCAAATTTATGGAAACCAACATGCAGGGTTTCATCAGAAATAGAAGCCCACACAAAAATAAACAAACAATTAGAACACGGAGTAAATATATACCATTCAAAGGAAATGGATATGGTTAACTCCACCAACACTACAATGTTCCCAAGGTCATATTACTCAGAGAAGCATTCAGTGATACTTAGTTCCTCCCTGCCCCCCCCCCCCCAAAAAAAATAAAATCCTGAAAAGTTTTTTATTTTTAGCCAACCATACATTGTACTAGCTAGAACACTATACACAAAGAAACAATAAAATGGATATAAAAGACAGTTGCAGGATCATCTGAAGTTGTTTACTGCGCAGCGAAAATACTTCATGTACTGTCTTTGTATGAGTGTATTTGCTGCATGCTGCGCTTAGTGTATAAATGTATGCATCAGGCAGAAGCACAAGTAGTCACCAACACAGTGCCTCTACAAGACATTTAATCTTCCTATAATTCCTCTTTAAAAGATACTTCAACATGGGGAGTACATGTACCACTTCTACAATTTGCATCAAATTGACCGGTTGCCAGGCGTTTTTAGTCTCTCAACAAGCCACTATGGATCAAAAGACCACCAGCTGTTTTTTTGTCATTTTCCTCTTTCATTAGGTGATGTTAATTGAACCATTTGAAGAACAAAAACCACAGTGACAATACATTAATGCAGGTGATACTATTGTATTATACGTGTAGCTTTTGTTTGGGAAATGTCTCTTTAGCCCTTTTCACATGACGAAAAAAAGCCAACATTCCTTGAGAAATTTTCTCGATGTTGAGAAATATTACAAAATGAGCTTCATGTGAAAGGACACCAATGTTTGAGATGTCCTACATTCCTTGCGAAATTTTCTCAAACATTGAGATATTTTGTTGGAGGTCCTGACCTACGACAAAATCTTACGCTAACGGAATTTTTTTCAAGTACACTCCTTGTGTGAAACGATCCGTTATTTATTGACCAACGTCCTGTGCGAAAGCGGTCATACTGTGCATGCGTGAAGATTCTATCGTCACAGATTTGTGTATGGCAAATTTAAATGAACATGTCAGATAGTGCATGACCAACGATATTAATGTGTGTACTCTCATAGAATGTTGGCTTTTTTACTTGGTGTCCTGTGAAAGCTTGTAAAAACAGTCACTCGTGGGATGATAAGATAAACAATCCTCGCTCATAAAATTCATCTTAAGGAATCTATGTTTTTTTGGTCGTGTGAAAAGGTCTTTTCCCTGAACAGATTTGAAGCTAGTCTACAGTAGTCATCTTGATTTTGGCACATCATTGTTTGCATTTCACATGCAGACAAAACATCAAAGCAGTCAACTCTTCTTTGGGTTCTGGTAATTCAATATTTCTACAAATTCATCGCAGGTGTAATGGTGAATATAATACTGTGATAGGCAAGCCATCATGTCGCGTAACAGTCACAATGAACCTGCCCGCACTGTTCGGCATACCAGAATTGATGATGAGTCGTATATAGAGAAAGTTTACACATTTGGGGAGAAACTTGGTGCAGGTAGCTTTGGAGTGGTGCTGGAAGCAACTCACAATGAGACCGGAGAAAAATGGGCTATCAAAATCATCAATAAGGAGAAGGTATGTGTTCTGTATTTTATACAAATGTCTCTACCCCCCCCCCCCTCCCAGAAAAGACATTTAATTGTGGAAAACATTGTGGAAAACTATACTGAACAGCAAAAGAAACGTCGTATGAATACAAGATATCAACAGGTATATTTTGTAACGTACACTTTGAAAACCATTCAAGTCGCATTCCATCCGCCAATAGGATTTTCAGGCACAGTCATGATTCAGAATGATGTTAGACTGCATATTTCCCGAAAACGATACATGTAAAACTCTTGTGGTTGAGTTATGTCAATGATTTAAAATCACGACGTTTCTTTTGCTGTTCAGTATATTTACATCTGCTGAAATAATGCTGTAAACCTTGGAAAAATGGAAAAGAATCATAGTACTTGGGAAAGTAAAAGAAATATATTTTTCATCAAAACATTTAACTCAAGGAAAGGAAAACTATTGTCTAAAAATTACACATTACTCAAAATAATCCTGAGAAACGTGGGTGATAAATCTTGAACTTATTTGTTTGAAAAAAAAAATGGGAAATAGAAAATGGATCATTAAACACTCCTGGCAAATCTCATTTCTTCTTCTGATATACCATTTAAATATTCCAGTGATTGGGTAAATATGCAGTAACCCTGGATACTGACAATTAAATTGGGGATGGGCCAAGTGTAATTTGGAATTCTTATGCACTAATTAATAATAAGTAAAGGTTCTAGTTGCCTTATTTATGATTGGTAATCTGAGTAGGCTATGCTTATCTTAACATTGTACTATAACTTTTGATATTAAGTTCTCAGGTTGAGAGTTTGGTATTTTGTTCCAAAAAAGCTTAATTATTAATGTTATACATGTATATCTGCAATTAGAAACATGTTATCCCGTCTCTAGACAAAAGAGTTTCATGTAGAAGCTATGGTTTGCCCTTATTCAGGCTGGTAGCTCAGCTGTGAAACTCCTTGAGCGAGAAGTAACCATCTTGAAGAAAGTCAGACACAAACATATCATTCATCTTGAGGCAGTTTATGAAACCTCACAGGTAAGACAATCCAAGATCAGTAAATCCCTACGTCACAAATAATCCACAAATAATCTCATTTCTTACATTTTTTTTTTTTTTTTTCAATTTGTTTTGACAGTGTTATTTCCTCCAACCAACATGGGCGGAAAGTACACCAATGCATTTATTGAATTGCAATTCTTAGACACTTTATGTGAAGAGAAATTATTTAAAAAATTTAAAGGGAGTTTATACCGTTTGTAAATACCTGTTGTACATGTACATGTAGGTGATGATGCTAACAGCCGAGGAAATTATTCCATCTGTGATGATTTTAAATGGATCATTGCCATGATTCATTTTCCACATCAGAATGAAAGCAAACCAATAAGCTAACACTTAGGTTGATTTTTATCTCTTGATTCTTGAGTATGGATGTATTTACTGACACTAATGTCATTACCAATGATGTCATTACCAATGATGTCATTACCAATGATGTCATTACCAATGATGTCATTACCAATGATGTCATTACCAATGATGTCATTACCAATGATGTCATTACCAATGATGTCATTACCAATGATGTCATTACCAATGATATACAATTCCTGTACAATTGAATTTGTTTGAACTAAATGCAGGCCTGTGATTTCTCAGGATTTTTCCTGATTTCAGAATTTTTTACAACTCTCCCTTTGCCTCAAAATTTTCTTGAAAGAAGAGAAGTAGCCACCAATGAAAGAAAGAAGTAGCCATTATTGTGTCCAAACTCTAGTTTCTTGTTTGTGGGAATGTGGAGAGTCTGTAAATCCTCCAAAATTAACTCTTTCTACCCGGAATTATTTCACGTGTATGGACTGAATTGTTTTTTATTATTGTAATTTGATACTGTAAACAATCAAGGTCAAGTGCGGAAATAATTAATAATTTGTTAATATTTGGACAGCTGGTAGAACCATTAGTATCATGTGTAACATCTGTCCAAATTTTGCTGTTGTTACTCGCCCAATTGCTGGTCCTATGAGCACAATTTGCCTGGGACATTGCTTGCTGTCACGGTCGCACCATGGTGCCATGTATAGTATAGGCCTATCGCTATCGCAAATGGTACATACGACCTCAGATTCAGAGCTTTTACTGTCATTTTTACCGTGAAAATTTTATCCTGAAAATTTTATCCTGTGTTCAAAGTCAACATTGTCACCATCGTCACCATCATCATCTCCATCAGCACTGCCCACGTCATAATTCCATGAAAATAGCGTACGTTGCGCATCGTTTGTTGTGAGTTTCATGGAGGCCGCCATTTTTAAAAACAATGTGTGTGTAAACTGCATGTGTACTTAACGTTAACAATGAACGCAATCGGAGCTCTCAGAGTATTTTGTCTGTGTCATTGTCAATAAACAATATTTATTAGCTTATTTGCATTGGGAGTGCATGACCTCAAATTCTTATTGGTTAGTTGCACATTCTGTTGTCAAAACAAGTCAAAACAACACCCGTTGTCAGGTACGTCATGTTGAGCCGATAAATCGGCACACGTGAGCTGATAAAATGGCGCGTCGGCAGGAAAGAGTTAAACATCCGGGAGGTTCAGGGGCTTTGTCTTCTAGACCAAAGGGAGAACCAGGCACCCTACAGGATTTTTTTACTTTTGTCAAATCACACCCCTGTAAGTGATTGTGTGGTGGTCCAAATGTATTGTGCCCCAGTATTCTCTACACATGAAGCAGTAATAACAGAATCATGCCTTCTAGGAATTGAAACTATTATTATAAAAGGTCAGGAAAGATCAGGCGATTTTCATTCTCAATTGTTTATGGAGACATCAACTTTGTCAGTACCAGTATATATGCCTCATGGTATTTTATGGAATTTACTCATGGGACAGACAAGGGAAAAAAACCAAACTATCAACTGTTTCAAGTAGATGTACATGTATTTGTGTACAAAAGATAATTTCGGAAAGGTTTTTTTGTTACAAAAAGACCAACTGGTGAAAGTTCCAGGTTAATTCATTGTGTTGTTAATAACATGAACAAAGTAAACATACATTTAGTTTTGTTTGTATTTATTCTTATGTGTAATTTTCATCTCCTATTGAAAATAATTTCACTAATTTAACTCAAAGCAAAACAACACTTCAGACAGAACAATTTTAAGGGATGTATTTATACCATCATTAACTTTAAACCAAGTACATTTGATGTAAAAGTGTGATTTCATTTTTTTTTAAAGATTAGTACACGCTAAAAATCTTATTATTATTATTATTATTATTATTATTACACTGTAGGGCCTATATTGGGTCATTCCATGCCAAATCACCTACATTGTAAATTTTTGAAAATTTGTCAGTGACCGACTCAGATTTTGCTGAATTTTTCAACATACCTCTATGGGAGTAATGAACACACAACAAATTTTTGCTCCCATCTCCAAGTCGTTTCCAAGATACATGTATGCACCCCTGAAAAATATAACCACGCCCCATTTTCTTCCTCCAAGTTGCGTTGGTGACTTTTTGGCATTTTCAGAGGCCTATATCCCAAAATTGGGTGAAGATATTTTGCTGCAAGTTGTTACAGAGGGTGAATGACACCCAATCTGCTAGAATCTGCTAGAATCTGCTAGAATCTGCTAGAATCTGCTAGGTTATTTGGCATGGAGTAACCCTATTGGGTCCTAACATTTCCTGGATGAGAAAGCAAACATTTTAATAAAAAAAATTATTTGTTTAACAATTTTCACATACTCGAACCTAAAAGCCCCTGTATGGGGTTTAAAACCTCTAAAAGAAACAATGTCTGATCTGTATTTTTTTGTTTTTCTTGCTAGAAAATGTACTTGGTATTAGAACTCTGCAATGGAGGTGAACTTAGTGACCTCTTTAAGGAGAAAGGTGCATTGACTGAAGAGGACACTAGAACAACTATAGAGAGGTTAACGACTACAGTGTCATATTTACATAAGAATGGTAAGATAGGTTATACTGATGAAGATTGTCGTGAAATATCTGGTCAAATATGACTTGATTGTGTAGTAAAGTACACTTGTACCAGTGTATTTGGTGAAAGGGTTTGGTAATAGGACATCCAAATTGGTTACTCTTAGAAAATCTGGGTGTCCTATTGTTAAAATTGCAATCCTTTGCATACATGTACAACAGGGCGGAATTGCTAAATCGGGCACTCAGAAGACAGCCAGAGGTATTGCTGGCTAATTAATACTATGACTTCTGCTAACTAAAAATGATCTTTGTAAATAGTCAATGATTAAAATTTATTCCCATTGTATTTATTTACTCGAATTAGTTTTGATAGTGAATCTCCTTACCAAAATCCCAGTGTAACTATTTCAGTTAAACCACATCTGTTTTGTTTGTAGATATTGTACACAGAGATATTAAGCTGGATAACATTCTACTAAGTCGTGATCCTAATCATGCAGAAGATCACCTAAATATCAAGGTTTGTATTCAATAAGATATGAAGCTCTGCAAAGATTAACTGAACAATCCTAGGATAGTTTGATTTAAGACCATTAACCCTAACCTTTCCAAATCCTCCAAAATCCTTCACTTTAGCAAAGAGGATTTTGGTTATTGAGGTTATTAGGCATACTTTCCTTTCCATGGTACATGTACATCCATATTTGTTGTAGTGATTGCAAGGTCAGTGCTTGGGTCAGTGGACACTGTTTATTGCTCCATGCATGCAGGGAGGATCCCTGGCCATGTACATGTATCACAGATTAGAAACGCATGTGTACATATATGTCATGTGCTTGCTTTACTACTGAAGGATTTTGGAGGATTCAGGTTATGTGTAAGCAAATGGGCCTAGGGAGTTAGGAAGGATTCAGGTTATGTGTAAGCAAATGGGCCTAGGGAGTTAGGAAGGATTCAGGTTATGTGTAAGCAAATGGGCCTAGGGAGTTAGGAAGGATTCAGGTTATGTGTAAGCAAATGGGCCTAGGGAGTTAGGAAGGATTCAGGTTATGTGTAAGCAAATGGGCCTAGGGAGTTAGGAAGGATTCAGGTTATGTGTAAGCAAGTGGTCCTAGGGAGTTAGGAAGGATTCAGGTTATGTGTAAGCAAATGGGCCTAGGGAGTTAGGAAGGATTCAGGTTATGTGTAAGCAAATGGGCCTAGGGAGTTAGGAAGGATTCAGGTTATGTGTAAGCAAATGGGCCTAGGGAGTTAGGAAGGATTCAGGTTATGTGTAAGCAAGTGGTCCTAGGGAGTTAGGAAGGATTCAGGTTATGTGTAAGCAAGTGGTCCTAGGGAGTTAGGAAGGATTCAGGTTATGTGTAAGCAAGTGGTCCTAGGGAGTTAGGAAGGATTCAGGTTATGTGTAAGCAAGTGGTCCTAGGGAGTTAGGAAGGATTCAGGTTATGTGTAAGCAAGTGGTCCTAGGGAGTTAGGAAGGATTCAGGTTATGTGTAAGCAAGTGGTCCTAGGGAGTTAGGAAGGATTCAGGTTATGTGTAAGCAAGTGGTCCTAGGGAGTTAGGAAGGATTCAGGTTATGTGTAAGCAAGTGGTCCTAGGGAGTTAGGGTTAAGGTTGTGCGCTTTTGGTTATTTCGGGAACTGGATACCCGAAATTGGACATCTTTGGATATCTGGGTACCCATAAACAATTTTGTTAAAATAAATGCTTGTAAATGCTCCCAAATGTATAAAAAAAAACCCAATATGAACACAAGTTTCTCTTGTTTTCTCTTGTAGTTTCCCGCCTCGATATTAAAAATAACTCGTAGCATCCCCATTCCTCACACAAAAAATGTTAACAACAAATCAGAGACTTCCATTTATGTGGCTTAAATGTTCAATCAAAAGTTTTTTACGAATAATCGGAACCGAAAAATAGAACCGGGTAATGACAGTTTCGGTCAGATATGCCGGTAACTGGATACCAGGCACAGCCTTGTAATTCTTTCTTTGGAGTTGTAAATGTGTTGATTCTGAGAAGAACGGATGGTTTGCAATCCATCAGCATTCTCTGGTTGTCTTTGAGAGAAGACAATCAGATTATAGGATAGAGAAGCAAGCAGAAGCCAAAAACTAGCTTCTCCATAAGACAGTCGGAGCATATGGATCGAAACACTGAGATGCAAAACCACTGCTTCTTCTCAGAATAAAAAAACATTTGCAGAGAATAAATAAACATGGTTCTACTGCAAAACTTTGTTGTGTTGCAAGTACCTTACAGGTTCACTTTAGATATTGGTTGTAATGCACAGACAAAAAATTAGACCACTGTTCAAGTTAATTAGACCAACGGTCAATGAGCTATGTTCTTCTAAAAAGTAAAATATTGTTGTCTTATCCAATGGAGTGCTTGTATTTACTACCATGTTAAATGTCAAACAATGAGAATGTATATATGTGTATGCATGGCGTGTGTACGTGAGCCATGGAGAGACCTTTTGACCTCATCGAGGGCGCCGTTTGGGTCTGTGACATCATATGTAACCTCTGTATACAATCCAAGGTATACAGACAGAGCATTCAATACATTGACATCCTGGTATTTGTTGTTTTTTGACAGCTTTCAGATTTTGGCTTGTCGATACTAAAGGGTCGAGCTGGCAGTGATAGTATGATGCAGACTATGTGTGGTACACCGATGTATATGGGTAAGATACTAAATGAAATTGGACGCTTTCCATGGTGGAAAAAATGTATAATCTATGAACGTTTGCGGTAGCTTTATCTAAATTCAAGAATAATCCTAATGTTACCAAAAACCTTCCAGACATATCATACATTCATTCAATTGACAATATTTAGTTCTATTACTGAAACCAATCACATGTACAGTAAAGGTAACAATAGAATATAATAGAATAGGGCACCAAAAAAAAATGTTATCGATAGGCTTGCCTGGATATTCTTGTCTGAATTGGCTTGCCTGGACAGACAGAATGTAACAATAAGTTGCAGTGGTTGCATCTTCATACAGAACTGTGAGTGTTTGCCTATTGTTATGGCTATGGGAATCATTTATACTTCCTCATTGCCGAGACATAGACAAAAATACCCAATTCAGATACTGAATAAATGCCCAATTCAAACACCAATATCCAATTCAGATACTGAATAAATGCCCAATTCAAATACCAATATCCAATTCAGATACTGAATAAATGCCCAATTCAAATACCAATACCCAATTCAGATACTGAATAAATGCCCAATTCAAACACCAATATCCAATTCAGATACTGAATAAATTGCCCAATTCAAATACTAATAGCCAATTCCGATACTGAATAAATGCCCAATTCAAACACCAATATCCAATTCAGATACTGAATAAATGCCCAATTCAAATACCAATGCCCAATTCAGATACTGAATAAATGCCCAATTCAAACACCAATATCCAATTCAGATACTGAATAAATGCCCAATTCAGACACCAATACCCAATTCAGATACTGAATAAATGCCCAATTCAAACACCAATATCCAATTCAGATACTGAATAAATGCCCAATTCAAACACCAATATCCAATTCAGATACTGAATAAATGCCCAATTCAAACACCAATATCCAATTCAGATACTGAATAAATGCCCAATTCAAACACCAATATCCAATTCAGATACTGAATAAATGCCCAATTCAGACACCAATATCCAATTCAGATACTGAATAAATGCCCAATTCAAATACCAATACCCAATTCAGATACTGAATAAATGCCCAATTCAAACACCAATATCCAATTCAGATACTGAATAAATGCCCAATTCAAATACCAATACCCAATTCCAATACTGAATAAATGCCCAATTCAAACACCAATATCCAATTCCGATACTGAATAAATGCCCAATTCAGACACCAATATCCAATTCAGATACTGAATAAATGCCCAATTCAAACACCAATACCCAATTTAGATACTGAATAAATGCCCAATTCAGACACCAATACCCAATTCAGATACTGAATAAATGCCCAATTCAAACACCAATATCCAATTCAGATACTGAATAAATGCCCAATTCAGACACCAATACCCAATTCAGATACTGAATAAATGCCCAATTCAAATACCAATACCCAATTCCAATACTGAATAAATGCCCAATTCAAACACCAATATCCAATTCAGATACTGAATAAATGCCCAATTCAGACACCAATATCCAATTCAGATACTGAATAAATGCCCAATTCAAACACCAATACCCAATTCAGATACTGAATAAATGCCCAATTCAGACACCAATACCCAATTCAGATACTGAATAAATGCCCAATTCAAACACCAATATCCAATTCAGATACTGAATAAATGCCCAATTCAGACACCAATACCCAATTCAGATACTGAATAAATGCCCAATTCAGACACCAATACCCAATTCAGATACTGAATAAATGCCCAATTCAAACACCAATATCCAATTCAGATACTGAATAAATGCCCAATTCAAACACCAATACCCAATTCAGATACTGAATAAATGCCCAATTCAGACACCAATATCCAATTCAGATACTGAATAAATGCCCAATTCAAACACCAATATTCAATTCAGATACTGAATAAATGCCCAATTCAGACACCGATACCCAATTCAGATACTGAATAAATGCCCAATTCAAACACCAATACCCAATTCAGATACTGAATAAATGCCCAATTCAAACACCAATACCCAATTCAGATACTGAATAAATGCCCAATTCAGACACCGATACCCAATTCAGATACTGAATAAATGCCCAATTCAAACACCAATACCCAATTCAGATACTGAATAAATGCCCAATTCAAACACCAATATCCAATTCAGATACTGAATAAATGCCCAATTCAAATACCAATATCCAATTCAGATACTGAATAAATGTCCAATTCAAACACCAATACCCAATTCAGATACTGAATAAATGCCCAATTCAAACACCAATATCCAATTCAGATACTGAATAAATGCCCAATTCAAATACCATTACCCAATTTGGAGTGTCGTGGCCGAGCGGTCTAGCTTACTGGACTCAAGTTCTGGTGTTAGCAGCAGAATGTGGGTTCGAATCCCGGCCGTGACACTTGTGTCCTTGAACAAGACACTTAACCATAATTGCTTCTCTCCACCCAGGGGTTAAATGGGTATCTGTGAGGGCAGAGTTGGTTGATTAGCCCTATATGCTATAATGGCAGCAATTGAGCTGTATACTCCCCAGGGAGCTGAGATGGTTTCAGGAATGATTTATGAGCCTTATGAGCCTTATGAGCCTTATGAGCCTTATGAGCCTTATGAGCAGGGGTAATAATATAATGCGCCTTGAGCACCACTCAGTTGGTGGATACGTGCGCTATATAAGTCCACACATTATTATTATTATTATTATTATTATTATTAATATTAATTCAGATACTGAATAAATGCCCAATTCAGACACCGACTATTGACTGGGTATTACCCAACAATACATGCTTATTAGTTATATTTATGAGACACCTGGAGAAGTAAATGTAGTCAGTAATTGTATTGCGAATATATTCCATTTCATAGAGAAAGTAAGCCTTGATGGAACTGTTCACCATTGGTAAAATGTCTATAGCGTGCGAGCCAGATGTCAGATCTTCAGCACAACATATCCAGTGAAATTCCTTGAATCATATGCTCACTGCTCAGAGGCTATCTTTATTCTTGATAGGATAAAGACAGGTGATCAGTCAAGTACTATCCTGACTTGATTGGTTTTGTTTATTCTATAGCTCCTGAAGTTATTGACAACCAAGGCTATAGCCAGCAGTGTGATGTGTGGAGTATAGGTGTTATTGCATATATGTTGTAAGTATCATGACAATCATTAACTCTAATTCCTTAGGCCCATTTGCTTACACATAACCTGAATCCTTCCTAACTCCCTAGGCCCATTTGCTTACACATAACCTGAATCCTTCCTAACTCCCTAGGCCCATTTGCTTACACATAACCTGAATCCTCCCTAACTCCCTAGGCCCATTTGCTTACACATAACCTGAATCCTTCCTAACTCCCTAGGCCCATTTGTTTACACATAACCTGAATCCTTCCTAACTCCCTAGGCCCATTTGCTTACACATAACCTGAATCCTTCCTAACTCCCTAGGCCCATTTGCTTACACATAACCTGAATCCTTCCTAACTCCCTAGGCCCATTTGCTTACACATAACCTGAATCCTTCCTAACTCCCTAGGCCCATTTGCTTACACATAACCTGAATCCTTCCTAACTCCCTAGGCCCATTTGCTTACACATAACCTGAATCCTTCCTAACTCCCTAGGCCCATTTGCTTACACATAACCTGAATCCTTCCTAACTCCCTAGGCCCATTTGCTTACACATAACCTGAATCCTTCCTAACTCCCTAGGCCCATTTGCTTACACATAACCTGAATCCTTCCTAACTCCCTAGGCCCATTTGCTTACACATAACCTGAATCCTTCCTAACTCCCTAGGCCCATTTGCTTACACATAACCTGAATCCTTCCTAACTCCCTAGGCCCATTTGCTTACACATAACCTGAATCCTTCCTAACTCCCTAGGCCCATTTGCTTACACATAACCTGAATCCTTCCTAACTCCCTAGGACCATTTGCTTAAGCATAACCTGAATCCTTCCTAACTCCCTAGGCCCATTTGCTTACACACAACCTGAATCCTTCCTAACTCCCTAGGCCCATTTGCTTACACATAACCTGAATCCTTCCTAACTCCCTAGGCCCATTTGCTTACACACAACCTGAATCCTTCCTAACTCCCTAGGCCCATTTGCTTACACATAACCTGAATCCTTCCTAACTCCCTAGGCCCATTTGCTTACACATAACCTGAATCCTTCCTAACTCCCTAGGCCCATTTGCTTACACATAACCTGAATCCTTCCTAACTCCCTAGGCCCATTTGCTTACACATAACCTGAATCCTTCCTAACTCCCTAGGCCCATTTGCTTACACATAACCTGAATCCTTCCTAACTCCCTAGGCCCATTTGCTTACACATAACCTGAATCCTTCCTAACTCCCTAGGCCCATTTGCTTACACATAACCTGAATCCTTCCTAACTCCCTAGGCCCATTTGCTTACACATAACCTGAATCCTTCCTAACTCCCTAGGCCCATTTGCTTACACATAACCTGAATCCTTCCTAACTCCCTAGGCCCATTTGCTTACACATAACCTGAATCCTTCCTAACTCCCTAGGCCCATTTGCTTACACACAACCTGAATCCTTCCTAACTCCCTAGGCCCATTTGCTTACACATAACCTGAATCCTTCCTAACTCCCTAGGCCCATTTGCTTACACACAACCTGAATCCTTCCTAACTCCCTAGGCCCATTTGCTTACACACAACCTGAATCCTTCCTAACTCCCTAGGCCCATTTGCTTACACATAACCTGAATCCTTCCTAACTCCCTAGGCCCATTTGCTTACACATAACCTGAATCCTCCAAAATCCTTCAGTAGTAAAGCAAGCACATGACATGTATGCACACATGTGTTTCTAATCTGTGATACATGTACATGGCCAGGGACCCTCCCTGCATGCGTGGAGCAATAAACAGTGTCCACTGACTCAAGCACTGACCTTGCAATCACTACAACAAACATGGATGTACATGTACCATGGAAAAGCAATTATGCCTAATAACCTCAATCGTCCAAAACCCTTCACTTTTAGCAAAGAGCAGGTAGCATGTAACCTCAATCCTTCAAAATCCTTCACTTTAGCAAAGAGGATTTTGGAGGATTTGGGAAGGTTAGGGTTAAAGAAGGTCATACCTTCTTGCTAGGCTGTGTCCTTTCTGGTTTAGTTTTTCGCTTTAACTTTTTTGATCTTGCAAAAAGGAGGCTGACAGGGACACACACATAAGCATCAAACAGAAAGTTATTAATTAATTGGCCATTAATTAACCCTCCTACTCTCGGTGCACTTTAGTGGGAAGTTGCTATAGAGGTCAAAATCAGTCAACTGCCTGTTTTGACTGTTGACCCAACTGTGCACACAGGGGCATTTTTGACTGGTGTTTACTGTCATACTACCCTGAACAACACAAGACAATGCTTTTACCAGACAAAAACGGTTGACTCATTTTGACCTGTAAATGTACTTGCCACGTGTAAAAGGTTTGACAGTTTTTGACTTTAAGTGCACTAGATATACCTTGGCAAGTATATCAACATTTTGACTGATTTTGACTGATTTTGACCTTTGTAGTAGTAAGAAGGTTAAACAATGCAGAGATTTTGTTTGTTGTGATTGATGCTATAGTTGTTATTATAAACAAAAATGTGAGGTCAAAGTTCAAGGTTTAGAGAGCATAATGATTTTACAGAATATCAAATTAACCAATCTCCGGGAAGTTGTAATGTTTTACATGAATCTTCAAGAGTATACTGTAGAATCATGAATTTCAAAAGATATTAGTTATGAAACATTTTTATGAAAAAAACTTGGTTGTTTGGTGTCATTTCAGGTTATCTGGGTATCCGCCTTTCAACGGCCGAGATGAAGAAAGTTTATATGAAGCAATTAGGAAAGGATATTTAGACTTCTCAGGAGCTGTGTGGAAACAAGTCAGTGACAAAGGTAACCAGTCTTATGTGAGATTAAAATACTTCAATATCTGTGCCTAAACCTTAATAAATCACGGACTTGCCCTCAGTCCATTGTCTTAGTTGCATCGAGTGATTGAATCATGCCCAAACCACTGACATAAAGCTCATGGAATTAACTCTTCAGACTATTGCAACTCTACTAACCAGTTAGAATGTTACAATTTCCTAGAGCATTAGATTATTCTAGATATGTGCTTTTGACATTGTGACAACTAAGACAGATTCCCTTCTAATCTGTACAAATCTTTTGTGACAGCTAGGCTAAATACCTCTGTTAGTACTTGACGGCTTGTACAAATCTGTTATGTGATTTTTGACAGCCAAAAATGCTATTCAGGGATTGTTGACGGTGGATCCAGCACACCGTCTGACAGCAAGTGAACTCTTACATCATCCATGGATTACTGGAGAGAAGCAATCCAACAACGACGGACCCAAGAACGTCTTAGAGATGATGAAACAATGGAAGGATGAGTTATTGCTTGAGGAGAACGGTCAGATAGACTCTAATGCCAATGTCAGTGGGGAGTCGGCCGGGGTTAAGACAGAACCATGCAGTAAAGAAGTGAGAGTAATATGTATGACTAACCCTCCTACTCTAGCTGCACTTTAGTGGGAAGTTGCTATAGAGGTCAAAACCAGTCAACTGCCTGTTTTGACTGTTGACCCAAATGTGCACACAGGGGCATTTTTGACTGGTTTTTACTGTCATTTTGACCACCCTGAACAATACCAGACAATGCTTTTACCAGTCAAAAACGGTCGACTCATTTTAACCGGTAAATGTACTTACTACATGTAAGGTTTGACAGTGTTTGACTTTTAAATTGTGCACTAGATGTATACCTTGGCAAGTATATCAACATTTTGACTGATTTTGACCCTTGTAGTAGTAGGAGGGTTAAGTGCACTACCATAGATATACCTTGGCAAGTATATCAACATTTTGACTGATTTTGACCCTTGTAGTAGTAGGAGGGTTAAGTGCACTACCATAGATATACCTTGGCAAGTATATCAACATTTTGACTGATTTTGACCCTTGTAGTAGTAGGAGGGTTAAGTGCACTACCATAGATATACCTTGGCAAGTATATCAACATTTTGACTGATTTTGACCCTTGTAGTAGTAGGAGGATTAATACAATACTTTGTCACTGTTGATGTAAGCCCTGTTACTTTAATAAACACTATCATATTGTTGCTTTGATTTACCATTTGTGTAAAATAATAGAATGCATTGCTGGATCCAGAAGTGGGGGGTGGGGGGGGGGGTGGTCTTGTGCCTCCCCTTTTTTGCTCATGTGCCCCACCTTCTTTTTCGAGACCCCTGGATCTAGACTTAGTATAATGCCACAATAATGAACAAAGCATGACCAAACATTCGGACATTGCAAACTCCATTTTTGTTCTGGGTCCAATTTCAGAGAGCCGCTTAGCAGCTGATTTTGTGCTTACTGTACTTTTTTCATTTCAACTGTTAACCCTAACTCCCTAGACAACAAAGCCAGTTGGAGGATTTTGAATGATTTTTATTGTTTTAGTACAATGCCTAGGGAGTTAGGGTTAAGCATAGAGAAAGGCATGCTAACTTGCTGGCTGTTATTGCTAGTAAATGAGTGATGCAACAATACAAATCCATGTTGAACGTGCATGCGCCACTCTGAATTTTCTTGCTAACCTGTGAAATACGCTTATGCTTAAGTTTGCTTACTGGTAAAATTTGCTTACCGGTAAGCAGCGCTATGAAATTAGGCCCTGATATTGTAGACCATAATTATTTCTTTGTTAATGATTTTCTGCCTCTATAGGATATAAAACCATCTGAAGATATTCCATGCCAGAAAACAACCAATGGAAAAAGTACAACGTCGTCAAGGAAACCAGCCAGTACGTCACGCTCAAACACAACAAGAAACACGGTGAGTACATGTAGTAGTAATCGTGACAATGTCACATATTTATTTCCATGTTGGCAACAACTTAATCCATGTTGAGTATAATAGATTAAGAGTGAATTAAGGACATTCCCATGTTAAGGATCATCTTATTTGATTGTGTTCAAATGCTATGAGGGTCAAACTGAGGCTATAGTTTTACCAAATTAGTCTGGTACCCCTAATATTATGACTCTTTACATATTTGATCTCATTCATGGTTTGCTTGGTCATGACTAAATTTTGTTTGTGCTTATAACGTTGTGACCGAGTTCAAATCAGTTTCAGAAATTTAAGACATACCCATTCTCTTAAGCATTTACCCCAGATTAATGTTTTATTTTCCTAAGATCTAGACCGGTGCCTTTGGATGATCTCCAGATTAAATGCATCTTAGAAGTTCTGTGTTATTATTTTTATTATTATTTTGATGAATTTACTTTGCTGATTTGATTTTTGATTATCGCATACCATAGCTTTAATTTGATTCTATGATAATTTTTAAATGGTACCTTTAGGCAACTAACGGTGCCCAGAAGAGTCGAGCTGCAGCCTCATCTACATTATCCAGTCTATCATCAAAGGGTGCGCCCCCTCGAACAAAGACGGCTGTACCACCCTCATCTCATTCTAAAGCATCTTCCCATAGAGCCGTTGAATCCCCTAGCAAGGCGGTAGTCTCAAAACCTCAATCGCCCAAGGCAACAACGATTGCCGCCAAATCAAAGAGAAAACCTCCGGTTGGGAGCTGAGATGATGCTTTGAATTAAGGTAATTGAAATTTGGACGGTAGGGGATGGGTAATGTTTGGTAATGTTTATGATAGCAAATCAAGCTATTAGATTGTACACATTGTTGAAACTTATTTATATGATCGAGAAATGTGTATGCTTTAGAAATGTTTTGGCACTTAAAGAAAATGTGTATATATTTATATTGTAATTCCCAGATGGGTGAAATATTAATATAAGCGTTTGTGGAACCGTCCAAGTATAATTGCTAAATTTGTTCAATAGTTTTATAATGAAATCTGTCCAAAATGCTTTTATGAACTAGTGGCCTTAAATAAATTTCTTGCTAATTTTTGTTGGTACCCATTCTCTGATAGCATAACATGATTCAGTGTTTAAATGATTTCAATGTGGCTGTCGTCAGGGTCAAGTAACCAATGAGATTAAATAGCCTCCATGAAGGCATTAATCAGGTCGGTGAACTTACTCCAATATCATCACCAGCCAAAACTGAGTCATGATTAATGCTCGTTTTAATGACAACAATACGAACAATATTCCCTTTTAAATAAGGTATGTGTTAGATTCATCTGGTGGTTGGTATATTCAGCTTCGTTGGTCCTAAGCATCAAGGTTGTATTGTATTCCTGTTTAATCTCTATCATTTCTCATCCTGATATGGCCAAGGCTATTTTGTTATGCTGCTGGTTCTTGTTATAATTTAAATAGCATAACAATAACTGCTTCTTACTGTCAAGGTCTAGAATCTTTGACTGTGTTCCCATATGTGACAAACATTTTATTTCATAAGCTGTGAAGCTTAAGTCGTCGGGTGCCTGGTAAAAGGACGTAAGCCTGTGCTTAACCTAATCTGTCTTATGTCTTTCTTCCGGGCACAGGACGAAGTCATGTAAGAAAGTTGCTCAAGTGTAAACAGCCCATTCATCATCATATACATTTTTTTTAATGAACAAAGCGAATTGACTAGAGTGGGACTTAAACCAGCGACCTACAGATTACTGTAACGGTGCTCTACCAACTAAGCTATCTGTTCATATGTTAGTGGTCTTCCTTTATTGTAAAATTCTTTGTTCTGGGAGCACTAATCAGAGGTTGTTTAACCCATGTATGTGTTGTGTAGTCAGGGATCACACCCTAAGGTTACAAAGATGAACATGGGAAACAGCTGTCTGGAGATTACTTTCCAATTTTTATGTGTTCATAACGATTGATTGATGTACCTAGTTAGTTTCCCTTGTGATTAAATGGATGATATGACTATGAAGTCACAACTAATAATGAACATACATGTAGAAGGACATTTACTTGAAGCAATGTCTGTGAATAGTTTGTATAATCTGAACTTACATAAGGTGAAATGACTCAAATGTGGATTGTATGTATGTGACTTATAAAGTTTGCCTTAATTATTGGCATCTTTAACCCTCCTACTACTACAAGGGTCAAAATCAGTCAAAATGTTGATATACTTGCCAAGGTATATCTAGTGCACTAGTCAAACACTGTCAAGCCTTACGTGTAGTAAGTACATTTACAGGTCAAAATAAGTCAACCGTTTTTGACTGGTAAAAGCATTGTCTGGTATTGTTCAGGGTGGTCAAAATGACAGTAAAACCAGTCAAAATGGCCCCCTGTGTGCACATTTGGGTAAACAGTCAAAACAGGCTGCTTTTGACCTCTGTAACAACTTCTGACTAAAGTGCAAGAATAGTAGGAGGGTTAATATACCAGCTACTTTATCAATTATACATGGTGTACCTGATTTATTTGTAGCAAGTTGTAGTCATCTGCATATACTTGTAGCAACATTCCACGTACAAATGTATAAAGATTGACTTAATTGATGGCATCTTTAATATACCAGCTACTTGTAGCAACATTCCACGGAGAAAAATCTTTCCAACTTCTTTAAAGAATTTAAGATACTGCAAATTTTTTAATGCCTGTATATATTCATTCAGATAAGAAAATTTATGGTATATTATCCGTCCTGATTAAAAAGAAGAAAAAAAAGAAAAAAAAAACTAACTGAGTGCCTCTGAATTATCAGCTGTTTGTCTATTTTTGTAATAATTATGCAACACTTCTGCTTGTTGTATTACTGTATCATTTATTTCTTTCTTTTTGAGAAATGTAGGAGAATGGAGTTATTTATTAATGTCAAAGATTATATTGTAACCTGAAATCAATACCAGAGTAATGGGAATCGTGAATTTGGTCTTAATATTAGCGGATGAACAGAGATAATTATTTGAATTGTTACCAGAAAACTAATCATGATGATGTATGCCCACGTGAGCTCTCTGTTTGAATAGAGTGTCCATGGCTTTACCTAATCTATTGACATCTGACTTGGCAAAACAAAACAAGTGGAAAGAAGCAAACATCTAATATTTTGATTTTTAGTATCATTTCAGAGCAATAAGGTCATGTATCTCAAAAATGTAATTAGGTTTTATGAACAACCATGCATAAATTTGCATTAATTATGACATGAAGTCCAACAGCATCCTATCTACTTCAGTGGTGTTCATCCAGACACATTGTTGCCTTCACCAAAAATAATAAATAAGTAAGACTAATTGCGGTGACACCATGTGGAATCTCAATTGAGTAGTAATTAGTTCTGAAAAGAACTGGGGGTACAACTCGATGTTTCGATCAGTATGCTCTGATCGTCCTCATCAAGGACCACCAAATCGACTGGCAGGCAGCCCAACTCATCACACCCATCGACGCATGGCACCCCAGACGCATCAGAGAGGCCATCGAGATCGTCAAACACGACACTGTGCCACAGGACATCGGTTTCTTCATCAGCGACATTTGGCGACCTATACTACAGACTGAAGGATCTTCTATATCCTAAGTCCATAACCCACCCCAGACTGAGGGATCCCCTATATCCTAAGTCAACCACCCTCCTTCCCCTGTGCTTGTTAACAACTGATTCAGTTCAGTGAGCACACACTCCTCTCCCCCAACCCCTAGGATCCTAGTCTCATAGTTTCCCGCCTGCGCGCCTCAACGAACTAATCCTCCAGCATCCATACATGGGATGATCCTCCAGCAGTCTACTTAAGCAGCAGCATTTTCCAGAGTCCGGCATTCTCCTGAGGATGATCAGAGCATACTGATCGAAACGTCGAGTTGTACCCCCAGTTCTTTTCAGAACTAATTACTACTCAATTGAGATTCCACATGGTGTCACCGCAATTAGTCTTACTTATCATCCTCACCATGCAAAGCTACAAGTTTTACCTAATAAATAAAAAATAAAAAATAAAAAAATCTAATCTGGTATATGTGACCCGCTTCATCGAAATGAGGAATGTCCCCCAAATTTCACATTTTGAGATATGGATATCAAATTAAAGAGTATTTAATTGGCTTTCTGATGATACCAAACATTAGTTTTTGGTTCATTTCATTCCTGTGTTAGGATGTGATAAATTGATAATGTAATAATGCAGTCATGCACGTTTTGTGAACTTCGGAAGTCCATTACACGGAAACGTGTGTTGGGAAACATTCCTCATTGGATGGAGCAGGTCACATATGACCTTGTTGTATTGATGAGACAAATTAGGCAGAAAGTGATTCCTAATAATAATGTCACTCTGTGTCTTATTTTGTCCATGTTTGAGAGGGGAGATAATTTAAGCAATTGTACTGGCATTTAGCAAATAAACTGTTGTTTTCATAATAAGCTTGTTTCCTAGTGCCATTATGAAAGCTTGCAAATGACATAAGAAGTAATAATAATAATAATAATAATAATAATGTGGACTTATATGGCACACGTATCCACCAAACTGGTGCTCAAGGCGCATTATATTATTACCCCTGCTCATCAGGTGCATAAATCATTCCTGAAACCATCTCAGCTCCCTGGGGAGTATACAGCTCAATTGCTTCCATTTCAGCGCATATCGGGCTAATCAAACACAACAACCAACTCTTCCCTTACAGGTACCCATTTACCCCTGGGTGGAGAGAAGCAATTATGGTAAAGTGTCTTGCTCAAGGACACATGTGCCCCGGTCGCGGTTGGGATTCGAACCCACATTCTGACGACTCAGCCATCAGAACACAAATCCGATGCACTAAATCGCTCGACCATGGCACTCCAGAACTGATCTATAAAAGAAAGCATCAAATTGTATTGTTGCTGTAAGATTTATGATTTCTGTTAATAAGAAAAAGCATAACCTGAATTCACTGCAGTGTGGCGCTAAATGAAAATATAAAATAATTCTGGTAGATACACTGCAATAACAGTAAGCTTAGAGTTACTGCCAATGTTGTATATTACATGTATTTCTAAGATTTTTAACACTTGCAAAATGACTAAATTAAATTGTACAGGTAATGCATCCATATTGGTCACTGTTTCCATAAATACATGTACATTGTAATTTCAACTATCATTTTTCTTTATGTTTAAAGGTACAACATTGGTAATTAACTGATTACAAAATCACTAAATTATTATCCGAAAGCTAACTTGATGTGAAGTTGGTATTTGTATCAATCATCTTGAAAAATTATTCTCTCTAAAGTGCTCTTATTTCAGAGAAAACACACAAAGAGTTGCCGGATAACAACTTTTTCCTTTAAAAATGTGATTTCTTTTTCACATTTTTCTCATGACTTAGACTCCGCATTGAGCTGAAAACTTTCACAGGTTGGTTGTTTAACCCTAATCCCCTAGGTATTCTGGCTAGGAACCTTCCTGAACCCTAACCCCCTTGGTATTGTAGCTAGGAACCTTCCTGAATCCTCCAGAATCCATCAGTGCACTTTTGGAAGCATGCCCTTATCTTCAAAATGCACCATGCATTTTCGTTGATCTTTCATATTCAGCACTTATGGCCTGTACTTCTTGCCAGATAGTAATTTTGCCCCATTTGAAGAGGTAAAAGTACCAGTTTCCAACAGTGCTGAATTTTTCCCAAAAGTGCCCCTTGGAGGATTTTGCAGCATATGGGGTGGTTAGGGTTAATGCACATCTTGATTTAAAGAAAGTAAGCATATTCATAGGAGCAGTTTTATTGACATTACCAATGTTGTATCTTCCTTTTCGTTGTTTTTTTGAAGATTTTTATAGACTTAATCAGGATATAACAGTATTATGTACAGCAGAAAAATTATCATGAAAGATGATGTTGCATCTGTTGAACATCGTTGGAACTGAGAAAATATCAAAGGGAATGTACACCTAGCAGAATCTGTTGGTTACCAGCCAAACTGTCATACAAAATTTACTGTAAGTTGGCTGGTAGTCTGTTTTATATTGCTCAGCAAAATTCTCTGCTAAGCCACTTTATGAAATTGACTCCTGATTACTGACTTATGATCTAAAACCTTACTTGATGTGAAGTCGGTGATGGGACCAAACATTCTGAGAAATTATTCCGTCTGACATGTCAGTTTGGAGAAAATGTGAAATGTTTTACAAATTTGAAATGAATCATGGCCATGATCCATTTTCCACATTAGAATGAATGGCCGCAATGGAACTGAAATAACAAATCTTGAATTGTAGATGATTTTTAAGCTGTGAATTATAATTCAATATTCCTTTGGTAATAGGACAAGATATAGCTATCTCGGCTTTTGCCAATACCTTACATTTGTCAATATGCAATACATGTATATGTTAATGCATTGTACCTGGAGTGATATTTGTATAATAATAGCACTCATTGCAGTTGGTGGACTATAGCTTCCTACAAACACATCTGGGCCCAATTTCATGGCGCTGCTTACCACAGAATTCTGCACTTATGGCGCCATAAAAAGTGTGTGATTCTATGCGCCGTAAGCGCAGAATTCCGCAGTAAGCAGTGCCATGAAATTGGGCCCTGATAACATTTGTTGGTATTAAATACTGCTTGTGCATATTATATTTAAAAAAAACACTCCTACTTTTGTGGAATATGTATTTTTCACAAAAACAAATGTTTGGATATGTCATTTTTAGTACTTCAAGTCGTGTTCTCAATCACGTGGAATGTTCAAAGTTAATAATACATGTTTTGCTGTTAGCAGAGGACTTGAATATGAAGTCATTCTGAAATATACAAGTGGTGGAATTGGGGTCATGCCTATGTTCCCTCAGCCCTATGTTCCCTCATCCCAAAATAGACCCTATGTTCCCTCAGCCCTATGTTCCCTCATCCCAAAATAGACCATAGGGTCTATTTTGGGATGAGGAACATAGGGTTGAGGGAACATAGGGCCTAATTTGGATTTAAAAAAATGTTAGGCATTGAGGGAACATAGGGCTGAGGGAACATAGGGTCTATTTTGGGATGAGGGAACATAGGGCTGAGGGAACTTGAGTACGGTCCCGTGGAATTGTACGGATCAAATTAAGGATTGTCTTCATCAATAAAATAACAACCGAAACAGCAAATACTGTAATAAGCAGAATTATCCTCTGTGAAAGTTTTTTGAGTAATTTGCCCTTGGATGAGGAATATTCAAATATGTATAATTTTCTTGATTGTGAATTTTTTGAACCATTATTTACAAATTTAGCAGATTCTGATTTCTCCAAACTGATGTATGAATTAGAATTGTTTCCATATACATGAAATAGTCAAAGTGAAGCTTGTCACATCTTAAGAGTGCCATCTGTGCCTTGTGTGGTAATAATACTAGGATGTTAGATAACAAAAAGCAAATAAATTTCTTAAAGGTCTATAAAGTACATCTAAGTGATGTGTTGTTACCCAGTCTTATCCCCGTTTGTGCTTAAGTTGAGGAATTATTCTGAAATCGGATAGAATGTCAGTATACAGGATTCCTTAAAGAGACAGTATCGTCGCGATTGGAGCAAACTTTCAACAGGGCATGGAATCGGTTAACCATGCATTTTCATCCAAAATCCAATGGGTTGGCCTTGGAGTTTTCAT
This sequence comes from Zoroaster sp. YZ-2022, assembly GCA_029582265.1. Classification (NCBI taxonomy): domain Eukaryota; kingdom Metazoa; phylum Echinodermata; class Asteroidea; order Forcipulatida; family Zoroasteridae; genus Zoroaster; species Zoroaster sp. YZ-2022. The sequence continues at coordinate 35,887,715 of CM055828.1, read as the reverse complement.
AAAACATTTTTTTCGCCAATCATCACAAACATTTTTTTGCCCACTCACAACGGGTATATAAATCTTGTACTAGTTTCCCCACATCATAAAGGTTGTAGTTTTTCGCCAAAGAATTACAAGGGGTTAGTTGGCCTCGTAGTTTTCGCCCAAATTACAAGGTTGGAGTCTTAGTTTCAACCAACATCACAAGGGATTAAAAAGCCCTGTAGTTATTTCTCTAAAAATCACAGGTTTGTATACCATTATGTTGGACCTCATTGCATGGCTTGAAATAGTTATCCTTGTGCCTTGTTTATCAGATGACACGGTAGCGTAATGGGAGAATGCCAGACTCTAGACCGAGAGATCCGGGTTCGAATCCCAATGGAGAACATTTTTACTTTTTTGGTGATGTTCAATACAAAATTATTTAACTACTTTAAATTGCAGCTCCAACTACCAATGGGGACCAGTATCCTAGCTGCTTGGTCCACTGGTTTGTTCAATTGTGGACATTTAAGAGATGGTATGCCCGGTTCGAATCCAGCTCCCAATGGCTTGGGAACTGTCATGTCTCTCCCCTAAAGGAATGGGGTGTACGGGCGGGGAAGGACAAAGAGGGACCGGGGGGTAGTTACCCCCAGAAGGTTGTGTAAGGAGATCATCACTCTGGTTGATACTAGACTTTGAGTCTCCCCAATGCCTGGTCGACACTCCGACTAACTTCCTGCACAAATTTAACAATTTAAATAAATTATTTTCTACAAGACGATAATTTTTTTTTCAAAGTAAAGGGGAAAAACTAAAAATGGAAGCGCATAATAAATAAATCGCACGGGATCGGTGTTGTATTTTCCCCACTTCAAACCACATAAGATAATTTATTAGTTCCACCCCCCCCAAAAAAAAAAAATATATATAAATAAAATAAAATAAATAAAATAAATAAATACAAAAATAATAAAAAATACAAAATAACAATAATAAAATTTTACTTTTTTTAAAATCACACGTTTGTAGTTTTCGCCCAAATCACCGTACAAGCCTTGTTTGTTTCTCTAAAAATCACTAAAAAATTTCCACGAAAAAAACAAGCGGTTATCCTTGAATTTTCCTCCAAAATGGGTTAGCCTCGATGTTTTTTGGCCAATAATCACAAGGTGTTCCCACAAATATTTCGCCTTGTAGTTTTTCGCTAAAATCACAATATATAAGCCTTGTACATTATGCATACATAAACCCCTCAAAAAAAGTTCTGCAATTCAAGTTTGAGGGATGATATCTTTCTTGTTACTGATGTATGAAAAAAGAAACTGGTGTCATTGAAAAGCTTGATTATTCCTCTTTACAATGATGTGCCATCTGCCGTGATTATGTAATCATGGAATGTGCAGTACTCCTGAATATAGGGCAAAGTCTGAAGTGAAATGTTGCAAAAAGCATTGTTTTCAACACCGAAGTCTCCATTTCTTGTGAAGATGCAATGTGTTTTGAATAGTGCCCAGATGACAGTGCATGTCTTGCATGAATGTCAATGGTGCCTTCAATAATGTTTGTGTGAGGTAGAGCTGCAGTTTACTGAGTGGTCGTTTGTAAGATGTTTAAAGATGCCACGCTTATCGAATCTCCTAAAGGCCCAAGCAATTGGACAACTCCGGCTGATCCTTGTTGAAGAGTGGGAACGCCATCCCACAGCTTCGGTGTCACGAGGCTGGTGAACAGCATGAGGAGGAGGTGTCAGGCCGTGGTTGCTGTGTTCGGGTCATCTACCCGCTACTGACTTACTGACATGTAACCATTTCTCAATAAAAGAAGGAGGGGAGAGAGTGAGAGAAAAAAAATTGTCTGTGTCATCATTGTTTTGTCATTAAAGTTTGGATGAATTAACTATTGAAAACAACGAATTTTGCAACATTTCATTTTTGACCTTGCTGCATATTCAGAAGGACTGCGCATTCCATGATTGCATAAGCATCACAAATGACACATCATTGTAAAGAGGAATAATCAAGCTTTCTGATGATACCACATTCACGTATGATGATGAAGCAACAAGAGATATATTACCCATCAAATTTGAATTGCAGAACTTTTTTTGAGGGGTTTATTTCAATATAATCCCTGCCTCCCTGCCCCCTCCACCCATGGTACAACCCCACTCTCACTCACTCTCCGATCAGCATGTTTTATAAAATAAGTGCAGAGAATTTGTCGTAGTTGAAACAAGGTATTCAAGCAGTCAATAGCACACACTAGCATGAAAGCTCCTTTTAAAATTTAAATTTATTTGATTAACCCTAACTCCCTAAGCATTGTTAGTGAACAATAAAAATCCTTCAAAATCCTCCAACTGCCTTTGTTGTCTAGGGAGTTAGGGTTAATAAATGTTTTGTTTAATTAAAAAAACAAAACAAACAACCTGGTGACATTTACATTGTAGAAAAAAGAGAAATTGAATGGACGAGACACAGCTTCAGTGTTTATCGGGATAATGTATTGCTTATTCATCATTTATTCCTGTCATTACCCAACTTTACACTTTGAAGAACCTTCAATATTGTATTTTTGCATCAATTATATTAAATTAATTTACAATAAATAGATGTTACATATTTGAAAGGAAAAACACTTCCACTCTTGACTTGCGCGTCAGATATAATTCCCTTAAATAATAGTCATTTGATATTAATAACTATTAATCAATTTTGTACTGATTAATACACAAAACGCACAAATTAATCATTTCATTTGATGAAATCTTTCTGCACATCGTTGGCAAAACGCACAATACACACCCCAAATAATTGAACATGCTTCTTAATATTAAAAACACAAGCACAGTGTGTGTGTTTACACAATCATAACACACCAAGTGGGTAATTAACAGGTAAATATCAACACACTTGTAACACTACACACGCGATTGACTGTAGGTATAATGGTAAACACTGCAGAGTTTAATACACTACTGGAAAACATTAAAAGTGTAACAATATAGCTTTTTAACCAAACAATTTAACACACTTCAAAAGCCAACTTCAATGCATCTGAAACACTAATTTTTGGCAGTAAGTTTAGTTCAACTCAAGTACAATAGACCCAATTACTAAACACAAATAAGTATTTTCAGCATGTCGCCCGACAATTACAAAACAATATAAACCTAGCAGAGAAATGGTGATAAATAGTGCAAATGAATGAATGGCAATATAGTTTTCCTCATTATTTCTATTTTTGTGAATCATGTAAAGATGAATATCTTAGTTATCAGTCACTCAACAGACCACAAGATTGACCAATGAAAACCTCTGTATCAAATAGCTATTTGGTCCAATATTACATGACCAATCAAAGGGGGAATGCTTAGTGGGGGATGGTAGAAGGATATGGCCCCCAAATTATTGTCCAATCCCTTGTAATCCAAATAAAATAGCAACTGTAAAAAACCTATCATAGGTTAGAAGCCTGTACTCGGCCTAAAATTATTTGGTTCAAAAACGAGGCCTTGATCTATCATTTTGGCATTTTCTGTGAGCAGGAATGTGTAAAAGTCTTTATTTTTGCTGGCTTAATGATAACATTTATTTATTGTTAAGACTCGACCAGGTTACAGCTTTGAGTTCATTGTTGATACGACAGACTAGTTTATTTAAATCTGATTTTAGTCAGATTTAAAGGAAGTCAAGTCAAACTATGACACAGGCTTTGTGAAATATCTCGTGCCGTTTTGGTGTATTCATTTGAACCTACTTAACTGATTAAGTAAATAGGATGAAACAATAATTTAATGACATAACCACTTCAAACAATAACATTCACTACAGATAATCACATACAAAAAACTCCAAGCAAACACAATACTTTCTGGTGGTAAATAAAAACAAAGACAACTATAAATAATGCACTGCTATTATGTAATTGGATTTTTCCCTCAAAGGTAAATATCCACCCATGTGCGCTTGTTATATTGATCCTGAGTAATTCTTCATGTCTGTACGACTAACATGAAACTCCAAAGTAATATTCCAGTTCTCATTTTCTACAATAATAATGTGAATTTTGAAACATGTCACTTGTTACATCTACAAGGACTGGGTACGGGGCGGATCCAGAATGAATTAAAATGGAGAGCACACAAAGGTATAACGTGGGCACATGGTCCCACAACCGGGAAAATTTAGTCAATTTTCAATGTTTGTAAATAATTGATGATAAGTGGCAGGACAGACACTCTTACCGACCACCACCCCAGGATCCGCCCTTGACATCTTAACTTGCTAACCATTTATTTACACAACATATGTTTGACTGTTACCCCACCCATTCAATTAAAAACTCACCATTATTTTCGTGAAAAATGCCCTCCAATGCTATTTTACAAGGTTTTAATAGAGCTCTAGTTAAGAAATGACTATTGTAAGCCAAGAATTCTTACAGAATTTACACAGAAGTTGTAAACAATGCTGTACACTTTCTTACATTTTGAAATCAGACAAATACACATAATTATACATTATATATCACACATTTCATGATTATCACAAAGCACAACATTGATGATGTATCTTGCCTTCACTGAAGAGAATTATCAAAAGACGTAACTATTAATATAGTTTAAACAGACAAATAACACTCCCGCAGGTCCTAAATGGTGCTCAGTAAATACTTACATTCTGCAGATAACATACTCAACGTGGAATAACGTCAATGAATCAATCAAACATTTTGCCATTGGCCAGTAGGCATTTTTCGTGAGGCTTCATTTAAAAAATATATAAAAATTAAGCGATTTTCCTGCTTAAGGTTGTATTGTGGAGTTGGCCCAGAGTAATAATAACACCTCTGAATGGTATCGACATAGTCTGGCATGCTGAGGGTAATATTCAATTTTGTATAAATGTTTGGCATAAGCCGTATGTAAACCTTGGATTTATGTTGTAAAAATGATAATCAAAGAGAAGGTACAACACATTTGGAAACATACATTCAAGACGATCCTCTATAGTGTTCAAGATATCCTAATAAAACTAATCTGTGAAATGTTCCTCACAAAAGGAGTTCACGTTTTTCAAAAGAAATATTTTCAAAATGTTGAACAATAATATTTTTTGTTTTAATTTGCCATAACAATTCTCTTTTTCTCTACGATGAAAGCACTTCAGATGGAATAATTTCTCAGGATGATAGATTTTCTACCACTTTTTTACTGAGTAAGTTTTGAGATGATAACTTGTAAATTTGATGATCTAGTAATTACCAATGTTGTACCTTCCCTTTAAATACATACAAATCCATCACAAAGTGAAAGAGTTATTTCAGCTGTGGTAGCTGCTTTCCATATACCATGGGAAGCCATTATTGCGAACATCATGGTGGTAATACACATATCCAAGTTTAAGATATAGTTGATACCCTAGTCTATACATCCTTGAAGAGAAGGCACATCATTGCATTTAATGATATCAAAACTTGCTTCAATGAGTGCGCTTACTTTCTTTGAATCAAGATTACATTAAACAATCTTTATGTGAACGTTTCAGCTCAATGCAAAGACTAAGCCATGAGAAAAATGTGAAAAAAGCATTCACAATTTATACAGACAATATTTGGAATTTTGTGAATTTGTGAATTTTCTGAGTGAGAGAACTTCAGATGGAAACATTGTTCAGGACGCGACGATAGGAACCTTTACCAATTTCACACCAAGATAGATTTCAGATAATAGCTTGGTTATTTTGTAATCGGGTAATTACCAATGTTATACCTTCCATTTAAAACATGTAAGAAAACCAATAAAGGGCTTTCATAGTATTTGCATTTCACGCCACAACCATCACTGTCTTGGTCAAGTTCACAATGGAGTAGATTATGACATCACATGTACCAGTCTCATTCTAGTTCTCAATGATTAGTGCGTAGAGAAAACAAGGTGACCACATTGATGTTTCTATAATGCACTGTTAGACTAATTATTTGTTAACAAGAATGTTGCATCCTATTTTGGGGAGCACCAACATTCTTTATATGAATATATTTTGTTTAAAAAGATTTGAAGGGATTTCAGAGTTCAATGGTGACAAAGAAAGGCTTATGTTATCAAAAATATTAAATTTCAAGAGCAAAACGGAGTGTCTTTCTTGGTTGAATTTCTCCTAGTAACACGCTCTTGGCTTGCCAAATGGGATAATGGTAAAATATGGCAGTGTAAGGTAATAATCGATCATTATGGTGGGATATCTTTCATACCACAGAATTCCTGTATTATATCTACTACGTATCGCCAGGATGTTCTATCTCATATTGCACTGTACTTAAAATGAATACTGCATATATAATCTTTATATACAACCCTGTCAATGGAATAGTGGCTTACCTGTCCCCAGCATACCACAGTAAAAACCCAGCATTATCAACTAAACATAGTTCACCTTGCATACAACTCATGAGGTCCACGAGACATATCGTAAGAACATTCTGATTGTAACTTTTACACTAAATAATACACTTATTATTTACTAGTGCTATAATGGGGTTGATGTCAATTATACTATCAGGGCCATAGCGAAGGAATAACCTTGGGGGGGGGGGGGAAGCCAATTTCCTGATTGATGACTTTGGCGGCGGAACACCTTCACAATCGCTGGATAAATTGGCATGAGAGAAATTCTGAGGGGAGGGGACAGGCTTGAGACATCTTGAGGGGGAAGCCGTAAACATCTCCCCCCAAAATAAAAATTTTCCATCTGAGTATCGATATTAGGGAGTGTCACCTCCTTCATACATCCCTTTGGCTATGGCCCTGTATACTATCCCTATTGGGGTATTCTCCCAATGAAGATATCAACATACCCCAATTTAGGAAACTCTTGGGTGACAATGACACCTTAAGCATGCAGGTGTTCCTCATTGGGAGATAGGGTTCTAATCATGATAACAGTATATCCCATTTGGGATAGTTTAGTTGACAACTCCCCATTAGCATGACCGATGGATGTCTTGAAATAAATGATAGCTTCATAATGATAATTAACATCTATTGAACATGTCTTTAAAATATTGCAACAAATTCATTAAATTCTTGCTAGAAATGGATGCATTACCACCTGACCCAGCGATGCATGTAGATAACTAGCCAGCATTTTACGAAAACAATCCACACTGTGGTAGCAGTTAACAATCAGAAAAGTCAAACGATACACTCTTTCAAAATAAGACATTCATAGATAGTAGAACATCCTCTTTGAAATGATGCACATGTTCAATTACTTTGGCAGAAAATTTTATAATGCACGGTTGCACCCAGCCAAAAATCAGCATCTCAATAAGACATTATCCGTGTGCCATCAGGCATAGACAATCTTTACACTGAATCCATTCTCAACATATCCTGCCATCCGTCAAACACAATTAATTTGGCTGAATGTTTATGCCACACTTTGTATTATCCCGTTTTGGAGTTTTTCATCTTGGAGAGTTTTGCCCCAAGACTGTGGCGAGACACTGGTTTGTTTTTCTTTGCTATCACACACGCTTGGAATAACTAGGCCAATGACGTTTATTTGGCTATTTTGTGGAGTCTGTCTTGTCGTTTATAGTTGCACCCACCCACCCACCTTCTGCAGCTGCATTGTGTTGTTATCACTAAAACAATGAACACCATTGTTGCATAGTAGAAACCTACAAGCAGAGAGAAAATACAACCATTGTCATAAACATTATGATATTCATATTAGTATGGCTAAGGTGTATAATACGCTCATCCAATCATGGCTCTAGTCCCTGCCCACTCTTAGAAACGCTGAAAACTCGCTTACACCACCTGCATAAAAGCCAAGCACATGACTGACATATTTGATGGAATGGATTTAACCCTCTTGGTCAAGTCCGTGCTTATGATCTGACAGGCTGGATAAGTGTATTGACCCCCCCCCCCTTCGCATAACTAAGGATTACCTGCTTACATGGCTAGCGCAAACATTATACGCTAATCTTGTAAGCAGTAAATGGTGATTGTAGGTGCGGAATTCTGTGTTCAGCAGCGTTATGAAGTTGGGTCCTGATCAAGAAGCTCAGCTGAATCTAGCAGTAATGTCCTGCTACTCTAAATATGCAACCAAAACATAAAAACACTTACCTAGCAAGTTGTCATCTCTAACCCTACTTTGTTTTACAGGAAATGCTAGGCAACCCCTTCAGTATGGTCAGTGGACGGTTGGTAACCACCTTTTTGGTTTTGTTTTAAAGTAATTTGCCCAAAAACAATCACTAATAAAGTGGACAAAATGTTCATGGAATCGATCCCAAAAGGATTATTTGTTTTATCTGAGGGATGTGGAAATGTCCCCAGGAGATTAACACACTTTAGCTCCATTTACTTATTTGTTCACATTTCAAACAAAATTGTGTGTATGAAATAATTGCATGTGTTACCCACAGGAAATAAAGTGAATATTTCTTAAGAGCCGAGTTGTTAAGAAAAAGGGGGAAAGATTTCAAATGGAATGAAACTGTGACAAATGTTGATGAAAATGAAGACAATGATGAAGAGAGAGAGAGGTAACGATAGGTTAGATTAAAGTTTAATGACTTAAACTGACAATACAGATACGTAACAATGCTAATGAGCAACAGACAAGAAAGAACAATAACATCACAGTGTGCTGTGCAAAAACGGCTTTACACAGTGCAAATTATGCTCAAACTTGCTATTATGGCCACCTAGATGGGTGATTACCTGCTCACTGTGGCCAGCCTTTGGTGATCCAAACACATTATGCCACACAACATGAAAACCTGCACATTGCGGCCACCTGTCTATCGTGGCCAATTTACACACGTTTGACCGTACCTCTTTCAATGCACTGCTCAGTAGGGGGATATTATGCTTGGCTACCATTTTGTTTGGTAACCGTAATTCTTAAATTTTTAATCATTTTATATAGACATTAAATTTTGGTTTTGGAGGGGTGAGAAAGAATACGACAATTGGTAAGGGTGTGCTTGACATTTTGCACAGACACTAACTGTGATATTATTACATACAGCTAAATAATTAGCTTTACTAGAGTACATAGACATAGCAACAGTAAGCATAAGAGTAAACATACAATGAAACTACGCATATAAACTAACAATAACAAATACATATTGATTGACAATGATTCAAACAAATATTCCCTTCTTATCAGTAATATACTTTCACATTTTAAATCCTCACCCCAAAACAATCATGCCATTTTCTATTCAGAAGATTATTAATAATACAGACACTTCGCTGTTAAATAAATATCTTATCTTCAAATAACACTTGATGTATTCAACTTAAATGCTGGTAATATTCAGAAAGAAAGATTTCAAACTACTTTTACGGAGTCTAAGCAGGGTTATACGTAGAAACATAAAACAATAATTGGTCAACAGTTAACATACATGAACTGGTTATAGGACAGCAGACAATCTGACAAACACCGTACAATCACATTGGAAACACATAAAGAATGCATTGGGATAAACACATTAAAGGCGCATTGGGATAAACATTAAAACGCATTGGGATAAACACATTAAAGGCGCATTGGGATAAACACATTAAAGGCGATTGGGATAAACACTTTAAGACCTTATTACAAAGCATTGGGATTATAAACTCATTAAAGGCCAGCAAATGCGAAATGATTTTAAAATCAACAATTTGCAATGAATGATTAAAATTCTAATGAACCTTTGCAAATCATTAGTATGAACTGGTCTTAAGAGTGAATTAGAATAAATGTGTGAAGACTACCTTGGGATAGTGAAAATGGGGGGGGCAGGGTTTGCACAAAGAACACATTGGGTACACGCATAAAGAACGCATTTACTGATGAAACGCACAGGAATACAGCTTTTTTGGTTTATATACATCTTTAGTGCACCACAAGATTGCACAGTTTGTTGTAAAACGTTATCAAACAATGACAGTACATGAATGCTGACGGTGAAATGTTTTCCTCTCATAAATGCATTAAAGTACTACTACATAACAAAGTTTGCCAACAGAACATTTTTTTCAAACAGTAAAAATGATTCTCACATATGAAAGCTTTCAGACACCTCCCTTTATGTATTTGTACAAAGACCGCTTTAAGTTTTCTTTTCACAAATCAGCAGTTAAGAACCTGGATTATAGTCTGAATTTTAGTGACACTGTCAACTCTACAAAGAAACAAACAACAAAAGGAATTTGTAATTAAAACTGAGAAACATTCCTGAAATCTATCCAAGAATTCAAGACTGCAACATTCCCGAATGCGCCATCTTTCTTCAGAACTCTCAAAACTTAAAACCCTGTATGACGAAAAAACCTTTCACATAATCATTTCAGTAAAAATGAAAATTATTAAATTTCTCAAAATTAAATCTCAAAAAAAAATAAAATAAAAAATAACTGGTGGCATATTGTTGTGGCTACAAACTGCCTACGCAACTTTATATTCCTAGTTCTGATTAAAAATTAACTTACACGTAGTTTAACAGAATTAACACATCAGCATGTATAACAATTATACAAATCTGATTTCTACATGAAACTACAATTGCAATTAAGCGTGGCAGTACAACCAAGTAGTGAAGCATGTTGTATTTGTTGCAATTACTAATTTAAATACTTCTCTGAAAAGACTACACTTTGAGCAATTATGTTACCAATATATAATCACTAGAGGAAAAACATTCTTTTAATTACAAGTAACAGAGCTAAACAATTAACAAAAACTACAAAAACTAACAGTAACATTAATTAACATTAAACGTAACATTAGGAACTGTGAAGATGATTAATACATATATCTTACCATAAACAAGACCTTTTAAGACCAAAAACTAACACTAAATGCAAGAGAATGTCAGAAAAAACAAACAATTATTAACGTATAGATAAAACGATTAAAATAATTAACATGCATAATACTCAACATTAACAGACATCAATGAATACATTGAGTTATACGCCAGATGATTACACAACATAACATCATCAAAACTGAACAATCTTTTCTTAAGATTTGTCAAACCAACAATTTTTTTCTTGTTCCAAAAAACAGTCACAGATTGTCAACAAATAAACAGCCTTTAGGTGAAGATTATCTGTAACATCTACTTCAATATTGTGTTTTTATCATGCAAAAACAAGACTCAAAATACACTTGGCGATATTATGTTTTACTTAAGTTACCAATTTTATTATTTTAAGCTTGTGATCAGATGTTCATTGTCTTCACAACTGCAAGAACAACTATATGAGCAATCTTCCATAATTCATTATTCTAAATAACAAAAAATTAATTTTGTATACAATACCTTATTGTATGTACACGTTGGTCTGAATTACATTCAAACTGCATCACAGTATAAACACATAACCCATATTGTTGCTCGTCTCTTTTTCAACCAAAACATTGCTGAAGAACTTCTGCTTTTGTACAATCTAGCAACTAGCAACTGTGCATATATAATTTTTGATGAGGTTATAGGAAACATTTTGAGATAGCCTTGGATTTTGTTGAAAGATTTCCAAACCTTTGAAGAAAAAAGGTTATAAAGGAACAGCTTACATAACCTTACCAGTAACATGTTGGATTTGGAGACTTTTTACTTGTTCAAGTTAAACAATTTTAAGTAAATGTCACATAAGTTTCAACATTCCAAGAAAACAGAACATTTCATTAAGTAAATTTTAGACTTGTAAAACTTGAAAGAATATATCATTTTCCAGGATATATATTTAGGAATAGTTATAATACCAACTGAAATCTTCAATAAAGACAGCAAATATGGAGAATTAGACTGTAAAATCACATTCAATGACTGTGATTAATGTACATATAATATTGTGCACAATATAGCATACACTGATGAAACATTATCAATTGCAAAACATAGCCCCATTCAACTGTTCTTCTTTTCAACAAAACTTTTCAACAAAACAAAATTGGGCAAAAATCATGGCATCATAAATCCCTAAAAACATTATCCTATTTTTCATTTTTTTTTTATAACACCAGCTATCACCTAAATGACTAATTTAAAAAACAATTTAAAATAGCTTTCACCAACGTAAAACAAATAACTTATTTCTCCTTTTATGGAGACAAATAATTTATTCAAATTATTTGCACTGTTTTTGTGTTGCTTGTACAGAACGTATAAATTAAGACCCCCCCCCATGAAACAAAAACACTTCAAACACAGCAACTAACTGTCTCACCAAACATGACACACAAAAACCTCAATTCTATAAATTTCATCTATTTGAAAAGCAGCACTACTACAAAAATCAGAGATTTTCTTCAATGATTCTTATTTTTTTGAACATTTCTGAAGCTGCATTGAGGCTAGTAAACACTTCACATACAAAATATTTGTCTGCACATGTTGCTTCCGATTTATATTTGTACATACAAATATTCAAAACTGCAACAACATCACAACTCAATACAAAGATCCAATTACAATGTTATATGTACAATGTTTTTGTGCCAACGCATTGCTTTATATTCCTAAATCTACCCGATTTTTATACAATTTGTTTTGTTTATTTATATACAAATCTTCTGAAGTACAAGAACAAGACGGTAAATGATGGACAAAGTGGACACATTTTATGAAAAATAGTTGAGAGAGAGAGAGAGATACAGTAATGAGTTAAGCCTAGGATGATGGATATACAATATTAGTACAAAGCCAAGATACATGTAGCAATGTCAATCAATTCCTAATCATGAATAAAACATGAGTATCCAATTTACATATTCATGACTTAATATTCATGTTGAATCTTATGTCAACTCATGAATTATTCATATATGCCCACTCATTGTAGGCTTATGCCACAAGCAGTGTCAATTTATTCGTTATTCATTAATAATGACTTATGATTTAATCAAAATTTTCTCAATATTATTGCAGTCAACTTTGAAAAATATAGTGAATATTAAGTTGATTTAAGATTTTGACTGAAGAACTTGACTTTTATGGTGATATTTAACACTCTTATGCTTGCCTTTTACACAACAGATATATTGTGTACACTATGGCTAGAGTCCGCTAGACACTGATTATGTTGAAAAGAAATTGCTTTACAGAAACTTACAAATCACTTGATAAAATCTGCTAATTTTAGTAGCATTCTTGTCAGAATATTTTGACTAAGTACCTCAAAGTACAATAAGGTGCATAAAAATAACATCTATAAATTACTTCCGTTTTCTTGATTTTAGTGATGACTAATCATAGCCGAGTGTTGTATTTTGAAAATTCTGTCATATTGGAGATGAATGTCAATAAATTGTTGGAACATATGTCAAAGAATGGTATTTTAGCCAAAGTTCAAAAGATGAATTGACATTTACCGGCACTGACAGACAGAATTTGGAAAATACCATGGTTTGTTTAAGTGGTTTCTAAACAGGTAAAGTGAGGTGTGTTTTCTAATTCCCCAATCAGCCAATTGTTTTACACCTCAATCGTTACACATTGATAGCAGACATGACGTAACAACACCACGAGAATGAAACCAAAGCTGCGTGATTTTGGACGCAAATGCGGACGATTACACGCGACGTCACAACACGAAGATGGTTAATCCGGGGAAGACTACAAGCATGACATGGTCAGACTTGAAAACGGTCACACTTGGGACGTGACAGCAACGGACAGAATCAGAAGAAGTGATCTGATTGGGTAGGGAGAGCAGAAGATGGGCAAGAGAGGGATTTAGAAAAACATGACGTGTAAATAATAAACACAATGCAAACACGCAACAAGTAAACAATGAATGTTACAGGTCAATTCGGTAGTCAAAATTTGGGGAAAAAATGTGTTATTTTGAGTCAATCACAAAACAAATTGCTTTCCAATATCAAGTATTCTTAAAGGGAGTGTGTATTTTTGGTAATTACCTAATTATCAAATATATCAATTATTATCTCAAAGATTACTTAGTGTAAAGTTGGTAAAGGTATTAATCATTCTGAAATTCTTTGCATCTTAGAGAAAATGTGGAATTTCAAGAAGTTGCCAGGCAACAAAAACAGATGACAAACAAAAACATAACAGCTCTTTTCCTCAAAAACGAGAGCAACTGATTGTAATAAATATTAATGTTGTACCTTCCCTTTAAAATAGAGCTGAGTAGAACAAGAAACCCCAGGGAGGAGTGGCAAACAGTTTTTTGAATAAAAAATACCCCCCTTTAAGGGTATAAATATCCTAGGGTAAAATCTTTTGGTGTGGGTCAATTTTTTCGTTTCAATTAATTTTGTTTAATTAAAACAAATATAAATGCCCCTTTTCCCCATGGCTATATGCCAGAGACACCCATATCTTGAATTTCTCAAAACCCAAACTATTATTTAAATATGCAAAGTATGTCTTATGAAGACCACCTACATCTATTAAAACGTCTGAAGATGATTTCCTGGGACTAAAGGGTACTAAATTATTGATGTAATTCAACCTGAGACTCGCCCAGGGGTTAGATGATTCATTTAAAGACAGCTAGCATGTTTCATCTGAACTCAGATCAAATCGTTCACGTTACTTACCTTGACTTACCTTTAAAATGAAAACAAAAAATGATTTCAATCACCATTATGCTAAGCTTTATGCATTGAGTAACTTTGTTTGCATAAAATAAAGTCGTTTAGTGGAAATCATTCCAAATTTTATCATTCTCCAGTACACAGAGTACGACGCAAACAACTCCACAGAAATAATGTACTCTGTGCTCAGCAATCAACTTGTTTTCACAAGGAGGATGTTGGAGTAAATCTTAGCACTATTAGACTGGCTAATTCACTATTAAAGCTATGCCTAAGGTATACACTCCGTTTGTAACAACCATGGCAGATGGTAAATAGATAATAAATTGTATGTAGTAGCCAAACTACTGAAAATTAATGGGCAGATGAATGGCTTAATAGCTATTGCTATGTGTACATTCAGGAGATGAATGGTTTTGTAATGTATAGGAGAGACCCACCAGCTGTGTATACTAACATACTGTGTTAATGACTTTTTTTCATGGCCAAACACATGAGGTCAGCATTATACATACATGTCATTTAAAATAGTCTATGGGCTCTAAGGCTGTGTGTTTTCAATTATTTCAAGAACGCGAAATTAGAAATCTTTGAATACCCGTGTACCTGTAAACAATTTTGTAAAAACATATAAATCCTCTCGAATGTATAAAATAACCAATATGAACACAAATTTCAGTTGTTTTTATTCGAGTCATAATAAATGTGGACTTACTGCAATAATTTCCCGCCTCTATATTTAAAAATGACTCGTAGCATCCCCATTCCCCACACAAAAAAGTTAACAAAAAATAGGAGATTTTGTCAAAAAGTCGTTTACGGGTAATTGGAACCGAAACATGGAATGGGGAATGACAGTTTCGGTTGGGTAAATGAGTTATTAAAAAAAAAAAAAAAAAAAAGTAATTTTATTATTCCGCTAGTAGTCAGAAGCCATGAAACCCAAACAAAACACTGCTATATTTGACAAACAATCAAGAGTACATTTTGGGTCACCATTGCAGGGGTGTGATTTGACAAAAATAAAAAAAATCCAAAAAAATGGGTAGTGGGCCTGGGTGTACCTTTAGTCTAGAAGACAAAGCCCCCTGAACCTCCTGGATATTTAATTTTGGAAGATTTACAGACTCTCCACATCCCCACAAACAAGAAACTAGAGGTTTGAAAACAATACAGGATACTTCTTCCTATCCTTGGTGGCTAATTTTCTTTTTTCAAGAAATTTTTGAGGCAAAGGGCGATTTGAAAAAACTCCTGAAATCAGGAAAAATCCTGAGAAATCACAGGCTTGCTATTGGTAACTGCTCTTCGGTCAATGAAGTTTTGTTATCCTTAAGCCAATCACAGACCATTCCATTCAATGACTATTTTGTGCAAACAAATTACCAATGCTGTCTTGAGTACATACCTATTATATTGCAAATTGTGTGGCAGCTGTATGCTACTTAGTATGGTTTGTCCTTTGACCTCTTCAGTTGGACTTTAAGGCGTTTGGTTCCAATCTGGAAACCATTCATGGCTTGGATGGATGCCTGTGCTGACACTGGATTGTCATAACTTACAAAGCCTGTGGTTATAACCAATAGAAAATAAGATGTCTTATAATGGTAGACAATAATTACCGCAATGGAATTAATCTTTTAGGTTAAAGTAAAACTTTGGTACTATCTCAAATTTACTTGGAGAACAGTGAAGTATAAATCATGCTGACAAATGATTTCATCTGAAGAGCTTTCTTCTTCAAGAAAACAGTAAGTGTTTAGTCAAATTTACAAGAAGCTGCTGTCTGTTGTATAATAAAACCATAAAACCATGCAATGTTTTTTTTCCCTCAAAAACGTGAGAACTAACAGTGTACATGTATTGTGATAAAACCCATATTAGTTTAACCCTAATACCCCATATCCTGCAAAATCCTCTAAGGGGAACTTTTTTGGGAAAATTCAGCACTGTTGGAAACTGGTACTTTCACCTCTTCAAATGGGACAAAATTACTACCTGGCAAGAAGTACAGGCCATAAGTGCTGAATATGGAAGATCAACGAAAACGCATGGTGCATTTTGAAGAAAAGGGCATGTTTCCAAAAGTGCACTGATGGATTTTGGAGGATTCAGGAAGGTTCCTAGCCAGGATATCTAGGGGGTTAGGGTTAATGCTATTTCTTTAAACCAGAGAGTTGAAATGAACATGGGTTGCCAAATTACAATGATGTATCATGCCTTTTATGAATTGAACACATGTGTTGTACTATAATATCAATAATGTTTGAAACATTGGCATATTGTGTTGTTTCTTGGCACTGCAGCTATGAATCACCATAATAAATGACTAGTTTTCAATGACCACTGACCAATAGGGAAATGATAATTCACCTTGTTGTGTATTTGCCATTTATTAAACTGAAATAACTAATAAAGTGACAATATCATCATGATCAGAGCAGACTGTCAATCAGGTCATAGAATTAGTGTCCTAATTGAAGATGAACACAGTGACTGAAAATTACTGGCTCTATGCAGCAGCAGCAGCAACATGACCTCATGTGGGGTATTATTTTCAGTCACTGAGTTAATCTAAAACCAGTACTCCGATTCCATGCCCTGTTGATCATGACGATACTGTCCCTTTAAACTGAGATATTACATTAGGAATATTTCGTCGTGTCGGTGCAAAAATGTCGTATCTCGATTTTGCAACAACGTCGTATCTCGCACGAAAACGCGCCGTCCAAAAACGTCGTATCTCGGCGCCTATTGTTTTTGTGTGTACATCCGGGCTATTTTAAGCGAGATACGACCTTTTGCGCACGTTCAAACTTGAATGTAATTTAAATGCTATTTTAGGAGATGCGACGTTTTTGCACTGACACGACGATTTGAAAGATACAAAGAAAACTGAGACATGAATGTTACTAACCAAAACACTTGCTAAGGTTGGTGTTCTTATCAATGAATACTTTGGCGCTGATGACATTACCAAATGGAGCAAAAGCCTGAAGTAAGTCTGGATCTTGAAACTCTTGTGGAAGGTGGTAGATAAACAGATTGGCACCATCAGGGCCTGGGGGGGTAACAACAAGGTCCAAAATATTTGGGTAACATTAATTCACTTACATAGGTAATGAGGGTACATGTATATAGGATCTGGACACATTATTTTTTTCTTCTGGTATTTTGAAAGTGGAATGTCATAAATGAAGTCTGAAGGCAGTATTATAAAAGAATACAAAAATAGATTTTATAACTTCTGTAAATAACGCAATCCAATAACAGTAATCTTGTTAACTACTATACATGGACTTCAATGTTCCAGTCCTAATTTACTTAGTATTTTTCCCCCAACCTAAGATAAGATAAAGGAAATAGGTCTTTATTGACAATCCTCTTAAACCCAACAAGGTTTCTTTGAATTTTACAAAGTTAATTTGCATAATCAATTAAATCTACAATTGCTGGCAAAAGGAGGAAACATTCCAGTCTTGATTGAAGCCGATTAAAAGAATTCAATATTCATCATAAACTATGAAATGAGAATTTTGACTTGAGCACACTATGCATAACCACTGTTTTTATGTTGACATCACTTTTCTACCTTTTAATTGCCAAATCACAGGTGTTTGGTTTTGGTTTATATGCTAATAGAAATTTGCATATTCATGAGCAAATATGTCATGTTACTGCAGGATCAGATGCAACTTCATGGTTGATTTGTAAATTAAATCTGACTGAGTTTCTCATCTTTTCAAAAGTAAGTTCACTTAAATGTTATCTTGTGTATTGTCTTGTTAACTGAGATTTTGGCTACCGATCCGTAAATGTATCGAGGTAACCAATGTTTTCTCGGGCAAGGTTCATGGTTTTGTGCTCTTTCAGTGCTACAGTGATGTCACCAAGCTCCTGTTGTTTCACAAACAGCGCCCTCATGTATCAAGGAAAAGCATGACAAGTTTTACAAATTTAAATAGGATACTTAATCTTCACTTTACTCTCAGTGTTATAAACTGCCCAGAAGCGTGGATATTTGCTAAAATATACATGTATGTATCTACATAAAAATTGCATTTCATAGACCCTTTAAACATTCCAACAATTTTCCTTCAAAATAAAGGAAAGGAGTGCAAAACTAACACGGTTTTACCTTCTTTCTGTTTTGTATTAAGTGTCTGCTGCTGGAAATTAGCTCCAAACCCATTTGAGAATTGTGCTGTCGATTGGAATAAAAATACAAATAGGTGAACTTAAAAATATCCGGCTTAAAATCTGTGATTCTTACTGGTGTTTTATCATCTCACCAAATTTGGAGTCGCAGACAAGATTGGACAGATATAGATCCAACGACTGAAATAAGAATCAGAGTAAGATTGGTGAAACCAAAATAAGTAAGTTTAGACCGACATTTTCAAATGGCCCTAAAAACTTATTTCTTTGTTTTATAGAATTGTTTGTCATTTTCAGGTAGAAATTTAAGTTTGCATGTAACTACTACAAAGAGAACATTTCAGATTTCAATTTTCTACTAAAACAATTGAGGTTTTCGATGTTGATAAGTTAATGTGAAAATGCAGTTGGTATTTGACCTCAAATATTAATCTCAGTGTCAGATTGAAAAAGGTTTGGGTTAAATTTGCATTAAATGGAATAAATTTAAAAAGTTACCGACATGCACTTAACTGATTCTAACAAGCACTTTATCATGCAGAATAATGGCTTTTTTGTTTAAACAAGTTTAAGCAGGTGAATAATTCTCACACAACATCCCACAATAAATAGAAGGGTGCGATGTACTGCAAAACACTCACAGCATTTAGTAGTGGTAAGTAGACATTAAAGTGGATGTGAAAGAGATGGGGGAAAAATGGGGGTGATTTCACACTATTTTTGGTCCAACACACAAGGACGAGGGAAACTAGTGATTGGACCAGGGAACAAACAACTGACACCAAGGCAGGTTATAAAGCAGCCTTAAATTGTTAATTTGCACATAACACCTTCTACACTCTGCATGTTTTGGAATCACAAAAATACATGTAAAGAGGGCTTTGAACCGAGTGGCACATAATTAGCCAATCCCACTTCTGCTACTAGAGTGTGCTACAGGGTACTATGCTTTGTCCTTTTTCCCCATAATTGTTTTTGTATGGGTGAATTTCTTAACTATCCCTTTACCTGCATACTGCTGGATTCCTGAGTAGGCTTGTGTCAAAGCATTAAAGTCCAGTCCAGACGTGCTAGAATTTCCAGATCCGAGGCCACCTCCGAAAGCGGACCCAGAGCCAAGCCCGTTCATCCCACTCATTCCACTGCCCATGCCTGAACCTTCAGGGTCAAAGGGTAAAGGTCAGGCATCATGCTATGCAATCAAGCTGCATTATATCACCCCTTAAGATAGCATTCCACATTTTGGAATAACATTTTGGAGAAGTTAACATTTCAGTGAATCCAGAAATAAATCTAGTTCATGACCATTTTGTGTGCTACTAAAACATAGGGACGAAAGGATTGTTGAAAATGAAGAGGAAAACAAGGTGGAAAATAAAAAAATACACAGAAAAAAATGGCAGGATAATTGAAAAGCTTCACCAAAAACATTTAAAGTCAAGTCCATTGGGTTGGCGCGATTAAACATGTACCATTAAAAGTGTTTAACACCGAGACAAAAATGGAAGAAAAAGTCTAATTTGACGAATGAAATGTATTTAAAAAAAAATTAATTCATATAATCATGGAAAACACCCTAATTTTGATCTTTTTCCACATTATTTAGAACAAATTTGTGATTTCTAAACAAAGAAGATTCCAAATGGACTTAAAGATGAACACTGACCAGCCTTGCCATCAAATGAAAGAGAAACACAGACTGTGGAAACATCACACACATCATGCTTACAATGGTGAACAAAAGGTACATGCACAGTATCAAGAAATAAAACCACACCAGTCACCGTTGCATGATTGAACAAAAATTCATGTTGGAAAAAAATGCAGACTAATTTTTTTTTTTCATATTTGGTCAATATTTGATTAATTGTGGAGCAAAAAGATTTTACGTTATTTCACTGAAAATCTTTTTAAGTAAAGTCTCTTTGCGGTGACACCATATGTAGAAATTCTCTTTTGAGTATTAAATAGCTCTGAAAAGAACAAAATCTATTTGGCCATGGCAGTTTCTAGAATGTAATAGTGCACTTAATTTGACTTACTGTATTTTACAGTGACTACTATTAAATTATTTGTTTAAATATAAAAGAGAAGTGACATTATTAATTTCATTACTTAAAAAACAAACGTCTTTATTTTCAAGAAACTAATTCAATATATCTTGATTAAGTTTCCAGGTAAATATTAAATCCTGTGTCCAAATTGTATAATTTGATTTGATTAATGTCATTCCATTAGTTGTCAAATGATTTGAGACATGAACCTTTGCCAGATCTAGTTAATAAATTTACAGCATGACAACGGGCAAGTTGCTTATTACTGGTTTGATGTACTTGGGCAGTTCAAGACAAAAAATATGTTCAAGCTGGAGAAAGAAAAATGGTCGTTTTATTTTTCTTCAGTAACTTTCAACTGCTGTCTTTTGAAATTTGGTACAAATTTGCTATGATGAAATGATAATATACACCTAAACAAATACATCTTCTCTCAAATCTGGTATTAGTTTATAAATCATTAGATTTTAGTTACCCTCACCCAAAAAAATCTGCCTGTTTAAATTTGTCAAGAAGAAAAAAAAAATCTGATTCCAAACGAAACATCTAGCAAAGGTTGATTACTGCGCAACCCACACAGCTGTTGGCTGTACTCACTAGTAAAGTGAAACTATACAAACAGTGGTTTTTAGTTAAATAACTACTGCAAAATCAAACATCAAACCACATCAAGCAACCTACCCTGAGACTGCTGTGAGTCCCAAACACTACGCTCTGTGGGTTGTCCTTGGTATGACCGTAAAGGCTTGCTGCCTGTGTTTACGGATTAAGTTTGGGTCACAATTTGTTTCATTCTTGAACCCTCCTACTACTACAAGAGTCAAAATCAGTCAAAATTTTGATACTTTCCAAGGTATATCTAGTGCACTCAAAAGTAAAACACTGTCGAACCTTACGTGTAGTAAGTACGTTTACAGGTCAAAATGAGTTGACTGTTTTTGACTGGTAAAAGCATTGTCTGGTTATTGTTCAGGGTGGTCAAAATGACAGTAAAAACCAGTCAAAAATGTCCCTGTGTGCACATTTGGGTCAATAGTCAAAACAGGCAGTTGACTGGTTTTGACCTCTATAGCAACTTCCCACTAAAGTGCAACAATAGTAGGAGGGTTAATCTTTTAAATCTGAACCTTTTCTGGTAATTAATTATTTTGGCCATTAATGATATTTCAAAATGGAGAACATCTGAGAACAATAAGAAAGTGGGAACATAACCTAAAAACCATCAAACACAAAATGAAATTATTTGTAACAACATTCTTGTTGTGAACATTGGAATATGTGTGAATAAATAAATGGGGGAAAAAAAAAAGGAAAATAAAACCTCAAATAATCAGAAAAAAAAAAGATTTTGGATGAATGGAGCACAATTTGTTATAGCAGTTTTGGCAAAAATTTAACTGCATTGAGGAACTGCAGGTACAGAAATGAGATGAAGTTGTGTTTACAAAACATGCCTGGCTCGTGCCATTGAACACGGTAGCATCTGAACACTTATTGCGCAATGCCTGGTTAAGTTGGCTGAGCTTGAAATGAGCAATGCTGATGGTATTTTAACGATGGCCACAGATCGTGGGCAATTTTCAGTGCCTGAAATCTACTTAATGATGACAAGTTCCCATATTCATTGTACTAAAACAGTGAAAATTCACAGTAGTCATATACAGTATAAGTATCATTTAAATATTTGCCTCAGAGTTTCTGCTTAGTTATTGTGGTGTGATTTTTCTTCCTAAGAAGATTTGCCAAAATGTTAAGACTGCAGACACTGTTTAAGCAAAATTCATTGATGTTATTCAAGAGGCGGCTGGCAAAAACAGCAAACCTGATTATCTTACGCATTTTAACAAGATTTTAACAAAGAAGCAAGCGATAAGAATAACATTTTGCTGAGCAAACAGCTGTGAAATGCATAATACTTTGGCAAAGTTTTCTACAAAGATTTCTTGCAGGGTAAGGAAGAAAATAAACACCGATTTTGATCATCTGATGAGGATTTTGAAATAATAAACAAAAAAATTTCAGACATACACACACACACACAAAATGGGAAAATCAATTGATTAGAAACTACCCATACTACTAAAGGACAATAACAAACGTGACCCATGACAGCAAATCCAGGGAGAATCTATATTGTTTGTTCAGTTGTTACATGGAGCTTGCGCAAGGGTGAGCAACAACACACCTTTAACATGTCCTGTTTAATAAAATACTTACCTGTTAACTTTGATCTGTTAAAGGGAAGTTAATGTTGATAAAACTGCTTATATGAGTAGGCTAATTACTCTGAAACAAGACATTCATGAAACAACCAAGCTGTGGAAGTTTAAGCTTATTGCGTTGTGTTGTTTTCAAGAAAATAATGAAAATGCATCTGATTTGTTGTATTCGTTCTAACAAGGAATTTAGGAAAGAGAACTCTTTCCTATTTTCAAACTGGAAGTTATCTCACTTTTCTTAAAAGTTGCAGCATCTCAGACAAAATTATTTCTAGGTTAGATTAAAACCATCATCAGCTTTACACAAAGTCAATTTTACATGTAAATCTACCAATTTGTTATTTTTGAATGACCAATCCTGTACCTTAAAATACTACCACTCCATTCTAAACATGAGCCTAATTAAGCTTTGATGCCCGTTTATCGGAAATTTACTTAGAACACAATATTTTTACAGAGCCACACAACAAGTAATTATGAACGTTTACAGCCATTTTAACGCAAAAAGAAATTCTCTGTTCTTAGCACTGAACACCGAGAACTTATCCCCATTTCAACTGTAATGGGTCACGATATGGTTAGTGTTTGTACAGAATTGAACACAGCAGAATCCATTGTACCTGACATTCCACCGACTCCGAATCCAGACCCCATTCCTGACATACAGGAACCAGTGTTACCCATCATGGCTCCTGTGAAGTGGTGTGCGAGAGAGAAATAAAGACAAGACTAAAAAACACAGAACCAGGCAAATTTCAGGGTGAAGGTCACGCTGAACTAATCACCGAGAACGTAATAAGAAAAACATGGATCGTTATTGCAAACATGGATCGTTATTGCAAACATTGATCGTGAAGTTGCTGTATGTGCAAATATTTACAGTTGAAAAATATTAATAAAAATGGTTTTGTGTGTAGCAATTAACACACCTAACAAAAACAGGCATGCATCCAAATGCTTTCTGTATTTCATACATGTACCTTAATTTC
The DNA here is from genome assembly GCA_029582265.1 of Zoroaster sp. YZ-2022. Classification (NCBI taxonomy): domain Eukaryota; kingdom Metazoa; phylum Echinodermata; class Asteroidea; order Forcipulatida; family Zoroasteridae; genus Zoroaster; species Zoroaster sp. YZ-2022. The sequence continues at coordinate 35,863,737 of CM055828.1, read as the reverse complement.
TTTTTGCTTTTACCACATCAAATTGTACCACATCAAATTATTTACAATAATCATAATTTATTTCATCTTTCCTGAGAAATGTTTCTGCGTGGGTAAGCTCTAGATAATCCCATTAAAATAAGTCTGTGGTTAGAGTTGAAAAACTTCAAGGGTTGTTGTAGATATAGCGCTCTTTGTATTAACAAAATAATGACATCCATTTTTTTCTGTCTCCAGATGGTGTAGGTGCCAAACAATGAATTAGAATTTTGTGCATTCTGTTTCATGTATATATCTCTTTGTTTATCTAATGTTCCATATCTTTGTGTCTTTTTCATTATCACCAGTGCCTCGGATTAGGTGTCTAGATAGATGGCGCTTTATAAGTTTCATTATTATTATTTATTATTAGAATTTCACTGAGAGAATTGGGAAATGTGCTTAAAACAACAGCTAGTATAAATGAGTCCGATTTCAGAATGTGAGAAAATTGTCTGTTTCTGTGTATTCGCCTGATTGTTAGACTCATGAGTGTTAAACTCGACACCAAGTTAAATTGCTATCTTGCTAGACCTTCAGAGCTTGACCGAGGGCCAATATCAGAGAGCTGCTATTAAAAGCATAAAGTTTATGCTGAGCAAATATTCTTACTATAAGTAATATAAAACAGAATACCAGCCCCCCCCCAAAAAAAATTGTTATTAACCAACAAACCCTACTTAACAAATGTTTCTGCTGAACACATTTAAAAAAAATCTGTTTAGCAGCTTTGTAATTGGTCAGAGTTGAACCTGGAGCTCATTTCCTTGAGTAGGAAATACGTATGTTAAAGGGAGGGTACATTATTGATAATCTTTGCAAAACTGATTCCTTGAGTATGTTCACTCTCAAATAATTAAATAACCCAATTGTACATCTTATCTTATCACTCTGATGTGGATTTAAGGAGAGAGTACTCTTTCCTAAATTCAATCTGGTTATAATTATACTTTTCTTCAAAATGACAACCTCAGACACAATAATTTCTAGGAGAGATTCATATACCATCATCAGCTTTTAAACCAAGTAAATATTGTATTAAATTTGAAGCATTTGGTTTTGATGTGATTTACCAATTCTATACCGTATCTTAAACAAACTAAATCAGACAACCACAGCTCTGTGAAATTGGTCACAAATTGAGAAGAAAATTCTGCATCTGATTAAATCATGTTAACCGTGCACAGCTAGAAGAGCATACTAATGCATTTGAAAAACCTCAAAACTCATTTTGACAACAATTTTAAAAAAACTGCAAAAATAAATAAAATAAAAAAGAAAAAGAAAAGTGGCCAGAGACTAAACACAATGTTGACAAGCTAGCCAGAGACTAAACACAATGTTGACAAGCTAGCCAGAGACTAATTTCAATAAAACTGATACAGTTGTGTATGTGAATGTTTGTAATGATGTAATGCACTCACGCTGGTGGTGAAAGATTAAAAACGTGCTTCATTGTTAACAGCTCTTGGGTAATTTGACCAAAGCAATCAGCAACAGTCACAATAGCATTAGATTGTCATGAGCAGGTTAAATAATTAATCCAGGTTTAACTAACATTTAAGGCTTATTCGTACTCAATACATGAACATGAATGTGAATTTGAATGTCATAAATTCACATTGACTAAAATGTGCAAGTTAAAATATATGCACAAATCATGAACAATCTGTGTGCAGTATGAATATGCCTTAAGGATTATGGATTTGGAAACAATAATCAGGAATGTTCAATGCATCAGTAGATGGAATAATTATGTGCATATGAGAGAAATAAAAAAGGGTGATGCAGAAATAATGAAAATGGAAATAAAAAGGTATAAAAACAAAGAAATGGTCAACCAGAAATTGAAGTTATTCTCAACTTTTGCAGGAAAAATTATAGCTTTTGTTTTGGTCAAGTTTACTTTCCAAGGGTACAATGCAGTATCTCTCACAGTGAAACAACACAAAACACGAATGTAAGCATTCATGAAATGTGAGTGAAATACAGCAATAAGATGCATCATATCACTCCCAAATTACAAAGTACACTTTAAGCAACAAATATCTGCAGGTATTCCAAGATATGTCAATTGCAGGTTTAATGAGTATGTATATGAAATTAAGATGCAAGCACAAGTTACGACGACTTGATTGTTGGGTTCAGATGGCAAAACTGGCTCACTTGAAGTATCAGAGGTAAAACATACAGTAATGATAACCAGTGATCTTTAGCATCCCTAGCTGGTTACGGATGTATGATTTTAGCTATTTTAACAGCAGTTTTCTTACATGTTCTTTTCTTCGGAACATTGCTATTTTATTTGTAGAAGGGAAACAACTGCTTTAAAAAGACTCATTTAAAAAAAGAAAGAAAAAAAAAACAACATGAGCAGTATGATTTTATAGAAATGATGTCCCAAAATGAATTTATTGTGGGTCCCCTCATAAATTAATTTGCGCACATAATTACAACTTTTTAAAAAATTTCTGTATATACCGGAGTGCCATGGTCGAGCAGTTTAGTGCATCGGATTTGTGTTCTGATGGCTGAGTCGTCAGAATGTGGGTTCGAATGGCAACCGCGACCATGGTGCTTGTGTCCTTGAGCAAGACACTTTACCATAATTGCTTCTCTCCACCCAGGGGTAAATGGGTACCTGTGAGGGCAGAGTTGGTTGTTGTGTTTGATTAGCCCTATATGCGCTGTAATGGCAGCAATTGAGCTGTATACTCCCTCAGGGAGCTGAGATGGTTTCAGGAATGACTTATAAGCCTGATCAGCAGGGGTAATAATGTCATGCGCCTTGAGCACCAGTTTGGTGGATACGTGCGCTATATAAGTCTACATTATTATTATTATTATTATTATTATATAGATATCATCAACGCTTGATGAAAACAAGAATGTTTGATACATCTTTAGCAAAATGATATGGATATGATTGTTGCACAAAGTCAACACAAAGCATAGCATGAACTCATGTGCACAAATACATTAATTAAAGAACAAATAAACCATGGGACAAGACTTATAAGACAACGTGAAGAAAGAAAGAAAGAGTTATTAAAAATGATAATAATTAACACAGCAGCAATTCAGAGCAAAAAAATGAAACCTACGTGTTTGAGGGTCATGAAGAAGAGTGGAATGTGCAGTGACAGCTGATTGGGAAGGATACAGCCCTAAAAATGTAAATTACATGCAAATGAATGCAAATTACATGCAAGTGATGTTAATGGTAAAGATGGCAACTTTTTCCATGCATAAGAAATAATGGTTGTCATTAGCATTCTCAACAAATAATTATTTGTTTTAATATGCTGAAACAAATTCAGAATACGTTTCACAGCAAAAATTAAGCAAATTAGAGCAAAATGCCCGATTCACTCTTAATACAATTCAAACAACATGTATTAGCAAAAGAGGATTTTATGAAGAGAGCTGTTACAACAAAACTTGGCACACTGAAATTTGAAAAATTAACAAATGATGAAAAGTTCAGATTATTTTTACAAGAGAAAATATTAATAAAGATAGATTTCTATGCAGAGAAATCATTGAAAGTCAAACACAGTAAACAAGTTCTCATTATCTTTTCAAAAATGAAAAATCTGAATATTTTATACTTGTGCCATTTTAATACATTGCTGACTATATACATATTTTCTTCAGTAAATTTTCCTTTATTATATTTTAGCATAATTTTGTACTCAATGTGTTATCAAACATTTCCTGTATGTTGTTTATTCAACAAATATGCACTGATTAAACAACCAAAACTTGAAAGCAAAAACATGTAAACACGCCAAACAAAAATAAAATAAAAAGAAGCTGTGACCAAACAAAAGAACATGCTCTACCAATCACACCACCCACAACAACACATTATGCATGCAAATATAAGTGCTAATCTGCATATAATGCATATAATGCATAAACATGATGAATGATTGATTAGGTTGCAACCTTTTAATGCTTGTAGGCCCAACAGTCCTGAGATATTGCTAGAGTTTGCAGCGTTAGATCCACTGCCTGTATAGTTGGAAAGAAATCATCGGCATGGAAACACTCAAATGTTACCGTGGTGACAAATAATTTCCTGCCACTGTATTACACAGCGCACTTGTCTTTAGAAAAATATTTCAATAGTGGCCGTATAAGGTTATTGTACACACTAGACTAGCTATCATTCCTAGAGTAGGAAGTACAAATAGTTAAAATTGTATTGAGTTACTATGGCATGCAACTTAAGGGGAGAATACAAAATTGGTATTTGGTAACACTCACTTCTACTCTCGTTTTCAAGAAATATAAAACCAACATGTGACAGTTTTATTACAATAAGTGCGCACATTTTTGCTGTTAAAATGTTATTTATGTTTTTTTATGTTTTACAAATGTGACCTGTCACCACAAAATGAGCGTAAAGTCGGAAATTTAAACAATTGAGTTATTGGTATTTCTGGATTCAGTAGAACAAGAGCTTTCCAATGATATATAGCACTTGGGGTTACAGCGATTCCCCAGACCACCAGAGGGGGATTTGCAGCTTTGTTTCCGTCTTTGTTTCAAGTTGTTTGTGAGAACACGATAAATGCTACCAATGAAATTGGCCTGAAATTGAGGTTTTTAATTGTCTGATAGAACTGGAAATTTGGAATTCGATATAAGGAGATTTACAAATTGCAAATATAATAACAAAAACAAATTAGACCTCCCCTCCGATTTTTCACTTTTCCCACTGTACTGTGAAATGGTTTAATGCGACTTTACGCTCATTTCGTTGTAACAGGTCACAAATGGTTAACCAAACAATTCAGAGGACTTCAGAGGAAATAATTTCTCAGGAAGATTGATACATGTACCAAGTTCACACCAAATATTTTTTTTTAGATAATTCATTAACCCTAACCACCTCATATCATCCAAAATCCTCCATGGGGGCACTTTTTTTGGGACAAATTCAGTACTGTTGGAAACTGGTACTTTCACCTCTTCAAATGGGGCAAAATTACTACCTGGCAAGAAGTACAGGCCATAAGTGCTGAATATGAAAGATCAACGAAAATGCATGGTGCATTTTGAAGATACGAGCATGTTTCCAAAAGTGCATTGATGGATTTTGGAGGATTCAGGAAGGTTCCTAGCCAGAATACCTAGGGGGTTAGGGTTAATTTGATAGTCAGGTACATGTACATACCAATGTTCTACCTTCCCTCTAAAAATCTCCCTAACAGTATTTTTTATTGTTGAATGAAATATACATAGGCACTTGCTTGTTGAAATGAATGTTTAATATATTTGATGGTTTGCCTAAAATGAAGCATTTTAGTCATGGTTGATTTAGTCATGGAAGGCTGATGGTTGTTTTAACATGCCTATCTGACAGTCCTTATTAAGGAGACCACAGAAATGTATCAATCTGGTCTATTTGGTCTCAACAGCCAAACAGAATTACTGAAATTGAAAGATATAAATGACCGCTTGGTAGATATTCCAAAGACTAATGTCTTCTAATCTTATATCTATTATTAACTCATACTTCTCTCTAAATAACAAACCTAGTGCATGTCAGTGTACAGAAATGTCACAAACTCAATCAATTTATCGCAATACGAGTACGTGATTTCACAAGTGAAGTTAACAAATGCTAAAACAGGCTTTTGTAATTCATGGTGAGATTAAGAGCCTATGACATCAGGATAAGAAAACCTAAGTGAAGAACAAAGACATATAAGAGAACAAACAGCTGACAACAGAATGAAGAAGGAAAATTTCAAGGGATGAAAGAGTAGGCGGCTTAGAAAGTTTGGATTTAAATACTAGATATAACATGATTGTTGAGCATTGCTCCATGCTGAGCACTTTCACAGGTATATTTGAAATAAAGTAGCAATGTAAATGATCAAATGGTACAGGTGTTTAATTGATTGATATTTATAGTTTAATTTGCTAGTAGGTCTTTAGTAGTTTTTGTCCCAAGCAGGATTGTTCTCACAGACTAAGAATAACCTACTGTAGTTGGATTTGAAAGGTAAAAACTCGGAAGAAAAGACTGAAGAGGGAAGATGGGTAGGTTTTGAAGAGGAAAGAGTTGATATTTTAAATTGCACAAAAATGGGAAATAAAAAGTGAAAGGACTAAAGGATAAAGGAGTTAAAATATATACATTCATTTTGTTTCGGTAAGTAATAATTTCAGAGAGATGGTAGTAACATAAGACATGATGGACCAACAACAAACTGATGGACAAATAAGTAGATAATAGCAAAATGGAACCGACAGTATTAATTCATAAAAATAACAAAGAGAATAGGTGATATCCTCAACTAAAATGGAATGATACAATGACTAAGAAACGACACGTGATGAACACTGCACATGACAGACCAGAGAAATCTTAGATAAAAGAAAACAGACAGATAAAAGATAGAGACATACCGACCAATCAGAGACAGACTGAACTGTGACCAACTGACAAACAGATGGATCAATGGAAGATAGACATCATCATGGACAGACAAACAGAGACTGACAGGAACAAGACAGATGAACAAACCTAGAAAAACAGACAAACAGAGACTGACAAGAACAAGACAGACGAACAGACCTAGAAAAGCCGACAAACAGACCTAGACAAAGACAGAGACTGACAGGATCAAGACAGACGAACAAACCTAGAAAAACAGACAGAGACTGACAAGAACATGACAGACGAACAGACCTAGAAAAACAAACAGACTGACAAGAACAAGAAAAACAGACAAACAGACTGACAACAAGACAGACGAACAGACCTAAAAAAGCCGACAAACAAACAGAGACAGACCTAAACAAACAGACCTAGACAAACAGACAGAGACTGACAGGATCAAGACAGACGAACAAACCTAGAAAAACAGAAAAACAGACTGACAAGAACAAGACAGATGAACAGACCTAGAAAAACTGACAGACCTAGATGAACAGACCTAAACAGATGAACAGACCTAAACAGACAAACAGACCTAAACAGACAAACAGACCTAAACAGACAAACAGACCTAAACAGACAGAGACTGACAAGAACAAGACAAACAGACCTAGAAAAACAGACAAACAAACCTAGAAAAACACAAACACATCTAGACAAACAAACTGAGATAAACAGACCTAGACGAACAGACAAACAGACTGACAAGAACAAGACAGACGAACAGACCTAGAAAAACAGACAAACATATCTAGACAAACAGACCTAGACAAACAGACAAACATATCTAGACAAACATATCTAGACAAACAGACCTAGACAAACAGACAGACAACAAAGTAGAATGACAAACAAATCCAAACAGCAGACACGACCAACATACCAACTGACAGGCAGACATCACTGGCCAGACCGACAAACTCAGAAATATTGACAGATTTAGGATAAACATAAGTAATGAAAAAAACATGACAAAACAAAGTGAATGGAATACCCCAAAATAACTGTGATAGGAAAATCATCTTCCATAACTAAAATGTTAGTGAAATAAAACAAAATGAACAAATGTTATGAGACTGACTTCAAGAGACTTACAGACAGGAAAACAAATAAATCTAAGACAATGAATGGAAATAGACTGTCACAAAGACATGGACATGTGTACAGAGACTGGTAGTTCTCTTGTAATGACTTGGTCACATTGTATTTCATGTTTCTTTAGTTCCTTCAAAGAAAAAGTAACCCAACTTGAGGTTCTGAGGAATATTTGTCAATGGTTGATCAGTTCCTCAAATCAGGTAATATCTGGTTATCAATATGTTATTAGTTTATTGAAGAGCTATATAAAAATACAAATATAGGGATACAATGTTATGAAATAACTGACACCACTTTTTGTTGGCACTGGTACAGATTAAGGGATCTATTGCCGTAGTTTGCCATAGAAATGGCTTTAATTTATACTAACAAACTAATGATTCCATGATTATTTTTAACCTTTCTTTGAAAATCTTTAAATTATAGGATTTTTATATTATAAGTATTGCTATTTCTGTAAAATAACCGAGGATAAATTTATTTTGGAAAATTTTATCTTGAAGAGAAAATGCTTGTAATATACCCACGTCAACAATGAACCATTCCAATATACATGTACGACAGACAAATACCATGATGGAGAAGATTACTAATTGAGGTACAGTGTGGATACCAGTGGGATTACCAGTGCCAACAATGAGGGTGCTATTTACCATTAATGAAAATAACATTTTGTTATTAATTTTAACCTTGGGCTCCAGACTGCATTCCTGCCATAAATGGGCTACTACCGCTAGCGCCTTGGTTGTTAAAGGAGCCAGTATCACCCTGGTTGTTGCCATAGGAATCATTTCCTCCCTGGTTGCCAAAGGAACCATTAGCGCTCTGGTTGCTATAGGAACCAGGTCCTCCTTGGTTGCCAAATGAACTATTACCTGTGCGGTTGGCGCCAGTGGTACTAGCACCTGGAACAACGAAACAAACGAGAGACATGCACAACGTACAAGAGAACAAAGGCGGACATAATACATCAAATCTCATTTCTTTCCTATAATTTTCTTTTATCAAATAATTTCAAGTTATTTTTGAAATGTACTCAATCATACGTGACTGTATTGATCTAAAGACGTACAAATTGAGAGGTTTCTTCTCACTGGAAGCATGTGTAGCACAAAGATATTAATCTTCACTCCAAATGCATTTACTTAAGATATAATTGATTCGGTGCTACTACAATAATGTCTCCACAATCTGATTTAGTTTGGCAGATTTCTCATTGAATGGTAAAATTCTCATTGAATGGTAAAATTCTCATAGAATGGTTTTCATATTACTGAATTATACTTATGAATGCACATTGTGAAGGAGACAATGCACCCCCTGAAATTAATCAAATTATCCACCCTTGTTCAGAAATATCTGAAAACAAGAACAAAGTTGTAATCGTTAAGCCACCCTACACATTCAAAACACCATATGACAAAATACAATACAGATAAAAATATAACGCCTAGTTTAGGCAAAGATTCCTTTCTGGTTTAACACATTAAAACATGTAACACATTTATGATATTATAAATAGTGTAAGAACAAAAACATGGTCATTTTATTTCCACCTCAATATCTTATGTGAAGGAAATTTAAAAAAACAAAATGAAACAAAACAAGCTCAAATGTAGACCTTGATTAACACAATTCAAGAATAAGATGACACCTTTGCTGGATGAAAATTATGCATAATTAATTTTCATAAAATTGAAAGAAAAAAGTAATGGTTTAGGTGCCCCAAATAAAAGTCTCTGGTTTCTGTTCTGTGCAAGTGTCACTTCATAGTGTCGGCATTTTTAATTTTCTTTTTTGCTTTGAAACGATGTCCAACTGCAGCCAAAATTGATTGGAATTCTGCAGTGCTGTGTTTTAACCAGTTCACGTCGGGAATAAAAAAGTTTTTCTGGGCCTCTGTGGCGGGTTTCTTTTTCCCACACACACGTTAATGGAAGCTTCCACAGCGGGTGGTCGGCACTTCCGAGCATGTCACCGTACACGCGTGGCTCAACCGAGCATGCATACAAATATTCCGGAGTTTCCTATTGCGTGTTTAGACGGTCTCCGATCCGTGGTGCAAAAAAAAATTGCGTGTATACACGACCTCCGACGCAAACTGGTTAAACAACTTTTTCACTTAGGGCTATTAACATTTGTCCAATTTTTGAGGCCTCTCATAGCCACCATACTTTGTGTATGGGAAATTTGGTCTGGTTCCAATAACTACGTATATATGTATCCTGTATTTCACTGGTTGGCAAAAAAAAAGAAAAGAAATGGCCCAAAAAAAAGGGTGTCACTGCACCGATTTTGAAGACAACCTACATGTATGACCAGAAACTGGAGACTTTTATTTTTGGCCTTATTGTAACCAAATTTTATTGTCCTGCTTACAATTGAAGAAATTTTTTGCTGCACTTAAGTGTATCTCATAAGCTCAGTAAGAAACTGCTTGTGCAACCATGGATTAGCTGCTAAGAGATTCTATACAAGTCTGGTATTCGCCAAAGGCTTTGATGAAGATTATGGTAGTATTCAGCTGATAATTGTAGGTAGTTCACTTCAAATAACGGTATAAAAATCACACTTGCTTCAAAACACGCACATCCCACACACACGAAATATGAAGTTTACACATGAATAAACATGAATGAAATTGAACACAAAATAATAATTCAGTACATGTTTATACAAACACTGTGGTGAACATGTTCGGCAATGTACATCAGAAAAATTATTACAAGGACAATAAGTACAATTATTAATAAAACAGAGATTGGGAGAAGGCTTTAACATGAAATGGAAACTTTGGCTCCAAAACTAAAACAATGATTGGTCCAAAAGATTTAGTTCACACTCTACCATGGTATATAACATGTGGGGAAAAAAAGTCACCAAAAAAGCTATCAGATCAACTGTCACACTCACTCTTGTACAGGGTACCGCCTGCCAATGAATGCTCTGATTGGTCCTTGTATGAATACAATGGTTCTTCCAAAAGACCCTGATTGGCTGAGGAATAATTGAAATGCACGGAGGCAGAAATTATGCAAATAAGGCACTTAATGAGAAATGGGGTAAAAAATCAATCATTCTGTCTGAGCTGACTGGAAGGAGATTTGAGGATAAATCTGGAAATCAAAATTGTGATTAAAACTGACATTTCAATAGAACACAAAAGCCTGGCATATTTGTAGGCAATCTCATTCCAGAGCAAACAACATTGATGGCCACTTAGCATGTAAACCGAGTCAGAGCTTTCCTACTCCACAGCCCGAGAATGTCATGCAAGATATTGATTACTCTATGGCAAACAAATAAAGATTAATTAACTTTCGCACTGGTGGCATTGTTTATCATAATTCAAATTTGTGTTTTTTAATGATTCAGAGGTGTGAATTGGCCTACATTGAACGGACAAAGAAAAAACTGAACGCGACAAAAAGCCTTTTCCCATTTCTCTATCAAACAATGACAAACAATGACAAACATTAACAAAACATAAAGAAAACAAAGAAACATCAAGGACACACCAACTAATTGTACACAAAAGATTAAACATTTAAAACAACCAAATAGCGAACAAGTTTTCCGAGATCCTATAAAAAGACATCCAAAAACAAAATCTAACATAGAAGCAAAGAAAATTGGATATTCCAGTAAGAGATTGCAGTAAGATACTCAATAGGAAGTACAGTGTTAATATCGCAAACATATATAATACAATACACATATAACTGGTTCTCATGATTTCCAAAAAAAATTGAGAAAATAAGATTTAATAAATTAAAATGCCACACAAAAAATTTACAAGAAAAAAAAGTAGATAACGATTAAAAACCTCATAAAACTAACACACACATAAAAGACACAAAGACATTACAAATTAGACGAGCCATAATACCCCTCATGTCACAGAAAGTGTCCAATAGAAACATTTCCTCCATTCTTTGCAAATTTCATTTTTGTGCAATTTTCAACTGATGATGTTGAAAAGCAATAACAGATTGACAAGAAAGTAGTGTGAGTACAATGTCAGTTGGATATCATTTATATAAATTCCACTTCAATTGTCGTATTGATTCAACCTATCTCTACTCTGCCAGAAATCCTCATTCAAGGGTTGCCAATTTTGCTACAGACCACTGGAGCCAACCACGGCTTCTTAAATTTCATTTCAAACCTGAATTACAAGACACCTGACACCAATTTCATGTAATATATGGGAACTGTCTCCATAAAAGGTTTTAAGAACCTTCAGCAATTGGTTTCCATGACAACTCTTATGTCTAATCTTAACACACTTTCCAAATCTCACCTGTGTTTCCCATTCCTTGTAATGATTGGTTAGCTGCAGCAGCCGCCGCTGCTGCTGCTGCTGCAGCTGCGGCCACGCCTGCCCCACTTGTATTCTGACCAGCCAATGCTGAAATTAAACACACGAAGAAATAAACAACTCGTACAATTCTCCTTAAAAAGCTATATTGCCTGCATGTTGAATTTTTTTGACTAGCAATTTAAAAAAAAATCATAACATTGCTAACTTCCTTTTAGAAAGCTCTGCTTACTAGTGGGCCCCCTCTTCAGTATTACTTCTTTGTATTTTGTTAACTATTATTGTATTATTTCAATACTGGAGAAAATAAAATGAATGGATGGATGGATGGATGGATGGATGGATGGATGGATGGATGGATGGATGGATGGATGGATGGATGGATGGATGGATGGATGAATGAATGAATGAATGAATGGAAAACAAATATTTCACCAAAAATTATCACAAGCTTGATTTAACAATAACTATGTGTACAAATGAACTTATGAAAACACCCACCATAAATTAATTTCTGGATATATAAAGACAGTAAAACTAGGTTTCTGACACTCACTCAGTGAAATGCCATTATCAATTATTTGTTATCGTTTCCTCAAGTAAAATAGAAATGTCTTTATAAATAATAATATTACTGAAAAATTACTGGTAAAATAGTAAGAAACATGAGTGATGGACACCAGAGACTTACATCATGTATTGTGTAGAACATATAAACCTTTGGCATCAAAGGTATTTCATTATCCAAAGTATTTCATATGTTGAATATGCATGATATTTAGGCAGCTGTTTGATCCATTATTAGTCTGAGCTGTGTAACTACATGATATGTACATGCAGTAGCAATAGGTCTAGCCATGATTGGTCAAGTGACTGGCATTGATTGTAAGGCCAAAACAAAATAGTCTCCAGTTTCTGGTCATAGGTCGGCTTCAAAATCAGTGCAGTGACATGTTTTTTTTTGTTTTTCTTTTCTTTTTTTGCCAACCAGTAAAATACATGATACATGTACATGTATATGCAGTTATTGGAAACAGACCAAAATTCCCACATACCAAGTATGGTGGCTAAGAGAGGCCTCACTAATCAAGCAAACATTCATACCCCTATGTGAAAGTCGTTTAAAACACAGCATGGTAGAATTCCAATCGATCCAGCAATTTTGGCTGCAATTAGACATCGTTTCAGCAAATAAAAGAAAACTAAAAATGGCGACGCACAGGTCTGAGGCGATGCACGTGGAGACTTTTTTTGGGGGGGGGGGGCCTAACATGGAATGTTTATGGTTTTTACTTTCATACAATCTAGCTCAACATTCTACACTGCAAAACAAACTGTATCCTGCTAAAGACCTTATCATACAGCGGCCATCTTTGTTTTTCAATACATAGATAGAATTTGGTATATCACACACCCTTTGAAACTGAAGAGCACTCTCGCTCAGATGACGAAAAAGGGCAATGCATTGGTACAACTATGTGCACTGTGCGCAAACATTAGTATTGTAAGATAAATATTTGGACACCCTTTCATCAATGAATAACAAATTTGGACGCCATATTTCTAGATCCTGACTTATGCACTCTGACCATCTCTGTTGTCTGGTCGTAAGGTCTATAATGTGAATCAGAAAGAGAGTAATGTTCAAAATAGACTGGTGCCTATGAAAACGTGACCTACTTCATTAGCACTCTTTATCATGCCCTGCGGGTACTTGACACCAATAGATATGATGTGAAGAGACTACACAAGTAGAGTAATTTTCTGAATAGGGCAATGCGTAGGAGGCAGGCTTTAATATGAAGGTAACTGCTCTCGTAGGCATCACTTACTTGCTAATTGTTGCATGCCACTGAGTGCTCCAAAATTGCCTGTCTGGGATGCATTTTGCATAAGATTCACCAACATCTATTCAAATGAGAATAAGAAAATATTACATCAAATAAAGCATGGTGAGCAAACATAGACCTCATCAGAAATCTTATAAGTCAACGAGGAGCTTGAATGAGTAAAATACAGGAAAATGCATATCAGTGGAAAATGCATCAGACAGTACCTCAAGTGGACAAGGGAAATCACCAACAGCGACTTAGTCTGAATCTCAAGACCGGAATCCACTTTAGAGGCGAAAAATAAATAGCTTAAAAAAATGATGCAGTCGGGAATTAAATCAATCCCTGATGTCCTAAGGCAAGAAGCATTCGGCATGAGGATTCACAGATGGAAATAGTGGATAGGAAAACAAACAACCTAGGATTACTATTTGCTTAGTAATTCCATAGTGCACATCCTGTCCATCACATCAAAACATTTAAAATCTTGTAAAAATCCAATAGAAACCAACTCCAGATGAGGAAAATAACTCTAAAAGATAAAAATATTTTCACTTGATCAGTAGCTGACCCTACCAGCCCTACGTTACCATGACCCTACGTTACCATGGAAATGACCATTCGTAAAAAAGAAACATAAAAAAAACAAAAACATACATGTATGCATCTTGCTCGAGTTATGTAATAATATAATTTCATTTATGAACCTTCCCCCTGCAAGAAATGAATGAATCCAGCCCACTCTCAATGTCATGTTTACTTTGCATATTCATTGTAACAACTGTCATTAACGAGCCCTGTGGTGACAGGTGCTACCAGCCAATAATACAAAACATATGCAAATGAAATTCAATAGTCCCACCCCTTAGGGTAGCCAGACACTGGGTGTATATATCTTTAGTTAGGAAATATTGCATTGGGTTACCATTTATCACCATGTCAAGTGTTATGTACACTTAGGTGCCATTATGGATATGATTAGTAGTTGACCTTCGAGGGTCACTTGTTCCATTCAAGAGATTACTGACAAACCACTTTTACACCTCTGAGTACAAGTACACTGTACCTCCTTTTTCATGGAATAAAGTGTTTTTTTTTTTGGTGTGAGTGCAGCTGGAGTTGAGCTGTCGGTGATTATGGTTGGGATTGGTAGCCTTTTATATGTGGAGAGGAAAAAAGTGTGTTGCTAGGCAACTTAGATTGTTAATTCCTCAGCTCGCAACAAATAAGTATAGGCCTATTTACTTCAACAAAGACCTCTATTAAGAGCAGGAAATTGTTGCAATTATGTAGGAAATGATACTAGATTTCATAAATACTTTTTGTGATTTGGGTCCATTTAAACTGTACAGCAGTATCATCTTAAAATATAGTCATTATTAGTTGGATGTGAAAAATATTTTCATGAATGTTCAGTTAATCATAGCCAAATGAAATGAGCAACGTAATGTCACCAAATATCTGACAGAAAGTTTGTTTCAGATCTGTACAATGAATAATTGTTATTATAATACTCTTTAAAATTGTAAACGACTGTGATTAGCAACGCTGAATAATCGCTTGAAAGAACATTGAATAGTAATCAGCTAAAGAGTATACTCAATTTAGCTCTAGTCCAACACACACGTTACTACACTCATTACTACACACATTGCACCTTTTATTATTTTGACAGTTAGACAGCATTTAATTATTCTGTCTGTCTTTCAATGTGTACTGTCTGTTTCCAACGCTACCATCTAATGTACAGGTTTGTTTAGGATACATACAAACTGTCCACAGAGAATTCTAATGAAGACAGTTAGTCAATACCATTACCGACAGAAATATGGATTTCAGCTATGACAACAGAGGCCTTGAGAACTAGTGTACAGGCACAATGATAACTCATTTGCATTCTCATCTCTTTCTCGTGTCAGGGGATTGTCTGGGGAAATGGGCGATGAAGAAGAGGGGAAGAAAGGGTGAGAGGGTGATAAGCAAGCCAAGGGTGATAAGGAGGTGGGAAGATGGGATGAGACATAAGGAAGAAATGGAAGAGATAGAAGAGAAGATGAAGGAAGTGGAGAGAGGAATGGGAAACAATTAGGAAAAACTTGAGATGGAGAGAGAGAGAGAAACTGGAAAATACAGAAAAAAGAAGGGTATTAAAAAAGAAATGAGAGAAGTGACAATCTATGGAACGACTTCAGATGAGGAGGAAAATATTGGCCAGAGGAGAGAGACAGACAGACGGGGAAGAGGAGGCAGTGAAGTACGGAGAGAAGATATAAAAATGTGAGAGAAGAAACTTGAATAGAGCCAGAGGCAGAAGGATGAGAAACCAAAGATGGAAACATTAAAGGTGATGGAAAATGACCACTTAGGGTGCGCATATAGAACGAGAAAAGTATTAAAGAACAATTCAAGACGAGTGAATCAAGGAAGTGGCAATCTATGGACGAGACTCACAGGTCACGACAATGATAACAGATTTAACATGAGGGGATAGATAATACAGAGAATGAAACAGGCAAGAGCCAAAAATTATTATGAAGCCAAAATGAGACAGTTCATGCAGTTTGACGTATGAGATTCTAGTGGGCAGAATCAGAAAGAAGAGTACGTGGTCTGGACATCAAGAATGTGACACACAAGAACATGTAGTAGAATTTACTGCACACATCGGTCAATTCACAACAAAATTATGTTGTACAATCTTCCCAAGTGAGGTTCACATGCAGGAATAATATAAGCTGATCATAAAATTAATTTCACTTCAACATCAAAGCTTGTTCGGCTATATCATAATTTTGTCATACACATTCCCTATTCAAGCATGAGTTCAGAGACGGCTAGGCCACGGATTCCGTTGTATGTCCCTGACCAACTATGTGTTAGTTCCTTCCAATTATTATCAAAAACACCTTGGCTAATTACCTTTTACTAGGGGTGGTTCTAAAGATAATATGGAGCAGGTCAAGGAGATGGGAAATGGAAGCACTTGAACCGTATGAAATATGAAATGATTTCTTGAGACATGCAATCAACCACATAGTATAATGATTTCAACATAAGATATGCACATTATGAAATGTAAACATCAGGAGTTTGTTGAAAGATACTGTTGTGATATAGCTTTGTGTACATAAATCACTACATGTTTGTCACTTAAATTGGTTATTTATTATATTATTGCTTACTTTTATAAATTATGTTAGTTAAAAAATTGTTATTATGAACTGAATAACCTACAGTTGCAGAAGTATAAATACATAAATGCTGTATTTAAGACAAAAACATTGGTTCCCTTCTATCTCCTCTTTTACCAATCCCCTTGTAATGTTTATTGAGTGGATGACAACTAATTGTCAGGCTACTGGACACAGCGGTCCATCCCGCAAGCTGCCCATGCAGCCCAGTCACTTCTCCAAATATTGCCCAAGAAGACCAGATTGGCTTTTCTGTTCCCTTGGCAATACAGATGCTGGGAGGATTCACAGAAACCATCTTCAAATTAAAAATCCTTCAAAGAAATGCTGCCCCTCATTGGGTCAGTCAGACAGTAAGGTGGATTTCCGAAGCTGAACAGTCTTGGTGTAACGCCCGTACATTAGCAGGCCCAAAGGGGGAGATTTGCCCTCTGACGAATGCAGTAATCTTTTAAGAGAATTTCAAATACTTAAGATGAATGGAAACAAAAACTCTGCATTGTTTCTTGGGCTAATAACCACTTTTTGGATTTTTTATGCATTAGACTTTTTGAATACTTTGATCATTACGTCGATAACTTGTAACTGATCTTGGTTTTACAAGACAGAACTCTTTCTGCATGTTTCAGTGTGTGTGACAAATGTGCAGAGTATAAAATATACTCCACCCTAAATTGATTGGCGGAACCCAAATATGGGAGAAACTGCACATAATTCTGTGTGAGTGAGCAAGCTAGCATGAGTTAGGGTCTCAATAGGGAGGACTGACCCGTTTATGCCCATTGCCTGTGGTAATCATTAATGCTCTCATGCACGGCAATGGTTTTCAGCAAATTCCCCACGCATCATAGAAGATCATCTTCAGTCAGTCCAGTGACAATTTCATAATGCTCATAGCCACAGAATCTATTCATAAATAAACATATTTATTTGTTATTTGCACATTTATAGGTGCAATGTGTATTTAATGTTCGATTAAGGCCTGGACATTATTTGTTTTAATCTAGCCAGTTCCCTAAAAGTAATCCGTCTGACATTTACATTAAAAACAGTCTAAAATCTTATGTATTTGGCCAGCTGCTGGCCAAAATATTACCCGCCAGCCGGGCTGGTAATTTTGTACTTTTACCGGGCCTGCCAGACAGCAAACTTTACCTGGCAGGCGGGCTGGTGTGAAAGTCCGCCCCTCGTTTGCACAAAATGAAATGCCATAATATTTGCTCCTAAGACTTGTGTTGGTTTTTTAAATGTCACCATCTCTCAACTGAATCTACATAATCACTCCCTGACATGCTTCTACCGCAAACACGTAGTTAGCATAGCGATATCTGGTCTCCAAATGGACCATGTATAGTCGCTAGAAGGCAGACGTCTGTCGGACACTATGTAATGACTGGGGAAACATTATGTAAAACTTGATAATAATGTAATTAAGGCAGATGATTCAATACCAATGTGTTAAGGTATGTATGGGACCTGCCAAGCCACCCGTTAGGCATAAAATCTCCCTGGAGGCTTCTTTCGTCTTTTCTTTTAACTACGCGACGGTTGGCCATACTTGAGAGTAAATGGAATTACTGAAGCATTAGAGATGGGAATGCAGATTTTGTTGTTAGGCAAGATGAGATCAATCAGAGGTTCTAACAAACAAATACAACTTTTGCACAAAATTGTATTTTTTAAGAACAATTTCAGTAAATTCATATAATGGAACTCTATTGATTTGTCAAGTGCATTAAGGTACGTCCAGCCCCAACACAGCAGGGCAAAACATGTGGAATAGGACAAATTATATTATTCTTGCCATAATGTAAAATCAAAAAAATGATGGCAGGTCTGTTAAGTGTTATATTAGGAGTAATGTTTCTTTCACCCTGCACTTCTTAACAATAACAACTTGAGTGCAATGGAAATATAAACCAACGACAACACCTACACCACATGATGCTTTCTTTCACCAGTTCCCTGTGGCTAGGTTGGCGACAGACATGAACTTGTGTCATGTTAACAGCAGGATACCAATCACCTTGAGGTCAGACTGTATAATACTACATCTTGTCTGCACATGGCTGGTTACCAGTGACATAGCTGGATATCCAAGTCAGTTAGCATGATGCCAAGCTCCTAGACAAACATGGCTGACTCACAACTCACAGAATATCTCCAAATAAGAGAGCAGTCTGGTAATCTATTAAGCATCATTAAGGAATCATTAAAGGAAGATATAGTACCAAATATGGAATCCTCTCCTCATGTGTTTTCTTATACATGTAGATCACCACATCCTTAAAGGGACAATATCGTCACGATCAACAGGGCATGGAATCAGAGTGTTAGTTTCAGAATAACTCAGTGACTGAATATAATACGCCACATGATAAGGTCATATTACCATTGCTGCTGCATAAATGATCCAGTAACTGTGTTCATCTTTAACTAGGACACCATTCCATGCCCTTTTGAAAGTCTGCTCTGATCGTGACGATGTTGTCCCTTTAACCTTAAAATAATACCAACATTCTATAGTCTTTCAGAACGTCACATGCAGGCATGAGAATGGAGTTTTGCAAAAAAGAAGGAAAAAATAATCCAGGCTTATATTAGATTTTGGTATATGAAAACCTTATAGGATGGCTATTTTGAATATTTTTATCATTGAAATCTCTTGTAATTTGGATTTAAAAAACAAAAATTAAAAAATAATAATCCCGGGAAATTTTTTGGATATTGGTAAATGAAATCCTTAAAGGATAGCTATTTTAGGTATTAACTTCATTGGTTCGCCTCTCTTAACAGTTTCTTGTGCTCTTTCTTGCTTGCGTGTTTCTGCAAGGCAATCCAGCCCAGCCAGAGCTTCCATATCTGATGGTGACACGACAACATTCACAAAATGCATCGCCAGCTTGGTGAAGTTTACGAAAACAATCGCCGATTAGATGCTGGTCTGGAGAACCAGCAAACGGAACTTTATCACACCAATTCCATTTCCATTTATTTTTGATAGTTTTGTCGATTTCATTAACATCCACGGCGGAACCACGCTGGACGTAAGTAAGTTTGAACGCCATTTCTATCGTGTGCAAACTCGATCGCATAGAAAGTCCTCTCGCGCACGAAGACTGTGTGCAGATAGACTTGACAATAAGTCGGTTCTACGTCCAGCGCTAGCACTATGGTGCATACATCACGCGCACCACACACACACAAATACATGTAGGACTGTTAATCACAGTCTACGGAACGTAGAGAGAATTTGGTTGTGATCAATACTCTTTTGCGCAGTGCCCCGCGTTGTGTGTAAAGCGAATCGTTGTATAATGTACTACTTTGTTAAAACAAATTCTCCGTACATGCGTATTCCGGTGACGTCAACATTCAGAGAGGGGAAAAACATGGACACATACGTACACATAATACAGTGAGTAGTCAGACACTCTTCCTTTTTTTATCCGGCTGCGGCATCAATCAAATAGGTCGCTACATTAAACAACACTTTTCCTGGATACAATTGTCTGCTGTAAATACTAAGTTTATCGGGTGACAAAGTTAAATTTTCACTTACTTTTTTCACATGTTTTCTGAGCTCACCCCTATACAACCTACCCCCCAAATTTTATATCAAATTCACACTGAACTCGGAGACCACATATTTTGAGGTGAAAAATCCGGAGGTCCGGAAAAATCCGGAAGATTCTCATGCCTGCACATGCCACACCTGCCAAGATATTATAACAAAGTTATGAACTAATAGCAATACACAACAATTTTGTTACCATTTATGAAAGTTTAGAGATTGAGATGTAAGCTATCTCAACCCAAACCACATGTTGACCTGATGTGAGATCTAGGCTTGATCACCTCACAGCTGTAGGTACATGTAGGTTAGAGGGGAAAAATACTGTAATTACTACAACAACATGACCTGAAGGCAGTGACATGACTTACAATATCATGGTACAGTTGGAGTTACTCACAAAACAAAATCACCAATCCAAATGTTACCCAAGTGGCTGTTGGTTGCCAATGTCAAAATGACAAGAACACTCGAGTCCTCCCAACATTCAAGTCTTCTATATTATTATTACACATGTTTGTATTCATTTCTTTTGCAATTTCTTGTCATTCAGTGATTAAATTTTGGTAATTTAAGTTCAAGTTATATAACTTATAATTATTTTCATTCATGAATTATCTGTGCATAATATTAACATTTAACCAACAATGTTCCAAATCCTTATTCATTAATCATTTCAATTAATTCCAATGCTCAAGAGACAAATGCCTTTTAGAATTGTTTAATTATCTTATAATTCATAACCAGTGGTGGCGCTATGGGGGGGGGCGCCAAGAGGGGGGGAAAATGCCACCCGGTTACTTTCTTTGCCCTCCCCATTTCCCCCCCCCCCCCCCAATTTTTCCCTGATGTTAAGTCAATGCTTTTTCAGCAGTACAAAATTACATTAAAGATTAATGTTTGCCTCCCCTTAAATTTAAGCTTGCCCCACCCCCTTAAATTTAAGCTTCCCCCCCTCTTGCCCCCCCAGTTTAACAGGTCTGGTGCCGCCGCTGTTCATAACAGCACAAGTTTCAAACCACTTTTCACCATTCATATTCTGATTTCCACTCAGTAAACCACAGGGGATTTTACTGTGTCCTACATTCATTTCATGACTTTATGACAATACAAAATATGAGGTTAATTATACTGTACATAAAATTGTGACAGTTCCAAGGATTTTGTTTGTTTGTTTGGTGGCAGAGGGGGGTGGGGGGGAACGCACTTCAGCACTTTTCAATGTAGTATTTTTCCAACCTTTGGATTTAAGGTGAAATCCATCTGATTTTAAGTCTCAACTTCCACTGTAATGCATTCTAATCCAGAGAGCCTTCAGGACAACTGATGTGAGCATCGATACTAATGCTGTATTATAGCAGTTGACGTATGCATATGAACTTTGGGGAAATTACTTGTGTGGGTCCCAATGTACTTTTATTCCATGTACTGAAGAAATGGGATGTATCCTTGTAGATGAGGTATGAGAAAATATCTTTAAGATTTGATAAAACATCTATAAATGCGTTCATTCTTTATAAGAATCAAGATACATGTTTAAAAACTAACCTGTGGAAGTTTTAGCTTATTTCACTGCTTACGTAACAAGAAAAGAGGGAAAATGCATTTAGATCTGTTATCTTCATTCCAAAGTGTAATTTATGTCTCCAGAGGACAAACCGTCACTTGTGAAATAATTTGATTAATTGTACCTCAGACAAAAGTTTCATGTTAATCTGCAATAATTATTATGTAGGGGTTTAAAGGGACAGTATTGTCACGATCACAGCAGAGTTTCAACAGGGTATGGAATCGGTGTCCTCGTTTCAGATTAACTCAGTGACTGAAAATAATACACAGTGAGCGAGCATTAGCCTAGATAACAGGATGCGATGACATCATATTACTGTGTCTGATGCATAAATAATAAGTCAATTGCTGCATAATTATGATATATACGACTCAAAACAATTTAGGGAACACCGGATTTGTAACATCAAATAGGTTTGAAATGTTCCATGAACCGGGATTTTCATTTGCAACCCCCTCTCTCTTTCAGTAGTCATGCCATGAAATGTGTAATCACTACATGCATCCTTTATCATCTGTTTCATTGTGCAGTTGTTTCTCATCAATTCTGTGAAACATTGTGTTTATCTGAAATAAATGATCTTGCTTTAACTGAGATTATTCCGGTGTTCCCTAAATTGTTTTTAGTATATATGCATCAGCCATGGTAATATGATCTTATTGTGCCCTGTTATCTACACCAGCACATGCTAATTATATTTTCAGTCACTGAGCTCATCTAAAACTAGGACAATGATTCCATGCCCTGTCACAAGTCTGATCTGATAGTGACGATATTGTCCCTTTAAATAGATTTTATGCACTTCTACATGTACATGATCAGGAAGAGAAATTGGAATAGCAGTAAAATCACAAAGTGTAAAATTAACTTTGACCCATCTATCCTCTCTGTTTGACCATATATTGATTACTGGTATAGGAACCACCTGCTCAATACAACCAGCCATTGGAAGTTCCTGTGAATGCAAACCACCCATGTAGAACTGCCACAATTTTGTCACCATACATAAATTGATGCAAAGACATCATCATGAATTCACTAAATACAATGCACAGACAGCTGATAACATCTCTGTTTAATATCCCCACTTCAGATTTAGCCCTGGTGGCATCACTGTATAATTTCCTTGTGTTATTTTCAATAGCTTCCATATAAGGTTTTTGTGTTCGCGCCAGTCACATGTCCAACATGGTCAATTTAAAATGGCCTCTGAAGGAAAAAAAAAAATCAGACTGGACGATATTCTCTAAAGATGTTTTTGATTGGCAATCGACCCTTTAATTTAAAAACATCCAGAAATTAGAAAATGTGAGTGTGCAATGCTCCAGAGAAACAAGCGTTTTATTTACGCTTGCCCCTGGGCATAAGGGAGGGCAGCTGTTTAATGCCACAAGAGTGTACATTCCAAACACCCTGGGGTTTCTTGCTGATGATGGGGGGTTGGTCTATCAAGCTCACGGCAATATCCAGGCAAATCATTGATCGTACAGACTATGCACTGAATGAGTTATTTGAATTGGGGGAGGGGGGGGGGGGGAGTATTATATGTGACAACTGGCATAGGAATGCAAGGACCGTGAAAACAATCCTTGGAAACAGAGACATTTTGGAAACATGTTTTTGTAGTACAATTTTTCATGTAGACTTAATTATAAAAACCTCTATTTTTCTGATTTAAAAGAAAATGCCCAGATCTCTAAAACAACTCTGTGGTAACAACGTTAACATTACTTATATCTCTGCATAAAATCTGCCTCAGTGTACAGGTAGAAATTTGTAAATTGATGTTATTCCATCGTCTGCTACCCATGGTTTATTTTTAAAAATAGGCTGTCTGTCAGTGAACATAATGTGTTTAT
Organism: Zoroaster sp. YZ-2022; assembly: GCA_029582265.1. Taxonomy (NCBI): domain Eukaryota; kingdom Metazoa; phylum Echinodermata; class Asteroidea; order Forcipulatida; family Zoroasteridae; genus Zoroaster; species Zoroaster sp. YZ-2022. Next base: position 35,839,817 of record CM055828.1, on the reverse strand, counting down.
TAGAGAAGAATTCAGGGTGACATGGTTTAGACACCAAACCTTCAAAATGGGATTTAATGTACGATTCACTCTAGACAGGACGACAAGGTAGAGGAAGAAAATGAGGCAGATACTCTCGATGACAGAAATACTACAAGACATTGCAAGAAATATGAGAAATGGGAGACAGAATGGACACAAACAAACCTTGTGTTTGGAAACAGTTTAAGAAAAACTGTAGTGCCCTTGTCCAATGAAAAAACCAAGATTCCTTATGAGTTGTCTTGAAGATGGAATCTCTATATTACTCCTCCTTGAGGGCTATTATATATATATTTTTAATCAAGATACAAGTCTTGCCGTTTGAGTAGCACAAAAGGTGAGGTATTTGATGGCAGAGAGGAGATGAGCGAAGAAGAAATTGAAGAAATGATAAAGGAGGACACAGATCTTGGAGTCAGAAGCTGGAGGGGAAGATTGACAGAGTGGGATGGAAGAGAAAACAAGAATGAGGGAAAGTTAATGATGAGGGGAGGGAAGATGGACGGGTAGGTATGAGAAAAGAAGGGAACGACATCAGGGAGATGAGGGCAAATAGACTACAACATAAAGTAAAGGGTATTTAGGAAATTAATCTGGAAGAGGTAGACAAGAATACAGGATAAGGATAGGCTATGATATTGTGCAGGTTATTATGATGGAACATCAAAAAAAGATGAGAATGTGTAAGAAAAATATGCTCTTATCTTACCGCAAAGTACTGGCTACTGAAGTTGTTTGCAAGCCCGCTGTTCAGTGCCTGATTCATGGATTGAATCCGTTTTTGTTCTTTCTCTCTTATTGTGTCGGCAAACTTCACCACGAGCTTTGAAGTGCAGCCCTGGGAATAAAAAACAAAAACATGAGTGTCTTTTCTTGATTCCACAAAAAGGGTTTAAATATGACATTTTTTAAGAGTGGAAGTACTCTGGCTCTATAAAACCTCTTTCCATACATGTATCTTAAGAGTCAAGAATCTTAATGGGTGAAGATTACTGGTATTATACCCACATCAAACTACAGACATCTGTCATATTCCCTGTATACACATGAAACATTTATAGTGCAGTAACTCATTAAATGGTAAAAGTGGCCACTTGGGTTTGTATGTTGTTTGTATTCTGTATACACAGACATTAGAATTGTCATTAATATTCACATTCATAATGGGTACTTTCCATCAGGAAGGACGCTACATTTTTAATCATGATCTGTAGGAGTAGAATGTGAAATATCTGGTACACTGTCTTCTCTCAAACAAGTAATGTAGGTTCCAATAACAGTATCAAGTATTAAGAAATAACCTGCTTTCTAGTCTCCATCCTTGTATTATAAAACCAGGGCACAGCCTGTCAATAAGGCTTGATCAAGAGAAATTCCATATCAGTGACCCAACTATGTGTACACCTTATCAACTACAGGTAAACCATGATAAAACACGCCACACCAATCTGTCACCGTGAAAGGAAACAAATCTTAAGGTGGAATACATTCCTACTTAAAGTTGACCACAGTAAGAAAAAGCGACACTGATCGGAGCTATTTAATTACAACATTAGTTAATAATGACAGCTAGGAGAGTTCCATGATAAGAGTAGTGACAGACTTGACACCACTCTAAGGCGTTGACACTAAAACTGAAAAGAGTAAGTTATGTGATTTCATGTGTGACACAGGCCGGATCATGAGTACTCATAGAAAATGTTTGCTGTAATTGGCGGACGGAGCTGAAGTGAAATGAGACCTTCTGTCAATTTCTTTCCACAGATGTAGTAAAAACCAAACTGGGAAATAACCCTGCGACTATCTTTACACTGAATGAAGGGATATATGCATTGAGTGATTTCCAGGTTTGTAATTATGAGAACAGTAAGATGACACCATGTTTTTTGAGCAGTGTGGCAATGGATGGTTTGCATCTGATTCTGAGAAATAAAGCTATCATAATTTTTTTTAAAGCTCTTTTTTGGTCAATTCTTGCTACTTTTTTGGTTGTGGTTGTTAAAGTTAAGGTTTAGGATTAGTTACTCAAAAATATCTAAATGGTGAAATAAAACTAACTTAACCCTAACTCCCAAGGCCCATTTGATTACACATAACCTGAATCCTCCAAAATCCTTCAGTAGTAAAGCAAGCACATGACATGTACATGTATGCACACATGTGTTTCTAATCTGTGATACATGTACATGGCCAGGGACCCTCCCTGCATGCATGGAGCAATGAACAGTGGCCACTGACCCAAGCACTGACCTTACAATCACTACAACAAACACGGATGTACATGTACCATGAAAAGGCAAGTATGCCTAATAACCTCAATCCTCCAAAATCCTTCACTTTAGCAAAGAGCATGTAGCATGTAACCTCGATCCTTCAAAATCCTTCACTTTAGCAAAGAGGATTTTGGAGGATTTGGGAAGGTTAGGGTTATTGATTGTATTATTGATTGTATTAATTTTCCCTATAAATAATTTTGTCCGAAGTGGTGTCATTTTTAAGAAAAGTGAAATAATTTACAGTGTGTATTTAGGAAAGTGTATTTCATGTTAGAATAAAAACAACAAATCTCAATACTTTCACAAAGTTCTTGTGAACATAATAAGCTGAACATTTAGTCTCGTTTTTTATGTACATGTTTATCTTAATTCAAAGAGAGAAAGCATACTTGTAAAAGCCCTCTTAACAATAAAAACATTCATTTTTGCTTCACTTATTTAAAGGTTTCAATCATTTTAAGTTAACTTTAATGCAAGGGCATTATGGAACACATCATACCTCCATCGTCGATGACTGATGTAGTGCTGCGATAGCATTGAGGGCGCTCTGTCTTGTTGAAAACGTTACGAAGGCACAGCTTGCTACAGGAGAACAAACAAATAACTAAACATCAGAAGAACCAAACACAAAACCACTGAAGTGAGATCATGTTATGACATCTGACAATGAACATAACCTTCTCATGAATATGCAATATTTCTCATGAATATGCAATATTTCTTAAACCAAAAGATTGTTCCCTTATGAAATTAATCAAATCTGTTGTTGAAAAATGGTACAAATGCCATTATTTTGTATTGTTTTATGTATTGTTATTGATGATGAAATTCTCATGTATGAAGCACAAATTTATGCAATACAAATGGCAACTGTCAAGAAAATGTAATAACGAATAATTGATTATTTTAACTATAATTTTTTTATTTTATCAAAATGCATGAAATATATACATAACCAATTTAGCCATTTATTATTACTTTTTTATTCTAAATATTTCAAAATTCTACTACTGACAGTAGTGCATATAATCATAGACAAAAGATAACAACATAAAATGCAATTTTAGTTTAATAATTAAGATCTTGATTATCAGTAATCAAAACAAAATAACTCCAACTATGAGGAAGTACATGTACACACTCCCGTATGCGGGGACCTCACCTTTGCTCTTTTCGCTTTCCCGTAATATATGACATTCCTCGATCGCTCCGTATGCTGAAAACATTACCCGGATATCATTCTCTGTGGCGTTCTTTGATACCATACCAACAAACAGCTTTCTGTCTTCTACTGCGGATCAAGAGAAGTTCGTTTCATGATTATTAGTGATGGGGGAGAGAGGTATGAAACGAACACAAAATGTGAATGGTCCGAGATGAAACAAATCTAGAAAATTGTTAGGAATGCTTTGAGCGTAATGCGACAGGACCCGCAGTGGTTTTTAAAAATACACATGATTTTCAGAAATTCATAATTATTTGCGACAGAATCGTAGTTCAGAATGTAACTCTTATTTTTCGTGATGATTCAGAATAGTTAGCAGGTAAGATAAGGGATAGATGGTGACCGATTAGCAGGTCTGCAGGTATAGAACTCAAGGTGTTTGTGGGAGGAAGGACACACAAGTCATCTTAGATAACAGTAGCTAAAAAATTAGGTACTTCAACCAAATCTTTCCATGAAATGATTAAATCTACGAGGATTGAGGAAAGGAGAGAAGGCAGCCCAGTTAGACTGGTCCTACAATGTATGTCTTTATCCTATATCAAGGATATAGACAGGCTCCAGGCATACCATTCAAGAGATTTCATTAGATACATTGTGCTAAACATCTGACGTCATGCTTCGAGGTTCACGTGCTAGCTACCAACCAAGGTCAAAGTTGAACATCAGGGAAAATACGGTGGCCGCACGGTCAGGATCTGGCGTAATTCATGCGCCTCTAGCGCAACATCAGATCTTCAGGCTAGCAGCCCAGGGCCCAATTTCATGGCGCTGCTTACCACAGAATTCTGCGCTTACGGCGCCATAAAAAGCGTGTGATTCTATGCGCCGTAAGCGCAGAATTCCGCAGTAAGCAGTGCCATGAAATTGGGCCCAGTAAGCTACTGCTAAATTGAAGCCAAGTTTGATGTGAAGAGGATGGAGATGGTAATTGGACAACAGGACAATGGGGGATAGGTATTGAGCAAGACAAAGGGATATATATGGGGTGATAGATACAGTGGGGAATGGTGAGACAGAGGATAACACAGAATGAGTGCACTGGGAACAAACCCAATTGAAAAAATTTAGTCCGGTGAAAAAGACTTGAGGGAAACTGTAGAGAATGTCAAGGTAAAACCTTACTTTAGTTTGATTTCTCAAAACCTTTGGAAATTTTCAAGTAATTGGCAGTGATGTGTAGTGGAATGTGATCTATATTGAAAGAAAGTATTAAATTCTGTACAGTTATTCTACCTTCCAAAAACTGACAGCCAAAGGGTTTTGGTGGGTCTGTCAACCTGCTGGCAAAATGGACTGCAAGTAGGAGGGATTATTTTAATAAATTACTGTGCCTTTACAATGAATATTAAATAACTGTTACAGCCGTGTCTTTCATATTCTACGGTGTAGCTCAAAATGTCAATTTTGAGGTCGGTCAAAATGCCAAGGATTTTCAAACAATTTGATAAAATATTTGTCTGTCTGACAATTGATATGAACAATTTTCAGAAACGTAAGTGGCCATGCCTTTAGGATAACAGTAAGGAACTGACATTGAATAAATTTGTTTTTGTAAGCAGCAATCGTTTTTGAATTTGAATCAACCCCCAGGGATAAGACTGAATGTCACGTAAACTTACCGTTTCTAGATTCGCAATCTGCCGGTCTCATCTGAACAGGGTTCTTCATCTGAAAAAAAGAGAGAAAAATAGAAGAAAAAAAATGGATCAATTTATTGATCACTCCATTGCTTTACAAAGACTTTCGCAAGATGGTGTTGTATCTGAAGCATAGTGGCCAAACATTTAGTACAACGCCAGGGGCAAATCCTATTTGGGTTTCTTATCTAGAAGTCTTATTTGATGTTGTACCATCCTTCTTGACATAAAAATAAGGACTTGCTTCAGTCACTTCTCAGTCTTACAGGGACTGAGTTTTAATGGACTAAATTTAAAGATGATTTGTGGGCTTTATCTTGTAAATTGTTTTGAAAGAATCTGTTGCTTTAGACTCGCGTTGATTCCCTTGTTGCAGAATGCAGCATGATCCCTATTCAAATGCCAGAATAATTGTGCTCTGACTAGTGTCCTTAGCGCAAAGAAACAAATTTATGACATAAAACACAATAAAGGGGGCCACTTTGTATCCGTCATGTTAGCAGTTTTTCCAATGGTTGTTATTTATTTTTAAGTACCTGAAACGGACCAAAAAGTGTTTCAACATGTGAATGGACATGCAGGCTTATACTAGAACTACATGTAATTTGAGTTGATTTATTTTATTTTTTAATTTTTTAATTTATTTTTTTACCCTCAAATTTCCATAAACATTGGACGGAAAAAGTTACCTCACTTTTCCGTCCATTTGTTGATGGAAATTTTAGGCTAATTAAAAAAACAATAGTAATAATCAACTCAAATTATCTTTAGGATAAGCATGCATGTCTATTCAAATGTTGAAATTCTTTTTGGGTGGTTTCAGATATTAAAAAAAAAAAATTACAACCATAAGAAAAACTGCTAACGTGACGGTAGGAAAGTGGCCCCCTTTATTGTGTTTTATGTCATATATCTGACTGTTGTCAACTATAAGATTGGTTGGCACAGTTCTCTGATTTGAATCCCCTATCTTCCTTTTTGCTACTGTAATATTTGAATAAGAATGGATACATCTACCAAAGCTGTACTCTTTCTCTTATGTACAGAATATACTTGTACCATATTACACAAAAACCGAAGCAAATACTACAGAGACTATGCCGTGTTGATTTTGTGCGAATCAGCGCAACTAATGCAACACCACGCATTCTTGAGAATCAAAGACGAAGAAAAAAAAGCCATGAAAATGAGCTTTGAGTAGCCAGAGACTTATATGTTAACATTGACTGGAAGTGAGTGAACGAATGTGGTGCACACTCACAAAGGGAAGGAGACCTTTGAGAATCAGGGATAGAAAATCTTGGCAATGAAATGAGACACCGACTTATTGACGCTAAACCAGGTTTTGATTACTCCCTGTCAACAAGAAGTAACAGAGTAAATACTGGGAAGGGGAACACCGTCAGAATGGGAATTACCTCAGGGAAATAAGCAGAGGAACTAGCTCCTGTTTGAATGAGTACTAATAATGGAATATACATCTATTTGTTTTAAATCAAGTACCTCATCAATAAGGAAGGTCAGCTTAGTTATGGTGATACAGGGTAGACGACAGCAAGAGTTTCCTATTGATCTGTCGGGTTGGAAATACATGTATGCCGAAGCAGGAAAGCAGGGACAATTTCGTTCAAAATATTTGCATAGTATTTTTTTTTTTCACAAAAATATTTACATGTATGTGTGTGCACAATAATGCTAGCTTTGAAAAGCAAATCTTGAATTGTGGTAAACAAATTCTTAATATTGTGTAGCATTTTGTTCTGCAATACAAGGAAATCATTCACTGCAATGTATGTAGCAGTACAGCTACATTTTAATTTCCTTGCTTTGCTAGTTCTTTTTAAACACAACAAAAATGATAACTTGTGACAAGTGCCATGAGAAAGCTTAGCTGGTATACGATAGAAAGCTTAGCTGGTATACGATAGAAAGCTTAGCTGGTATACGATAGAAATGTCTACTGTAGCGAATGATCCAATTAATAACTCAATGAAATAGGTTCCAGGTTATCATGTAATCTCATCTAACCACGCACGCATGAACATTTGACACTAGTGTACGGTGTTCCAATGGATGTGTTATGTCGCACATAGTTTTGCCATCACAGTTGGCTGATAAGCCAATTTTTTCCTAAATTCTGAAATAAATCCATTTAAGAAACTGTGGAATATTTCTTATATATTATCTGCTAAACCATATGCTCTGTGCACATCAATGAAACAGACTGCAATATGCACACATCTTGGATAAAATATGATTTTTGATACAATGTATCCCTGTGTATGCATGGTACAAGTCTAATCATTTGTGCTCCGATAATTTGTGGTTACAGATTGGTACACGTAATATTTTAGTAAGTGATGAATATGGTTTTCAATCACTTTACATGTGGAGATGAAGCGTGCGCTGTAGATTTTAGTATCTGACGAAGTGACAAATAAGTTTGAAAGCTTATGTAAAGAAAAACTTTTATGGCTTTGAAACAAAATGAGAAATAAAATTCAAAAAAAAAAAAAAAATAGTTTGTCTAAGTGAATAACAAACACCGAAAATGCGCTGCCAAAATAAGTCCAACTTCAAACGTGATTTTCTCAGAAGCAGCATTTTTGCCGATTTGTCACTTCTTCAGCTATGCGACATTGTTATTGAATGCATCTACATGCTGATCCATGTTGACGTTTGTTCCAAGATGCCTAAATGTAATTTGCTGTCATACAAAACTGTACCGTGTATGAATCAATTTTAAATGTATAACATTGATATGTGGTAATCTGAGACGCTCATAGAACCCTCTAGTTTGCAATAAATACATCATACTTGTGAAAGTTACATCACAATAGGTGCTCTTGTTTTTCAGAAAAATACAAAAAAAAACTGTTTTTATATATTTTGTTTTTAAATGGAGAATTAGCTGTGGCAAACTGCTTACCAACCTAAAGGACCTGTAGTATAAATAGAGAATTAGCTGTTGTGAACTGCTTACCAAACTAAAGGACCTGTAGTATAAATAGAGAATTAGCTGTGGCAAACTGCTTACCAACCTAAAGGACCTGTAGTATAAATAGAGAATTAGCTGTGGCAAACTGCTTACCAACCTAAAGGACCTGTAGTATAAATAGAGAATTAGCTGTGGCAAACTGCTTACCAACCTAAAGGACCTGTAGTATAAATAGAGAATTAGCTGTGGCAAACTGCTTACCAACCTAAAGGACCTGTAGTATAATGCAAAATCAATGTTTTTGGCCTTACGTTTTGAACCTAGCAGGTTCTTTCTCAAAGGTTACGTGAAACAGGAGAAAACAAGGTACATACTTAAACATACTGTAAGAGAGGAAGTTAGTCAGGTGTGAAATCAAACGTAAGGCCAATAACATTGATTTTTTTTTTACATAAAGCTGATGGATGTCATTTTTTTTGTAAGTTTGACATAACAATTCCTGTTCTCTGAGAAGTAAAGGTTTTTCAGACAAACTAATTTCTCAGATGATTGCTACATGTACCATCAGTACAATGAGTGTACTTTTAGATAATTATTTATTTAATAATCTGTTAATTACCAATGTTGTTTCTTCCCTTCAATCTTAGCAAATGCATCCATCACTTCAAATTTATAGAAAAACTACATCACTATCATATATATCCAGCTGTAGTAAGACTGAACATGTTTTTTTCCCATATTAAATTAGTACATGATGTATACCGATTGGCTCAATATAACCATCCAACCTTCAGTAACTGAATATCCCAAATAGATTTTGTTCCTTCTCCCTTGTAGCTGAGTGGGTGACTACTTGAGAAATCGTCAGGAAAATGTGTGAGACTTGGCTGAAGTAGCACTTTATCAAAGTACGAGTTACCTCAATCAACTATTCATTATTAAGCCACATAGGCATTCAATCAAATTATGTATATGATGTTTCACCGACAGACACACTTCCATTCCATCCCAACTAGCTTTGCAGGCCACGTGTAATGCTATTTAAATTTCCAGGTTTAACAGCATTTACCTAAATGTCATTATTTTATCATGGATTTAAGCCTGTTAATACGCGGCACGACTCCGTGTTAAAATGTATCTATGGCATACTGAATTAAATTGTAGAAACGGGAACCAGCGAACACAATCATCACTGTCAGATGATAAAAAGACTTCCTGTGACGTCAAAAGTGCATCTTATTGACCTCAAGAAAATAAGTGAAATGTTTCTGATTCAAATCCTGCTACATGTACGTCACTCGACCTGTCCCTCCCCTCAACCCAATAACACTAACAGCATGATCTGGTTGTGATATTTAAGGCATCTTAAAATATATTTATAAAATCAGGTGGCGCTGCAGATGTTTACAAAATAAAACACACAATTTCATCAGGAAGAACAATATAAAGCTACGAAAAACAATCTTAAAAAAAAAAAAAAAAAAAAAAAAAAACTAGGTCGCCCAGTCCTTTTACTAGGGAAAGGAAGCAGGGCAGGAGGGGATATTGAGGGTATGTATCTTTTTTGGGAAATCTCATGATAACTTCATTGGACTTTTGGCCCCCTCTTATAGACATTAAACAAAGTGACAACAATTATGCCAAACACAAATTCACACTGACAAAACAACTGACAAAAGACCGTTGTTACTTAACAGCCATCTTGATCCGCCAACACACCATGTCTATGAGAATCAGAATGAGGTTAATGTCCAAAAATAGGCTGGTGCCTGTAATGTGATTACCTACTTCATAATGGTATGAAGTCTGGGGACATGACCAAGATGGCTGCTTATTTGTTGGTTTACTTACAAGGGGCATCCTGTGGACATTATGTAGCTTTTTCTGTGCTTCAATGGCTGCCTGACGCGTGTAGTAAGTCACAAAACAACAACCTGAAACATAGACAAAAACAACAACAAAATCTTCTTAAAATGACATCGCAATACAGTACGTGCGCACATTAACAAATTGACATGTGAACACATTGACATTTCAAGATGGCGCCAGACAGATGCTCTTTTCATCAAGGGCTTGCCCGGTGACATAAAATACTTGATCATACGGAGATATTTCACAGCTGAACACCATAGAAAAATGGCTGCACCTTCCTCTTCCCATGATGATGCTTGGATTAAGTCTAGCTTGCCCAAGCAAACAGTAAACAAGTGAAGAACAATTTAATCCACAGAATGATGGTTGTCCCTAAACATTGTAACCACATATCCTTAAACTCTCCCCAACAGTCACAACAAATTAAACAAAATAAACACAAACACTCCGATGTTGGATTGTTGATCAATAGGTTTGCTACATAATTACACATGCACATGTTACGTTTTTAAGAAATGTGTATTTATGAGTTGCATGACGTCGTGGTTATATCATTACAAAAAAATATCAAAAATTAACATTTAATTTTTCACACATTTCTGCATAGTTTCTTTCAATTGTCACTGGAACACATGTACGGTACAGGTACGTATTAAAGAGTTACTGTAGTTTCATGGGGAAAAAATGAATGGTTAAATACAAGATACGTGTACATGATTTAGGTACATAATGTTATTATCATAAATATCCACCCAAAAATCTTGATTTGGACCGTCAAGTTATAGGGTGTTCAGAGATAAATTTCTTTGCTGTTCCTTCCATTAACATATCTGTGCAGAGGATGAGACACTTCAACAAGAGATGGGTGTTGACCAGTCACTCTGGACTAATTGAGTCTGGCAGCTTAACAGTAACAAGCTAACACAAGTACCTGTGAATGGACACATTTCACTGGGGTGACAAAACTGAGGGGGGGGGGGTGTGTGATGCATTATGGAACTGCAAGATAGAAGTCTTAAAGTACAGGTACTCGATAGTCAACTCGCCAGTCAACTTGCCAGTCAACTTGGATTTAGTCATGTCCCAGAGTAAGGCAGAGTAAGGCACCTTTGTGGGAAGCCCCAGCTAGGCTGGTTCCTCATTATCCCTAACAAATCCTCCCAAATCCTCTTTGCTGAAGTGAAGAATTTTGGAGGATTGAGGTTATTAGGCATACTTGCCTTTCCATGGTACATGTACATCCATGTTTGTTGTATTGATTGCAAGGTCAGTGCTTGGGTCAGTGGACACTGTTTATTGCTCCATGCATGCAGGGAGGGTCCCAGGCCATGTACATGTATCACAGATTAGAAACGCATGTGTGCATACATGTCATGTGCATGCTTTACTACTGAAGGATTTTGGAGGATTCAGGTTATGTGTAAGCAAATGGGACTAGGGAGTTGGGGTTAAATGGGTTCCAATGATGGTTGTGGTTCTCGTTTTCTTTATTATGTGTTTCCTCTTTTTTAGCAGTGTTTTCCCCTTTTTGCTCATGTTTCCCTCTCCCCAATACCTCCCCAATACCCCCAATACCCACCCCCCCCCCCCCCCCACCCCCGATCTGTGCCTAGGCATACATCTCTCCACCCAGGAGTAAAGAGATACCTGTGATGGTCAAGACAGTGTGTTTGATTAGCTAACAGTTCATGATTACCTATCTGGCTTTCTGGGAGCTGAAATGATTTAAGGAAAAAGAAGTCTGTGCTTCACTTCAGACATCTCCTAAATGCTGATTCACAAATGACCTTAACTGTAGTACCCTATCAACATGATAATGCATGGACTATCCTCTACTTACACAATTCTACATGTAACTTGGACCTAATGATGTTCAGTATAGTGGCAATAACTGTTTTACACATTTCTAGATGTCAGAGACTGCCCAGAGCAGGTGTCTACTTTGTTCAGGTGTTTTAATGCTGAAAATACCCGTTGATGGAACCATGCTGGGTTTTAAAGGGTGCAACTCGGATCAAAGGGTATGTGTCCTCGGGGGTTCAAAGGATACAGCCTGGGTTCAAAGGGTGTCTATGGGGTGTCGTACATGTATGTGTGGTTAAAAAAGGGTTTCCCACAGGGATCAAAAAGGTGTCCTTTGATGAGGTTTAAAAGGGTTTCCTATGGAATTCAAAGTGTGTCCTACAGGGTTTAAAAAGGTGTCCTACAGGGTTTAAAAAAGGTGTCCTACAGGGTTTAAAAAATGTGTCCTACAGGGTTTAAAAAAGGTGTCCTACAGGGTTTAAAAAAGGTGTCCTGAAGGGTTCAAAAAGATATCCTACAAGGGTCCTCCATGGTTCAATGGGGTTCAACAAGGTGTCTTACAGGGTTCGAAGGGGGTGTCCTACTTGTACATGGTTCAAAAAGAGTGTCAAGTTCTACATTCTATTAAGGAGTGCAACAAAGTTAAATACAAAGCGCAACTGGGTGATTAAAAATAGAGTGCAAATGGTTTCAAAAAGGGTGAACTGGGTTCAAATTAATCTGAATATTCTACTCTATTTATTTTAACAAACTCTTCCGAGAGGATCAGCAAATGCTGAAATTTGTAATTTAAAAAAAATAAATAACATGGACCCTCTTCAAGTGGGAGAATCTGTCAGGAACCTGATTGTTTATTCACCTTGTAATTCAGTGCAAATAGCATCCTAAATGCGCTTACAAACCATGTTCATTCATACCACTGACAGTGCATTGACTCCTGTATTCCACTTAGGTATATGAATTCACATGACTGCCTGTACAATAAATCAATCTGTGTTAATAATGCTGCTTACAAGTGCGATTGACACATCTGAATGTTGACATGTGCATTAGACACAGCATAGGTACAGGATGTGCGGAAAGTGAACAAGTAATTCTGATGTCTAATATGTACACATACAAAATAAATCTATACATGTAGAGTGCATGCAAGCATGAAAACATGAAAACATGCAAACATGCAATGTTTTTAAGAACAAATTCTTAAAAATATCTTACACTTTTGGTAAAATGTCAAATTATGCATACTTTATAAGAATTAACCCTCCTACTTCTGGTACCTTTTTCATACAAGTTGATCCACCATTTGAAACCATTCGCTTTTGTGGTTTTGAATGGTGAAATAACTGTGTACAGTATTGATTCCCCCAAATGGTTTTGAATGGTAGGTCAGCTAATACAAAACCTTGTTTGGATCTTTCCAAATGGTAGTACAGCTAATGCAAAACCTTGTTTGGATACTTCTAAGTGGTGAATCAATGGACCCTCTATGCATTTGAATGGATTTGAATGGTAGTAAAGCTTGCTACCAACACTGTTCAAATGGTATCACCATGTGTGTACAAAACCAATGGGCATTTTGGTAAGTGGAAATTTTGAATGGTTTCAAATGGTCAAACAGTAGGAGGGTTAAGAGATACAATGTATATAACCCATCCTGTGGAACTTTCAGCTTATTTCATTGCGAAAATACATTCAGATTTTTGTATTCATTCCATCATGGAATTGAATTAACGTCTCCGGAAGAATTCAAATTAACGGACATACCGTAAATGATAACATCTCAGACAGAAATATTTCAAGGGATGTTTGATACCTTCATGAACTTGACACCAAGTAAGTTTCATATAATGTGATCATTTATGTTATTCAAGAATAACAATGGGGCTTTAAAGGGACCATATTGTCACGATCCGAGCAGACTATCAACAGGGCATGGAATCAGTGTCCTACAGTTATGTATACATAACAGCAAAAGAAACGTCACCCCTAAAAATATTTATTATTTTCATTTTATAATTAATATAATTTGTTTAACCCTAACTCCCTAGACAACAAAAGCAGTTGGAGGATTTTGAAGGATTTTTATTGTTCAGTAACAATGCTTAGGGAGTTTGGGTTAATGAAGAATATTATGAGTATGGAGTGTAACACGTACACAATGTGGCAAATTTGGTTGACCTCAAAATTCGTCATGCATGACGTCCGAGGACACATAAGCTAAACACGTTCTCAGACTTATCCAAATTTAGGGGGTGACGTTTCTTTTGCTGTTATGTATAGTTTAAGATGATCACAGCGACTGAAAATTACTGGCTTATTTATGCAGCAGCAACAGTAATATGTCCTTATCATGTGGGTGTTATTTTCAGTCACCGAGTTTAAATCTAAAACAACACATGTAGCACTCCAATTCCATGCCCCGTTGATCATGACGATATTGTCCCTTTAACCACTGGTACAAGTACATAAGATATCACACTACACACACTGGTTCTGTTATTTCAATTTCTTTGTTTATACTGAGTCTCTAGAAATAAGAATAAGGCTGTAGACTGATACATGTACAGGATGGTGACATGTGCCTAAGGAATAACATGATGACAGTATCGTAAATACACAGCCATGTGTTAAGGCAGTAGGTTGTGCTCTGGGCACATGATCTCATGAAGTTTTGTTTGTACTTGTTTTTAATCCCTTGGATTGATTTGTATTTGGCTTTTTATATTATATTTTGATTATATTGTTTGATTATGTTTGGCAGCATTATGGAGAGCCAATAGATTGTGATTTGGTTCGCATTGGTAATCCTACAGGGGTGCTGCAACATTTTGTCATGTTTACCTTATGTTCATCATGTATATGTATTTTATATTTTTCTCTAATTGTTTTTTTACCATTGTGTTTGCGATTGTTTCTGCCCTGTGAAATAATAAATGAAATTAAATTAGTTTGTAACATTAATGCCACAAATCACTATAAGGTAACATTTTGTATGGACCGTACATAATGTTATAGTGGCACAACACTGTACATGTACTCACATGCCTTATGATAGAAAATGTGAACAATTTCTCTAGCTTAGAAAAATTATCTTGGAGATCTTGTATAATTTGTCACCCCTTCACTAACAAATTTAAAAAAAAACACGTAATATATATGTGACAGTGGTAAAGTAATGCCCCCCACTATTTTTTCTGTCTATAATTCTTGTCGTGTTTAAATAAGGATCTATTTTTTAAATTTAACTATTCATGTCTAATATTCATCTGCCAAATCTCATTAATATTCAAACTGCTACCAACGACTACGTCCTGCTCACAACCCATTTTTCCGTCAGAGACGAATCAACATATTATACTTTCTTCGTCTTATTCACAGGTAATTTCTTTATTTTATCTCTTTAATATTGCATATTATACTTACCGAGTGTATTTTCACTAAACACTTTACTGTAAATATTCCATTTAAGAAAAGTGGAGTGTCGTGGCCGAGCGGTCTAGCGCACCGAACTCAAGTTCTGGTGTTGCCAGCAGCAGGGTGTGGGTTCGAGCCCCGGTCGTGACACTTGTATCCTTGAGCAAGGTACTTAACCATAATTGCTTCGTCCTTCGGATGGGACGTAAAGCCGTAGGTCCCGTGTGTTGTATAATGCACGAAAAGTGGATTGTCGTGGCCGAGTGGTCTAGCGCACTGAACTCAAGTTCTGGTGTTGCCAGCAGCAGAGTGTGGGTTCGAGCCCCGGCCGTGACACCTGTGTCCTTGAGCAAGACACTTAACCATGATTGCTTCTCTCCACCCAGGGGTTAAATGGGTACCTGTGAAGGCAGAGATGGTTTGCTCTCTATGCGCTAGAAATGGCAGCAATTGAGCTGTATACTCCCCAGGGAGCTGAGATGGTTTCAGGAATGATTTATGAGCCTTATGAGCCTTATGAGCAGGGATAGTGATATAATGCGCCTTGAGCGCCACTTAGTTGGTGGATACGTGCGCTATATAAATCTATACATTATACATTATTATTAATACCGGAGTCTGTATTTTCCAACATAGTATAATATTTTGAGCCCGGATTCAAAAATGTTTAAATTGTATCCAATACCTCTAGTTTTGGTTTATAATTTGCAATCAATGTCTTATGCATTTAATGAAGGTTCAAACCAAGTTTCCCTTGTTATTTTTCATACGTTTTATTCCGTCTTAGCCACTTATTCCATAAAAAGGTGCAGCCGCAAGATGGCGGCCAACACCTTAGAAAGCTGTCTTCCTCATCATTTATTTGGGCCTCAAATCCCGAGTATCACACATATATCCACAAAATATTAAATAAATAAATAAATAAAATATCAAATAAATAAATAAATAAAATATCAAATAAATAAATAAATAAATATCAAATAAATAAATAAATAAATATAAAATAAATAAATAAATAAAATATTAAATAAATAAATAAATAAAATATTAAATAAATAAATAAATAAAATATCAAATAAATAAATAAAATATTAAATAAATAAATAAATAAAATATTAAATAAATAAATAAAATATTAAATAAATAAATAAATAAAATATCAAATAAATAAATAAATAAAATATTAAATAAATAAATAAATAAAATATTAAATAAATAAATAAAATATTAAATAAATAAATAAATAAAATATTAAATAAATAAATAAATAAAATATCAAATAAATAAATCAATAAAATATTAAATCAATAAATAAATAAAATATTAAATCAATAAATAAATAAAATATTAAATAAATAAAATATTACATAAATAAATAAATAAAACCTGGTGCATACTACACTGCACACGTCAAGGTACGTGGGTGTACATGTGTAAGTACAGTTCATCGCATACCTCCGGTTCTTCACATCTATTGTGTTGTGTATCTACATTGTGTGTACATGTACTGTAATTTATGCACTAATATTTTCAGGACTTGAAAAAAAATATCTATTTCGTTATAAAAGCGTCATTTAACTATTGACAGCTATTATTAAACTATCCATTAAGTATTCAAATGTTAATCACAGCGGAATTAACAAGTCTGAGTTGCACTGGTAACATTTTATACGAGTGACTGTACACTGCGTTTAATGAAATTTTGTCCCAGCTGAAGAAAAATTTAAGAAACCCAACACAATGCCGTTTTGAAGGAAATTCTTCACCAGTGAATCGTACATAATTGAAAACTTTTCGCGCTTCCTAACTCTTTACAGAGTTCCTCGGGCAATGACATGTATGTGATATGGCTCAGGACAATGACCAAAATAAAGAGACGAGGGAAGTACAGTCCAAGAAGTACCCTTCCTGGGAAGACAGACAATCATTGCTTTAGTTCTACCTCCACCCACTCAGTTTCAAGGAGGGTTCTCTCCCATTGTCAAGGAGAAGAACAGGGAACTTGAGTATCTTCACATTCTGGGGACAAACCTGACGGACAGAAAGGCAATATGAAGAATTTATTTCCAGGATTGATTATTTAGATCAACCCTTCACATCACATTAGCCAGAGTTGTTTTTTGTTCATTGGGTGAGATTATGAAAGAGATGCCTTCCTGATAAGATTTAGAAATGAAGAAAACATGAACCTCACAGGCAAAAACAACCTGAGAATTTGGGGAGAAATCAAATGAAACAGATATTGTTTTCTTCCAAGGAAGACTTTTTGCCAAAAAAACAAATGAAACATAATGGGAGAATTGCCTACATACAGTCCATGTATAGGGTGCTGAGATAGTGACACAACATGTATTTAATGTAAACTGTGTTTTGCAATTTCAATTAATTAAAATGGAACTTATAATTCTTGTTCACTCTTGCCATTTTATTAATTTTGTTTGTTTTAGATTTGGAAAATTCTACCGAATGTAATGTGACGCCATCAGCTTTGTCCAATAGGAATGTAACACGCAGATAATTAATTTGTGTTGTCATCAAGGTTCCACATCCACATTTCACTTCACTCGTCAACCTCAAAAAAAAAAAAAAAAAGAAAAGAAAAAAGACCTTGGTTTTGTTTACACCTTAGCTACGAAGACCAGGTGGTACAATTATGAGATTCAAATAGCGGAAGATTATAGCTGAAATATTGTGACAGTGTAGTGTTCTCTGTATGCATTTGTTGTACATGTACAGTGTATAAATGGCAAACTTGATTTGAAGTGTTTTCTGTATTGTTAATGAGAGATGTACAGTGTGTAGGCCTCTTTCCATGTTACACATTGTGAAAGCACAAGATGTTTTGCATTAATAATATGCCTAATAATATATTTTTCCCTTATTATCAAAATACTACAAATATGACACCAGATGCATTGTCTATGTAGATCAGTTGATAACAAAGCACACAATATCATACAGCGAAATGTGAATGGTGATCTTTCATAAATTTGCGAAATATTCTATGTTCATTATATAGGCATACTGTACATGTATGTATGGTACATGTACTTCATTGTACCTGTTCCTGAACAATGTACTACATATACATCTACAGTGTAGCGTGTACAGCGTGTAGCGTGTACAGTGTAGCGTGTACAGTGTAGCGTGTATAGAATAATCATGTAATAACAGCAACAGAAGGGTTGTTATAAAGTGACATCAATGTGTGCTTTTCAAAAGAAAAAAAACTAAATTATGAGCTTTACATGTATAGTGTATTTACATGAAAATGGCAGATTTCCTGGGGGAGTTTGTTCGAGAGTATAGGGGAATATTTATGGCCTGTGCTTTCACAGTCATTCTGATATTTCCGGTATGTTGCTGGTGAATAACCGAAGTAATTTATTCATAGACGTATGTGAAATTTTCTTTGGATTAATTTGATTTACATGTTAATAACTGTCTTCTCATTAGCCCAGGTTGGTCTTTCACCTTTGTGTACTACGGTGACATCCAGGATTTAATGCAATAATTGCTAATACAGAAAAAATTATTTTGTGTAAATTCATAAATTTCTTAATTTTTACCTGTGTGAAGTTGCTGAAACTCTGCAGTAGAATCCCATGACCAAATACAATGCATCTCAAAATATTAGTTTCACTACGTGTTTTTAATGAATAAAATAAGATTTAACGTTAAAGAATTACTTTAGTTTGATGGCTGTTCATCACTTGAGCGTTACAACAAAAATACGCCAGTATCGGCACAGGTACGTCAGCGTACATACGAGCGTGACGAGCACACATAAAACGTGCTGCGTGGAATATTTTACTCGTACTGCACATATGCAGCTGTTTTGTCACTACATGCGCGTACGCTAAATGGACTTTGAAATGACGAACAACCATCGAAACTCAAGGATTTCTTCAACGTTACATCTGGATTTGCTTTCAATAAAATGACTTACATAGTAAAATGATATTTTGAAATTCAAACCTTAGCTCTTGTCATTATACATGTACATGTACAGTAGTTGTTCATGGAAGTTTAGTACAGAGTTTCAGCCTCCCCATACAGGTAAGATTTAAACAATGTCATGAAAGAAATTTTCTGTGCGGCTGACCCCCTGTGGATAGGACTCCTGTGGATAGGACTCCGTTTTGGTTTTGGTGCATACGGAGACGGAGTCCTTATTTGGGCTAGTCTTCTCATGTATCATTATGGTAATAATGCACTGGCAATAAGTTGAGACATACATGTAGATGTGGTTCTGGGTATGAAGGTCCCTGGGCCACGGTTAATTAGTTAACTTTTTCATGCCCTGGCATGTACATGTACCACTGGTAATGTTCCGTTTTGTATACTGTCTTATATTTGTTGTGTTTTTATGCCAAATAAATAATAATAGAAAGCACATATCACAAAATTCCTGGTTGTTGTATTAACCCTCCTACAATCAGTGTAATTTTTGAAACAACCCATTCAGGCCACTCCAAGCCATTAGCTGTTGCCAGTGGCCTCCTATGGTTACCCTTCTGTGCACTGTCACACCACTGAGATTGCAGGGTAAAGTGGTCTCCCATTAATACATTGCAGGCCATACTAATATGTTCAAACATTTACAGTGGCCTTGGGTGGCGCACACAGTTGATTTTGTAAGATTACTTGGAAAGGACAGCAGGCTTGTTGTACATGTATGTACTGAAAGTTGCTCAAGAACAGAATTTTGTGGATCGGAGTGGCCTCCATGTGTAGGAGGGTTAAACATAATGAATTTGTAATTTGAAAATAAACAATGGTAATATTTTAAAGTAAAAATTACTTGGTGTTAAACACTTGATGGTATCAATCGTCCCAAAAAGATTTTGTCTGAGGTGCAACCATTAAGTTTTTCATAAAGAGTACTTTCCTAATTCCACAAAAGAATGAATAAGAATGCATTTTTCACTATTTTCATGTTAACAACACAACGTGATAAGCTGAAAATTTGACAGGTAGGGAAGGGGAAATAAGAAAGATGCAGGGAGATGATAAGAGATGCTCTCAGCAAGATGGGATGTTTAATGTATCTTGATTCAAAGAGAAGAAGCTTACTTGTAGAAAGAATATTGCCAACATTACCAATGCTGTACCTTCTCTTTAAATAGTCCCCTACCCTTCTCCCCCTAGTGGAACTCTCAGTGCCTGTCGGACAAGAAGTAAATTAACGAGAGCTGTGCTGATGCCGAATAAGTCATTGCGTGAATAGCAATATTCTCTCAATGTATGACAGATTCTCCAGTGTACTCCTAGTACAGTGCAGTGTACTCCAAGTACAGTAGGGAAGGGGAAATAAGAAAGATGCAGGGAGATGATAAGAGATGCTCTCAGCAAGATGGGATGTTGCAATCTTAGAACACAATGTAAGGGTTGCACGGACCTAGTTTGCCTAGTGGTGTGCTCCAAGATATGTATGTTCGGGTTGGGAATCCAGAGGGTTCTTCAGACAATTTAATCAAAGAGGGGTTGAATAGGAATACAGGAGTGACTTAATCATAGTGTGGATTTGACGGACCCTTTCACTTTAGGCCAAAAAAAAAGAAAAAAGAAGTCTCTGGTTTCTGGTCTCCGCACGCATCTGTATTTTTAGTTTTTTTTTTTTTTTTGCTATGAAACAATGTCCAATTGTAGCAAAAATTACTGGATCGATTGGAATCCTACCGTGCTGTAACATTTATTAAATGCTCATTAACCCTCCTACTATCAGTGCAAATTTATGAACAAACCATTGAGGACACTCCAAGCCATTGCCATGAAAGGCAGTGGCTCCTAATGGCTATACTGCATAGTAACATATATGTAACACCTCATAATAATAATAATAATAATAATGTTCCATTCTTATATAGCGCATTTCACATAATGTCCTAATGCGTTTTACATTATTACCCCTGGTCACTGGGCCAATATCATTCCTATAATCTTTCTCAGCTCCCTGGGGAGTATACAGCCAATGTGCAACCTTTTGGCGCTACAGGGCTAATCAAACACAATAACCATCTCTACCTTCACAGGTACCCATTTATACACCTGGGTGAAGAGAAGCAATTACAGTAAAGTGTCTTGCTCAAGGACACAAGTACCACGGTCGCCGCCAGGTTTCGAACCCACATTCTGATGACACAGCCATCAGAACTTGAGTCCAATGCACTTAACCGCTCCGCCATGGCACCCCACATGTCTGTTGGTTTTAGTGGTTTGTGATTGATGTATTGCAGGGGCATACTATTATGTTCCAGTCTCAGTGGCTGGTGGTGTTTTACTCTTGAGAGTCTGTGTTTACAAAATAACTGCTGAAAATCCCAATGATCTCCAGTGGCCTCAGAGTTTTACATACAAGATTACTTAAAAGGGTTAGTGTGGCTTAGGCCTTTCACAATTGATTGTGAGTTTCCTGTTGCCGCGCGCGTCCGAAATTGGCACCGCGTCAAATATTTAATTATTTAATTTGATTTAATTATTCTACAATTTCGCCTTTGAAAACTGACTTTCATCACAAAATTTTGCGATATTTATACCTGATATTCACGGTCCGTGTTTTCCAAGTTAGATCTGCTTGAAAATGTAGTCTCTTTTACATACCACAACTGTCGCAGTTGAATAAAAAGCGCTCGTATAATTGAATGAAAGCGTATGTCGTGTAGCAGCATACATGTACATGTACATGTACATGTACATCATCAATCTACAACGCACGCTCCGAGTGTGATGCCGTCTTGAGCAGAGACTATGCACGCAAAATCTCAAAATCTGACGTGCCCGTCGTGCCATGCATGCGGCGGGCGCGGCGCACATGGCGGCCGGACATTCTGGGATCTAGTGTATGTACGGGCGCGCCGGCTAGTACAGTTGTGTCCACGTCGCATTGAACATTTTGCATCACCCTTCAGCGGATCCAGAACTTGAGTAAGTATTTGAAAATAATTTAGTATCCTGTTTCTTAAACAGTCACGAGCTTGAGATAGTAACAAAAACAAATGATTAAACAGGGGGAAATGAACGAGCAGTTTGGGAGCGGCAGCGTTTACCACCTCCATATGGTTTAACACAGGGTAGTTTTCGTTTTGCGGCCTCACTGATTTGAATGGCCGCCTGGCAGTTTTTCCAGCAACATATTTGGCCGCCTCGCACGTAAAAAATGGCTATACATAAAATTAAAATAAGAACTTCAGTATTTACTGTGTATTCTGTAAGAAGTTTCGGAAGTTTCTTGTTCGTCCTTGTTTGTGTTTCTGCCATATTAATTTAAATACTTGCACTTTCAAATCTACTTGGTTCCGACGCACATTTACGTACGTCGTACATTGCATTCGCACCACGCATGTCGGGTGGTTGAGCCGACATCTTGTACAGTAAATGTTGTACTGGTACCCAGCGCGTTGGGGTATATACGTTTTATAGCTATCGATATGTTTGGGGTACCAGTGTACACGTAGTCTTGGTTCAAGACGATGTTGTTGTATATTGGATAGACGCCGATCGTATACTCTTGCGACATATGCAGGTATGATCGATCGCCTGTCCAATTTGCATCAACATCGCCTTGAACCGAGACTAATGTACACGCTTGCTCATATCTGCTCGTTCTTTTCAGCCTGTATTTGGCTATTGTATTCTTGCAATCCGATCACTGCCTCACTACGCTAGTGCCACTGCAAGTAGTGGGGGGGGGGGGGTATCAAGAGGGGCATCAAGATTTTTTTTATCTGATGGGGGGGGGGGCTGAGGGGGGGAGGTAGGCCTACATATCAATATTTTGCTGTTGGACCTGATTGCGGAGGGGTATCGAGAGGGCACCAAGATTTTTTATCTGATGGGGTAGGCCTTCGTATCAATTTTTTGATTTGATTATTCCAACAGTACCTCTTAA
Source organism: Zoroaster sp. YZ-2022 (assembly GCA_029582265.1). NCBI lineage: Eukaryota > Metazoa > Echinodermata > Asteroidea > Forcipulatida > Zoroasteridae > Zoroaster > Zoroaster sp. YZ-2022. The sequence continues at coordinate 35,816,734 of CM055828.1, read as the reverse complement.
CTTTCGCTGGACTATTGTTCTTAGTAATTATATTCACATGCTCTGATGCGCAGTGGTAGTGATAGTTTTTTTTTAAAGGGTCAAAAACTTCAAATTTCGCAAATGTGAATTTCAAAACAATAGAAGCAATGGGTTCATTTGATCCTTCAACAACCCCTAAATTTAAATTGTAGTGATCAAAACGACATTAACTCCTAGGTGCAAGTTCGCGCTACCCCTGCTGCTGCTGCATAATTATTGTAAATGTAAAGGAGCAAATTGTGTTAATACGGGTAAGTCACATATGAAAAACATACAAATACATGTACTAAGAAATATTTATTTCACACATAAAAATTATGATTACAAAATTACTAGTCCTTTATTAAGTATGAAGCCTGTACCATGTAAGAGAACACTACAGTATGGTGTTAAAATGCAATAGTAACCTGCTTGTGCCAGTCAAAACCCCAAAGTATCGCGATATAAATGGCAGCCGCCACAAAAAGTTAACCGCCTGAAAATAATTAATAATTAATAATTAAAAGTGACCTCGTCCATTTTTTAAAACCTTAAACAGGAAACTCACAATTAAATGTGAGTGGCCTTATAATGCACAAATGATGTGGGTACAACATATTGGACATTTAGTGATTGGGAGTAGCCTCCATGTGGAGCAGGGTTAAGCTTATTTTGAACATGTGAAATTTAAAATCAGTTTGGAAAGAAGGATCACCATTTTCTTATTTCAATACAAAACTTTTTTATGAACTTCTTTTCCTGCTAATAAAAGATTTCTTTTGAATGTCAGATCATTATGATTCTAATTCAACACTAATCCAATAATGTGCTCTTCTCACAGTGTTAAGCACTTGAGGTTTTCTATCATCGTTTACAGATAACAAACTTTACAAGGATAGAATTGCCAGGTTGCAGAATACATGCTAAAGGTTACGAATTACTAGTATTTCCCTTGCTATCTAACACATCATGAACTGAACGGAATCTACACTGGAATTAAAAAGATGGCTTTCTGAATAATCTGATCAAGATGAAACCAACAGACAATTATCCAGTGTGCCAAGCAATTTGTCAATTAGTACTCTTACACTGTTGTTGATCTGACAGTCATATGAATTCCCAATCTAATAACGTATCTTTTGTACAAAGGACAAATTCTAAGATGAAAAAGGTTTCTCTAAATGTGACTAGATCTCACAGACTACATGTACATGTACATGCAAGCCTGAAATAGCCTAAGCATGATATTCTTTATTCTCAGTATTTGGACCATATTTGTTCAGCAAAATGAAAATGAGAAAGTGCTTATCTCACAAAGTAAAGCAAACATCAAAATGCCAACAAAAGTGAACAAAGGCCCTCAGGACTTATTCTGTGTGATTTGGTTTTATAAACATATAAATGTCCTCATCTTTATACCCATCTTGTTGTTCCGAGTAGCATTATTCTGTATAATGCATTTAAAACTTTTCATACATACATGTACATGTTGAAAAAAAATTCCCAAAATAGGATTCATACATGTACCTGTTTCACAGTAATAACTTTAAACAAGGAAAGTAATTTATGATTTCAATTTTCATTTATGTGAATACTGTCTTCTCACTTTTACTAATTTGTATCCTGAAAATAATTTGTTTTTGAAATAACTTAAACTGACAAACTGGCTGGATTCCCCCTCCATTCGCCCCTGACCTCACCCCAGTTAAAACAAATATTTTTTTAGCTAATAAGAAATTTAACTCTAAGGGCTTTTGCCTGGATGGATGTTGAAATCCTATGTCTTCCCAAAAGGCTCAAATCTCTCGTATTCCTTTTAGGCATATGCTGTCATCTATGCTGGGTACATTTTCATTAAACTTGGGAAAATGATGTCTACGCATTACATGAATGTCGAGTATTAATGAAAACAGCATGAGCACATGTCTTCTTCTTCAAGTCTCACCTCATAATGAGCCATACAATATAAGTTGCAGGATTTTAGATAATCTCTGACGCAGCTGGGTTGGAGGACATTGAAGTGATGGAGAGGCTCAATATTTACTTACTGAGGTGAGACATGGATGAAGACAACCTTGGTTGAGAAGATGGGATGGGTGGATGAGTGGATGAGGAAGGGAGGAGGAGGTTTGGTAATTATCCTATTACGAAACTACTAAATTATAATCTTAAAAACTTACTTGATGTGAAGTTGGTGATTGTACCAACAACATGGTTCTGTTTGACATGCAATCTTTTCTTTGTAAAATATATAACACATTTTTAATCTGTGATCCATTTTCTACATCAGAATGAATATACAAGCAAATTAGAATGCATTTTCTCAATAATGAAGCAATGAAATGAACTGAAACTTTCTGAACACATTTCTCTTGATCTTGTAAGGATGAAATATGCCGACATTTTACCAATGGTGCACACAGCCTTAAAGTATTGAGGTTTCAAATAAAATGTAGGTACATGTATGACAGATTTATTCATGGGTGGACATGACTTATTTAATCTGTTCATAAAACATTGTGATCTTGGTAAATAATTTTCTCTAGAACATCTTTATGTTTTTCGCAATTTTAATACAATTAATCACATTGCTATATTACTTGAAGAAGGGGAAAACTAATGTTTTAAAATGACACATTTTTGAAAATAATCGTGAGAAACATGGTTTCGCAGTTTGTTCTAAAATTAAATAATGGTGGGTCTCGTTATAAATTTATTTTGGCATTTTTACCATTAATCCAAGTTTCTGATAACTACATTTTGTGAAATACTGTATCTCAATTTTATAGTATTTGTTTTTTAATTGTTCCATTGAAAACAAACACTTCTGGAAATTTCCCATAAAATACGGGCGATACATCTTTAAATTAGATGATTAACCCTAACCCTCCCAAATCCTCTTTGCTAAAGTGAACGATTTTGGAGGATTGAGCTTATGTGGAAATTGCAGTGGTGGATTTTGGAGGATTGAGGTTATTAGGCATACTTGCCTTTCCATGGTACATGTACATCCATGTTTGTTGTAGTGATTGCAAGGGTCAGTGGATACTGTTTATTGCTCCATGCATGCAGAGAGGGTCCCTGGCCATGTAAAACATGTATCACAGATTAGAAACACGTGTGCATACATGTCATGTGCTTGCTTTACTACTGAAGGATTTTGGAGGATTCAGGTTATGTGTAAGCAAATGGGCATAGGGAGTTAGGGTTAATTAAGTACAATGAATATACACACTTAACACATTCAACTTCTTTGATAGCCCAAATTTGAAATAATACAGCAAATACCTGTACATGTAATACATGTAATACATGTAATACATTTTTAACATTTCTAAAAAATTATGTGGCACTTAAATTTGTATTTCAATTCTGATATGTCCTAATTAAAACTAACTGTAATGCGAGATGCAAAACGGAGCACCTTTAAGATGCTACATTTTATAACCAAATGATGGGATGAGTGCCTTTAACCCTCCTATCCAGGCTGAAAAATTGGCCCAGTAAGCACCGCACCCAGAGACAGTATAAATTTTTGGTTGCATTGCCAATTGTTCACACATGTGTATTTTTCTCTAAAGCCCCTTTCACACTAGACGTATTTCCCGGGAAATTCCCGGGAAATCTGTTCACACTTCAAAAGTTAACCCCAGGAAATTCCCGGGAAGTAGCTTATTCCCGGGAAATAATTACCCCTGCTCGGGAGTAGGGGTAAGCAAGTTTTTCCCGGGAATAGTGTTTTTCCCAGGAAATAGCAACTAGTGTGAAACGAAAGCGGGTTTAACTTATCCCACTTTCGCGTCGCGGATGTTGGGACGTATAATGTCTTGAAAGGTCAGCGAGGTCACAAATAGCGCGCCAAATAGTTCGCGCGCTAATATCCAGTGTTGTATTTCAGTACTTTTGAAACTTTCCTTCTTAAAATATAAATGTCTACATCTGTAAATAACACAATATATTCAGTTTTCTAGAATGTGACCAAATAAATGGTTTTAGAATTGAATAAAAGAATTGTCGCGGACAAGGCCATGTTAAGCATCCGTATCATTTACGTGTATTTATAATGTCCGCATGGTTAGGTACCAGATATTGGTATATCAAATATTGGTATAAGAATAGCATGCGAAAATGATGTGATGACACGTTTGAAGGAGCCATTTTGGTCACGACGCGATGCCTGGGAAACAGTCACAACAACCCGGCCGTCACCGTGCCGGCGGGTGCTTGAGCGTGTGGCATTCTGGGATTGGACTTCCGCCCACAACATTTTCAACTTCCGTGTGGGCCGATTCAGATAGCGCATTTCCCGGGATTTGATCGCGAGTGTGAAACGACCGTGCATATTCCCGGGAAATAATGTTCCCGGGAGCGACCGGATAGGTACAGTGTGAACGGTCACTGGGGTGTTGGTGGGGTTAAAAACTCCCGGGAATTTCCCGGGAATTGGCTCTGTAGTGTGAAAAGGGCTTAAGAGTGCTGGAGTTAGTGGCGAAGTCAAACACACTTGTGTATGTCCTACATAAGTTATACATGTACATGTATGCAGAGTCACACAGAGCTGTGTATGTACTGCATTAGTTAGCAGCAGACTCGTATACAGTCGAGTGGTTTTGGTTTGACCTCCTACCATGGCCACATGTCCTTGCATTTATTTGAGTGCACTGCACAAAGTCAATGGGTTGTGAGTTACATACAAATTTTGAGTGTCTTTGATTGTTAAACCTATAGGAGGGTTAAGATGCTACATTTTATAACCAAATGATGGGATGAGCACCTTTAAGATGCTACTTTTTACAACCAAATGATGGGATGTGCACCTTTAAGATGCTACTTTTTATAACCAAATGATGGGATGAGTGCCTTTAAGATGCTACATTTTATAACTGAATGACGGGATGAGCGCCTTTAAGATGCTACATTTTATAACCAAATGACGGGATGAGCGCCTTTGAGATACAGATGTGTTGAAAGCATTTCTAATCAAAGATGCGCATCACCAACCGGTGCCCTGCTGGCTATATGGAAATAACTCCTGGTGTAAGATGCTATCTCGTGTGTACCAGCTCATGCTTCTGTGAAAATAGTGTTCTGCAATCTTAGGTTTACAACTCCTAAATTAAGTAGGATTTGAAGCTTTGCATGATGGCAAAACACAGTACGAGGTACATGTAGGTTTCAAGTTGCACCAGGTAATATCTGTAATGAGTTGTAAATGTGTTGGTTTTGGCAAGAACTGGTAGTTTGAAAACATATTCTGATCATCTTCAGCCAATTGTCCAACCACATTAACAACTTATTAAAGATATTACACGGTGATGCTGGAAACTGTCCTCTTAGTCTTACTCTAAAATCGGATATACATGTACTTTATGCACCATGTATTTTTCACATGGAAATCATTGTATACTTTTTACTAAATACATTTCTTGCGTTGAGAGGAAAAATAGCACAGTTCAATGATTAAACTTAAAAGCACAAATGTTTACAGGATAAAATGTTGACATATCCAAAATATCTCTAATCTATTGCTTTCACATACATGTCTGTATAAATAGTGTACATGTCATGTTCAATTGTACATGTACACAATTCAATATGCAAAGGTTATCTCGCAGAAATGATTTGTCTCAAAGTGCAAAAGTACACCATGGGTTCAGAACATGGAAGTTGACAGTGAAATCTGAACCGTTTTTGTGCAAATTTACAAACGCATGGTCACAAAGCAATTTTTGAAGTTCAGGCTTATTGCTTAATGCACTACAAATCAGTCAATAACTTTCGTTTACTTTTCTCTTTCACCATAGCTTAAATTGAAATTGGCTTGAAATGTAATGGAATGAAAAAAACTTCTCTCCTGTCCAGACGTCATGGCTAGACACTACCCTCAATGTTAAGTCAGTTGACAACAGCCACATCATTGCACTTTTACCCCATTCATATAGTCACTATAGCCAGGCCCTTCAAATTGGATGAATACTGGCCAGATGTAATGAGTGGAAGTCACATCACCATACCAGCTGTGATCCTGGATCTGCCGCTTGTAGAAGCAGATAGTGTGCATACCACACACTACAGGGGTGATGCAATACTGCCAAGTCCTCTAGAAATGCCAGGCCTTTCCCACACCTAACACGGCCAAATATGGTCACCACTAATGAAGGCCTTCACCACTCAAGTACTTTTAGGCAAGCTTGGTGGTCCAGAGGTTAAGACATCTGCACTAGTAAGCAGGAGGTCGTGGGTTCGAATCCCGCCCGAGTCGCCTGTGTAGTTTTTTCACAGACACTCGGAAAGCACTGAGTATACAGTGCTACATGTGCATGTATACACACGTCGGTGTAGGGCAAAATTAAATCAATATTGTTTATCTCCTGACGCAAGAATTTCACCAACCTATATATATCGCGGAACCCGCTGCTATATGGGATTCTAGCTGGCCAATTGTCATCGGGCAAGCTCGGTGGTCGAGAGGTTAAGACGTCTGTACTAGTAAGCAGGAGGTCGTGGGTTCGAATCCCGCCCGAGTCGTCTGTGTAGTTTTTTCACAGACACTAGGAAAGCACTGAGTATACAGTGCTATACACACGTCGGTGTAGGGCAAAATTAAATCAATATTGTTTATCTCCCGACGCAAGAATCTCACCAACCTATACTTTCATTGAATTGACCAAAGATGGTAACCTGGGTAACCTATTACATGCATACACGAACCCATGTATTGTTTTAATGACAACTTGATGAAAAATAGGGACCATTTGAATAGGCCTTGATGACTAGTATTAATTTAAAGAACATGTATCGCATGATTGGTCAAGAGGTGCTAAGAAGTATACTGCAAAGCCTGATGTCTAGACGCAGTGATGATAACCAAGATCTAATTGCACCAATACAGCTTATGAAACAATTAAAGCTGTGCATTTTCGGTTACTTCGGGAACCGGATACCCAAAATTGGAAATCTTCGGATACCCGTAGACAATTTTGTAAAAACACAAATACTCCTGATTGTATAAAATAACCAATATGAACACAAGTTTCTCCCGTTTTATTATCTGGAGTCATAATAAATGTGGACTTACTGTATAATAATTTCCCGCCTCTATTTTAAAAATGATTATAGTACATGTGCAGTATCATCAGTGTTCTAGCCAGGCATACAATAGCATACAAAACACATACACGTACTCTTGATAAACCACGTGAGTACAATCCAAACTCGGTCATATTTTCCGAAGTGCAAATGAAGTGTCACAATCACATGGTTTTATTCTCCACGGTACTAGACTATGCAGGAATAAACCTAGTCATGTGTTTATACTATGACATAGTCATGTGGAACGCGAGTCACATGAACTCGGGCTGACGATTTGATTGGGACGCATGACGCAGTAACCGTCCCACATAATTATTACGCAAACGAATTTGCCAATGGCCATGGTGCACTCGTGAACGGCGCGATTCCACATGTCTCTCAGGTAAGCACTGGCAATTTATTGTGACGCATGTATATGGGTACATTCCTGTTATTATCGGCTCTAAAGTACTCATGCGTGAAAAAAAAAAAATTCGCGATATTATCAAAAATCACGATATATGTTTGACGATATATCGTGGATGAAAAAAAAAAAAATCAATATCGCCCAAACCTATCATCCCCATTCCCCACACAAATTTTGTTAACAAACAATCCGAGACTTCCATTTGTGTGGCTTAAATGTTCAGATGGCATTTTAAGAAGTTGTTTATTGGAACAGAAAAATGGAACCAGGTAATGACAGTTTTGGTCGGGTACATGTATCTGGATACCCGGCACAGCCTCAGAAACAATGCCTTAGAATCGTTAATATCATTGAGGCAATTAGCTTGATCCTCCCTGGCCTAGATACTTCTTGCAATATTCCCATGAGCATTTTTATTTTCTGATGAAATGCCCCTACAAGAACAAAATGTGGCCTGAAAACATCTAAAACTACATGTATTATAGTAACAAAACAATTGCTGCACAAACTCCCAATGCGTTTTCTCAGGGGGTGGCTAAGATTTCAATGGCATTAGGCAAGTTGTTCCATTGTTGAATATTATTTTACCTGCATGTACACTTCTACAGTACATGTACATATGTAGATCTCACTGCAATAGATACTTGTGCCTTACAGCTGTTTAATACATTAACATATCTCATTACCTTCTCTACAAATCTAACTAAACTGCCATATCAATGTTGACAACTTCAATGACATTTATTAAATGACATTTTCATGAATAGTTCATGATATATAATACAAGATGACCATGTTTATTCGGAAAGTCAGTACAGTGTATTCAGTACACAATATTGTGTCAGCATGACTTTTCAATTCAGAAACCTTTACTTTGGAAGGTATTTGATGAAGTACAATGTATGAAGGCAAAGTTTTGGTCTGGTCAAAACAATATTAAACCCTCCTGCAATTTTTGAAACAACCCATTCAGGCCACTCCAAGCCATTAGCTGTTGCCAGTGGCCTCCTACGGTTACCCTTCTGTGCACTGTCACACCACTGAGATTGCAGGGTAAAGTGGTCTCCCATAGATACATTGTAGGCCATACTAATATGTTCAAACATTTACAGTGTCCTTGGGTGACACAGTTGATTTTGTAAGATTACTTGGAAAAGACAGCAGGCTTGTACATGTACACTACTCAAAAAAAGTAAAGGATCAAACTTGTCTACTAATATTTTTCAAAAATAGCATTGACATTGTACATGTAACTCATATGAGTGCCATTTTATTCAGTTATGTTCAGTCAACAAAACAAGACACACTTGTTCCAGTCCAATGCACACTTGCACTGCAGAGTACAGAAGACCCATGACATTGAAAAAACAGTTTGGTCAACACCATGAGCACAAAAGCAGAAGGAATTCAAATCGGGATTTTCAGTGTCTTAGCTGTCTTTTCTGTCATCTCAATACTGTGTGGGACCTCCACGGTTGCGAATGCACTCCCTGCAGCGTTGCGGCATGCTTCTGATGAGTCTGCGAATGACATCTTGGCCAATATCTTGCCAGGCCCTATGGAGTGCTTCAGTGAGTTCCTGTACTGTCTGAGGACGTGGCAGCCTTCGAACAGTGCGCTGAAGCAGGTCCCACAAATGTTCAAGGGGATTAAGGTAGGGGGATCGTGCTGGCCAGTCCATTCGCTGAATCCCTTCCTCTTCAAGGAAGTTGTTCATCACCCTAGCTCTGTGCGGACGGGCATTGTCATCCATTAACACAAAGTTTTCACCTACTGCACCAGCATATGGCATAACAATTGGGATAAGGATCTCATTGAGGTAGCGCTGTGCATTAATCCCACCCCAAGGGACGACCCCCAATGCTGATTCATCCCCAGACCATTACTGAACCACCTCCAAAATGATCGCGTTCCACCATGTTGTCCACTTGAAAATTATGTCCTCTCTCTCTCTCTCCAGACTCGGACACGTCCATCGTTAGTCGAAACACAAAACCTGGATTCATTGGTAAAGAGAACAGGAGTCCAGTGTCTGAGCTACCAGTCCACATGAGCGTTGGCAAAGTTGCGTCTGATTCTGTGATGTGCTACAGTCAGAGCAGGTACCACATTTGGTCTTCTGGCATGAAGACCATCACCGTGAAGACGATTGCGTATGGTTTGGTCACAAACTTGCACTCCTGTTGCATTGTGGAAGGCACCACGCAGTTGGACAGCTGTATGGAACCGGTTCCTAGTGGTCAGAATTCTCAGGTAGCGGTCTTGGGCAGGGGTTGTGGCCCTTGGCCGACCTTGTCCAGGTCTCCTATGGTACTGACCAGTCTCTCTGTACCTCTGTACACCTCTACTAATGATACTCTGAGACACTCCAAGTCTATCAGCCACTTGCCTCCGAGTCATCCCATCTTCAATCATTTGAACTGCTCTGGCAACTTCAACTTCAGTAAGTTGTCTCCGAACAGCACCACAAGTGAGTACCACCAGAATTAATGTGCAAAGACAGTGAAAGATGGCCATCTTGAAATTGTGCAATACCTGACCAATGCACATCACCAAATGCTTTTTGATCCTTCCAGTCAACTGGACTCTGAAACACATGACTGAGCAATTGCATCATGTGACATTCTCTGGTGCTTAACCAAGCATGAACATGTGCTGCAGTGTACAATAAGTAAAATCAATGAGGTATACACCTGGCTGAAATTTCCAAAGGCAAATGTTTGATCCTTTAATTTTTTTGAGTAGTGTATGTACTGAAGGTTGCTAAAGAACAGAATTTAGTGGTTGGGAGTGGCCTCCATGTGTAGGAGGGTTAAATGAGATTTCTTTTTGCATACAAATATCACAAGCAGAGAGCGAAAAATATCTTACCACATGTCACTACAAAATTTAAAATATACAGTCCCCTAAAAGTGCACGACCTTCTGCCTGCAATTAAGGTTTAATTTCATACACTTATTAAATAAGATGTCGTCCCTGCATGGGAGATAATGCTATATAATGTGTAGATCTGCTCCCATGCCAGTTGATATTGGTCGCTAAGCATGCTTTATCAGATGGTGTTGTCGTGACGATCGTGATATTGAGGCAGTAAAGAGTACCTCATGTGGATAGAAGATCCAGGGTATTACATGTATGTCTCCGTGGACTTTCTTCTCTGTTTGCGAAAGTCATTTGGCTCAAAGTGATACTTCATTCTGCAATGTTGGTTCACTGATACTGTCTGGTAATTCAGATTTGAATGTAAAATTTACCTAGTACCTTGCAGACTTCCGACTGAAAAACTTAATCTCTCCTCAATCGTAATTAAGGTATGCTTGACTTCCTGAATACACAGTTTATGGTCACTGACTTCTGATATCAAGACAGTTTGTTTTTTGGTAGTATTTATGGAATGAAACAAATATTAAGATGACAAAATATCATATAGGTAAGATGCTTATTAAGTTAGCATGACAGTACTCAAATTTCTTATATTTTGTTTGTTTTTTGTTTGCAAATTTTTGTTACTAAAATTGTAAACATTAATATTTTATGCAAGTTTTTGGCACAATAGGTCAAATATCTGGCATCTTTGTGACTTCAAATGTTGCAACTAATGTATGTAGAAAACCAGGAAAACTCAGACAACAGCTCAATTGTCCAACGTGAAAGTTCTCTCAAATGATTCAAAACAAAAAGCCCATTTCACATTGATGTACCATAGCAGTACAAACATTAACCAAAATAATTAAATGGTTCCTTGCCTTGGATAAAAATCCTGCTGGGTTTAAAGGTCACTCATGACTAATTTGCGAATATAATTAAAGATAAAAATAATCTTACCTTTGCTTTCATTATCTTTGTTTCTGTCTCGTAATACATTTAATTCGTAGACATCGCCAAACTTTTCAAAGAATTCTTTAAGTTCCTCCTCCTTCATTGTGCGGGGAATTTGACCGACAAACATTTTGATTGCGTCTGGATCCGGCGTGTCTCCATGAGGGGCATGTGGTGTACATGTATGTGTTTCCATCATGATGGTCTAGGAATTCAGTCAGATAGCAGGAACAATTCTGCAAGGAAAGAAAACCGCAGATGGAGTGCATTGAAATTCTTCTGTGAAATTATTCTGCAATTGATAACCATTGGCATAGTTTAACAGGATGACTTCAGGAAAAAATAAGTTTAAAAAATAAGATTTAGTCGTGGGTACATGTACTTCTCGTCTCCCTGTTACATTGTCTGTCAGTGCCACACCTCTTGGGAAAAAATGTACAAAAAGACATGCTTATCAAACATGACAGAGATAACTGCGTCGTCATTACGTGTGTATTTTACGTACCGTGCATACGCATTCATACATACTAGTATATAATTCCAAATCAAACAGATTCAATCAAACAATGTAGTTCAAAGTTCAAACAGAGTTCAATTGTACATGTACGCATAGTTTTAAGTTCAGTGTTCTGAGAAATGAGACAGAAAACATCAATTAGACATCAATATAATAGATGCACTTAAATGGAAGGTGGGGATATTCATCTTGCAGTTGAATGATTGTATAGTCAGTGTATATGGAATGCCTAATGTAATTAAACAGCCATATTTATGCGCATGTACTACCATGGCAACAATATTTTTGTATCCTTAAAAACGAAGTTGGCCTTGAGTTGTAATCATATCTAAGTGATTTCAATCAGCCAAAGAATGTATACAATGAAAACCACAATGTCTCCAGATGACGCAAAAACAAAATTAATTCTTTCAGCTTGCATGCATCCAAAATATGATTGCCGCTGTAAGATAAAAGATGTCTTCCTGGCGACGATGAGTGTATGGAAAGATCAAAGAACACCTTCCACCATCAGATCCAATCCCTGATGTGTGAATTTACATTAAATACTTATTTCAATTTAGAAAATATTTCCTTGTTAGATAACCTTTGAGTATAAAACAAAATGGTAGTATTTATTCAATGGATGACTTGAAGGCCTATTGTACAAATTAAGCATCTCTGCCTACCCAAGTGTCAATTTATTATAGTTTTCTGTTGGAAGGTCTCTGTTTTATGTCTTCTGAGTTTCAGCCAACGCAATGATTGTCCTGCAAGCCAGCCAGATGGTGGCAATATCCTTGCTCAATAATGACAATTACCCACTGATTGATGAGGAGACAAGGGGAACACACTTAGTAACGAGAAGGCATCTCACGCAATTGTTGCTTAGCAACGGCAAACACTGCCAGCTTACTGTGCGTGTGAGACTATTATGCTACCTTCATTATGGGAGCTATATTGAAACAAGCAACTGCTTCTCCAAGAAATGTTTACCCAGACCCATCGTCCACTTTATTTGCATACCTTTATATTAAAATTATAAATGGATGCGGACAAGGTCTGCATCCATCCCTGTTCATGTACACAGATCAATACTCCCTTTTACGTTATAATATCCTTCACTACATTTGTAAGGATTTTTAAATATCATAAAGAAAATAAATGTAAACAAAATGTCCACTGTCATGTCCACTGTCATGTCCACTGTCATGTCCACTGTCATGTCCACTGTCATTTACTCTGAAAAATAAGATAAATGCACAGTGTAACGTAGTGGTGGTTTGTTTATTGCAGTGATTCATGGCGCGGATGTTTTTGTACAAATTGGGGCAAGGTTTGGTATTCCACAATTGTTCATGTAATACTGGTTATGATATACATGTATACACAATTTGAAAGACAACATGAGTTTTGAATATGAATTATGAACCACCGATATCTCTAATTTGGAATGCAAAATAAATCTGAAACTTCCCTTTTTTTCAGTATATTGCAACGGGTATACATGTATATTTACATGTGATTGGCCCTGAGAGGACTTTGAAATGAACTTTATTAAAATTAAAATTAACCAAAAAAACCCCCAAAAAACAAAACCCTGTTTGTGCCAGCACTAGTTCGGCTTGGAGAAAAAAAACACTTAAAATTTCAACAATTTTTCTAGTGATGAATGAGTGTATGGAGAAATTAATAGAATTGAATCTGAGCAGGGAATAATAAAAAGCCACCAGCTCTGAATAACCTCAGCTCGCTAAGTGGACGATGCATCTCATTTGCTTGTACGTGGAATTAAACTTATTGAAGATATTTCCCAGTGCCGAAATGAAAATATTGGATTGGGCTCCATGGACAATAGACGAACCAATTAAATTGCTGTATGTCCTTGTTTGCAATGCATACACACAAGCCCTTGATTGTCAATGATATTGCATATGGAGCTGCCAGAGTATTGAAGTTACTCTAACACAGACCCACTTATTATTACGGTGGATGGGCACAAATACAAGTTGATAGAGGCTTGGCACACGTGCTGTAAATGCCGAGGGTTGTAGACATGCACGTACATGTACACATACATTGCAACACTTTAATAGCATTAGGAAAAATGCCATTTCATGTACACGTACATGTACGGTATGTGCGTGCATACATTTGGCGAATTTAGAAAAACCAGACCTCAACCCGTGAATTTTTCAACTCAATGGTTGTAACAGTTCATCCTGATTCTGATTGTGACAATGTTTTCTTATAAAGGAAGGATTTTAACTGAATAAATTTACATTAAAACTGTTAAACTCGTACATGTGCGATGTACATGAGTATGTGTACCAGCACAGATCTACATGTATAATTCTCACAGTTAAAGGGAATGCACATACATGTATGTGACTCGCTCTATCGTAATGAGGAATGTCCCCCAAATATGAAAAATGGAGATATGCATACATCATAACGAGCATTGAATGGGCTATCCAATGAAGCCAAACATAAATGCGTTCCTTTTTCTGTTCCAAAGTTATTAAACAAAGAAGTTGAGATACTGGTGGGATTGTTACAGTAACGTTTTATGAGAAAAACTGGTTTTTAAAAAAGTACGCGCTGCAAACAAAAACAAATGTTTGAACTTACGCGCTGCGTGTATTACATATGGGGCGCGCTGTACATAGTATCTGAACTTGAACGAAATAACTTACCGTGGCAATAGTAATCTTTCTGAAAGGTTAGAATCACAAAATTTAACAGGCGTATGAACCATGTCTTTAAGAATACTCTGTGAAAGTTTAACGTCAATGCTCAAATTAGTTTAGAAGTTCTGGGTCTCTGAATGTTTGATAAACAAACACCGTCAAACAACGATCGTGCGTGTACATGAAGAACGTAACGTATACTACTATACAATGCATGACCGGTCGCGGCCGCTACGATCCCATGCCCAGTGCATGTGCCATGTACATGTACATGTACGCTGACGTACACGCGAAAGCACACAGTACAATCAGGCCGGCAGGCTGCGATTAAACCGCCCACTTTGGCGCTTGTCTATGTCCATTCGAGGTAAACATCCAAACTGCGCAAGCTCAGTAACCCGTTGACGCACTTTCGTCCAATCAGCTCGCTGGAACCCTACGACGTAGGCTTAGACTTAGCAACAAGGAGACTTTCTGTATTAAGTTTTTGGGCGCTTATCTTATTATTCAGTATTCAGACAGTGATGTCATTGCTACAGTTACAGAGGTCACATCATGACCTTTCTAACAGTACCAAACATGCATGTTAAATAATAATGGCGCGGCTCGATACGGCGCTTACAAAAGGAGTTCAAACTCGTCTTTTTGGAGCTAACGAGGACGATTTGCAACAAAAATGGACACAGACACGCTTGAGAAAAGGTATTTATTTTCTACTTTATTGATATTTTTCTCAAAAAGTAAAATAACACACACAAACTTTGATATTTAATGTTCCTTAGTACACAAAAATCTCAAAATCGATTTCAATGCGATTTTTTACATTATGTGAACTTCAGAGCTTGTTTACGTGAAACGGTCCCTTGGGGGACATTCCTCATTACGATAGAGCGGGTCACATATGTTGTGTACACATATTGGTAATGTTGGCATAACATGTTTAGCCCTAACTCCCTAGCCTTAATTACCAGGTACCTTCCTCAATCCTTCATAATCCTCCGAAATGTGTTTGTGCATGAAACTCACTGCCTCAATCCTTCATAATCCTCCAACTTGAGTTTATGCATGAAGCTCACTGCCTCAATCCTTCATAATCCTCCACTATCAAATGCACGACCCTCCTCAATCCTCCATAATCCTCCAATTGGTGATTTTCGAACGTGCCTCATTCCTCCAAAATCCTCCGGAGGATACAAGATTATGTTTCTGTCAATCCTTCACAATCCTCCATAATCCTCCACATTCATCCAAAGTAAATTTCCATTATGCCCTCAATCCTCCACAATCCTCCAGGATCTCTTTGAACCATGCTTCCACAATCCTCCACAATCCTCCACAATCCTCCACTATCAAATGCACGACCCTCCTCAATCCTCCATAATCCTCCAATTGGTGATTTTCGAACGTGCCTCATTCCTCCAAAATCCTCCAAATCCTCCAGAGGATTATAGAGGATTTAGGAGGGTTAGGGTTAAATAACAAATATCCATCCTCTCTTTGATTCAATTAAACATCCAACCTGTAAAAGTTTCAGCTTTTTACATTGCGTCGTTCACGAGAAAATAGTGAAAATGCATACAGATTATTTGTAGATGTAGATGTAGAATTAAGGAAAGGGTTCTCTTTCCTAAATTCGGACGGGAACGAATTTCACTTTGACATCACCTTGGATACATTTATTTCTAAGGAAGATTGATACCATCATCAGCTTTACACCAAGTAAGTTTCACAATTCAATCATTTTATTTTTTTATTATTTTTGAATTACTAATCCTATATCGTACTTGTAAAGCAATTTATACAATAATACTTCAAATGTCAATTTGACACTAAACCTTATCGACTATTTTGGTTGGAACCCAATTGCATGGAGCGTTAATTAACCCTCCTATAGGTTTAACACTCAAAGACACTCAAAATGTTTATGTCTCTCTTAACCCATTGACTTTGTGCAGTGCACTCAAATACACTCAAAATTTGTATGTACATGTAACTTCCAACCCATTGACTTTGTGCAGTGCACTCAAATAAATGCAAGGACATGTGGCTCTGGTAGGAGGTCAAACCAAAACCACTCGACAGTACATACACAGCTCTGTGTGAGTGTGACTCTGTGGTTTGACCTACTAATTGGCAATGCACCCAAAAATACTCAAGTGACTGTCTGTGAGTGCCGTGCTGACTGGGCCAAATTTCAGCCTGGGCATAGGAGGGTTAAGGCTAACAAAAAGAAAAGCTCCAGTTTCTGGTAATAGGTCGGCTTCTAAATTGGTGCGGTGACATGTTTTTGTTTTTTTCGGTAATCTTTTTAAAAGGGAAATACGTGATACATGTATACACGTGGGGACCAAATTTCCCATATATACAAAGTACTAATATGTATGGTGGCTAACATTCATAACCCTTTGTGAAAAAGTCGTTTAAAACACAGCATGACAGAATTCCAATCGATCCAGCAATTTTGGCTGCAATTGGACATCGTTTCATAGCAAAAAAAAAAAAAAATTAAAAATGCCGATGCACGGGTCTGAGGCGACACATGCTGAGACCAGAAATCAGAGACATTTCTTTTTTGGCCATAGGTCCTTTTCCATCTTTTATAATAGACATTTTATACACATAACTGATTCAATTTGTTCATAAAATAACCTACTGCTGATCAGGGAAACCAGAGAAATATGGCTACCTTTAATTTTCATTTTTTAAATTTTGAAAAATTAATGGACTGTAACATACCTACAGAAGTCAAGGTCGAAAACACATGTCATTATACACAAAGCATATACAGGGTGTCCCCATAAAAAGTATACCGAGATAAAAATTACTGTAATGGCAAAACTACTTTATATATGGGAAAGAGAAATATATCTCTAGAAAGGGCAGAATGTCCTCTTTGCAATGGTATACAGCTTGTGATGTTATTGACACAGATGAGTGAACAAATTAGACAGATGTTAAGGGTACTGAAAGCAGGACTGTGACAAGTTTGCACATTTGAATAACAAAGGTCCAAAAAGCATTTTAAAAAACCTGCACATTAAACTTTTGAGGTAAGTAGCGAAAACAAAGCAGATTACATTGTTTTAGGTACATTCCTTGTTTTGAAGAATGTGTTGAAAAAACAAAGGCATTTGGTATTCTGCACACTTGCATGGTTGAGATTTGTTGTTCAAATATGCAAACTTGTCACAGTCCTGCTTTCAGTACCCTTAACATCTGTCTAATTTGTTCACTCACCTGTGTCAATAACATCACAAGCTGTATACCATTGCAAAGAGGACATTCTACCCTTTCTAGAGATATATTTCTCTTTCCCATATATAAAGTAGTTTTGCCATTACAGTAATTTTGATCTCGGTATACTTATTATGGGGACACCCTGTATATTGAATTGGTGATTATGTAGAAAACCAGCAAAGATTAGCCAACCTTGCCTTATACATGTACAAATTATTTTAATTTGATGCTTTCAAGCAATGTTGTGCTGTGAATTAAATCTTTTTACGACACAACAGGGTTTTCCTTGCAATGATCCAACTGTAGTGTGAGATCAGTTTAATTTAAAAAAAAATTCATTTGTAAAGATGGGCATACCTTTCCCTTAAGATCTGCCTTGAGGCATGCACTGTACTTACTGTACATGAGGTTTTCTGATTTTCTTGTGAGTAAATAAGATGGAAAAATAAGATTTGTGCTGCCTCGTCTAGTGTCTGCACCCATAGATGAGTAGCTTCTGCACCAAGGACTTACTGAGAAGGACCTAATAATTATGTTAGCTTGTATGTGTAGTATGCTGAATTACTACATGATGGATCGCAGCACACACATACACACACTTCTAGATTTTTTATAAGCAATATTAAATCAATGCAATTTCGTGGCTGTTGTTGTTAACCAGTGGGGTTTGTAATACTCGTACTCCTAGACCAGCTGCTCTGTATTTACATCCCCCACACTTCCACCTCATGGACCGCTTCTATTCACAACTTTGTCATGGTCATACGGATCTCCACAACAATGATCGCTAATAAGGTAGTACATAACTTTCTTTGCTATTATGCTGGCCAAACCAGGTGGAAACCTCTGCCTAATCTGTAGGTACAGTGAGTCCACAATGTAAACACTTACCAAATATTCCACCCTTTTAAAATATTCCACTAAAGAAAACTATCCAAGTGTTAAAATAGTTTTCAAAAATAACTACATGTACACGTATAAACCTACACTATTTCAAGAACATGTACAATTTTATACAGCATTTGAAATTCATTAAAACAACATTTTGTCAGAGGGATGAATACAAAAATACACTGTCTACTGATGTATTACTACTATACAAAATATTTATAAAATATAGTTATGTACGAGTTATGTACATGTACCTACATGTAGCACTTACATTTTGTAGTCTGTAAAACTGAATGATCATTAGTTACAATGCACTACAACTAAGGGTACACTATGTATATATATATATATACTCTTTTTATACAAAACAAAAATAGGCAAACCCATTTTCCTGTCAAAAAAAAAATTTCAGTTTGATCCGAACTTAAAGTTGATTCGACCTACAATAATGTACATTCAAACTACATGTATGAAACCAATGTTGTCCGTTTGTTATGCTTGGATAACCAGGACACCTCCCATAACTTCAGATAATCACTCCACAGAAATACATACAATAGTAAACTATTTTTTCTTATTGGTAAATTGTATTTTTATGGGGATTCCATAGCCCCCGCACAAATTCGTTTACAATAAAAACATGGATTTGTGTATACTGAAGCTTTAAATTTGTATAAAATTTTATATTGTGGGCGTTTACATATTGGAAGCTATCCCTAGAGAGTATCTACATGTATCTAATGGCTTGCTGTGATAGAAGAAAAACATTAAACCCTAACCCCCTAACCATTCTCCTCACCTGAATCCTCCAAAATCCTCTAGTGTACTTTTGTAAACATGCCCTTATCTTCAAAATGCACCATGCGTTTTCGTTGACCTTTCATATTCAGCACTTATGGCCTGTACTTCTTGCCAGGTAGTAATTTTGCCCCATTTGAAGATGTGAAAGTACCAGTTTCCAACAGTGCTGAATATTTTTCCAAAAAACTGTCCCTTGGAGGACATGGGGTGGTTAGGGTTAAGAAAACAATGATGAGATACATTTCAAACTGATGATGATTATGTTTAGGTACTTATCAACTATTAGGAAGGCCACAATACTGTGATTTAAAGAATGTTTTTTTTGTGTTTACCAATTATAGCAGGTGATTTATAAATTTAAAGGGGCACTATCATATCAGACTTTCAACAGGGCATAGTGTATTCCTATGGTATTCTCAACAACGAAAATGATCAGTTTTACATGTACATTAAAACTTACATGTACATGTATTTGGTGTAAAGTTAATGAGATGTATCATAATTGCATGTTAGAATGAATTTGAAGTTCGATCAAAATATCTTCCTGAATGCAATTTTGAGCAAAAACTCGGGAGCTTTAGCAGAATAGCACTTTACTAATGTTTTTCTTTCCCTATTAGATGTTTAAATATTCAGAGATCGTGAGACTCTAAGGAAAATAATACACACTGGTGGATCTCGTAGGGAGGCTATAATGAAGGTAAAGTCTGAACACCTGCCTGACTGTCAGAGGTGGGTCAATCTGCCATTGGGTAGGAAAAACTGCAAAATTACCAGCCCAGCTGTCTGGCAAATATTTAAGAGCCAAGCAATGGTGGCTGCCCAAATGTTCATGATTTACAGACTGTAGGACTGGTAACAATCCTGCCATACTGGCTAATGTCAAGGTCAAAGCCTGGGGACATTGGTAATGTTGGCAAAATTGCTTCTGTAAGTAGGCTTACTTTCTTTGAATCAAGAATTTCATTTGATCAACTGCAATGTGCAAGTTTCAGCAAAACTTCTATTCATTCTAATGTGGAGTTTAAGAAAGACTACTTTTTCCCGATAAACGTATTTGCAATAATTTCATTTTTTCTTAAAGACGAAATTATTATTTGTAGGAAAGATTAACACCAACATATCTAAGTACGTCTTACGACACCCAGTACATCTTACACTAAAATTGGACCATTTGTTTATTGTGATTGTATGCGTTAAAGAGACGGTATCGCCACGATCAGAGCAGACTTTCAACAGGGCATGGAATCAGTGTCCTAGTTTTAGATGATCACAACGACTGAAAATTACCGGCTCATTTATGCAGCAACAACGGTAATATGACCTTATCATGTCAGTCACTGAGTTAATCTAAAAGTAAAACTAGCACTCTGATTCCATGCCCTGTTTATCATGACGATATTGTCCCTTTAGTAAGTTGTAAACTCCAGACTTTCTTTTCAGAACTAATTACTACTCAATTGAGAATTTCACATGGTATCACTGCAATTAGTCTTTACTTATTGTCCCTTTATGATATACATGTATGGAACAGTGTAACACTAAACACACTGTACCATATTGTGTAACATCACAATTTGATTATATTCAGACACAGTTATTAAATTTTACAATATATTGTAATCTTTTATTTTAAAAAGTCCATGAAAGTACAAGAGACTTGCAGTTTTATTGGCGGCAATAAAAGCTTTGAATGCAGTCCATTTAGTAAACCAAATAATTCATTCAAAAGCAAGTGTCATTTATTAAATATAAATGTTACTAACATTCCTTTAAAAAATATGGTAAACCTCAGACATCAGTTTCACTGATACATTTTTCTGGGGGTAAACAATGTTTCAAAAATGTTCATCAAGTACATGTACACGTATGCATATTTTTACTTTCAAAAATGGGAAATAACATGAGGTATGCCTTTAGGTTGCAGCACTGAATTTCAAATTGTTTCAAATGCAAACTTACAGTACTTTTTTAGCATTTTTGTTCAGCACATGCCTCATCAGAGGGAGGTTGCACATTTGGTTAAAATATCACCAAGGAAATAAATTACCAGTTTGCATTTAAGACCTTTGTATTAAGTTGATGGTGATATCAAACTCTCCTTGAAATATTTTTGTCCGAGATAAAATAATTTCTTAAATGAATTTTTTGACTTTCTGAAAGAAAAATTCCACATTTAGAATGAATACAAAAAATTGAATGCTATTTACATGTACTTTAGTAAACACACTGTACAATAATAAGCTAAACCCTTGAATAGGTCGGTTGCAAATCTTGAGCCAAAGACACTTGTAGCAAATACAAAGGGAAAGTGTACTTTCCCTTTGAGCTTTTACTGAATGCATATACATGTACATGTACATGTATGCACTGGTACCAGGTTAGACTACACGTGTACATGTGAGTGTAGCTTGGGTAAACTTGCAGACAATAGATATGAAGCTGCCAGAAATGTGGCGCGAACAAGCCAGGTGTGTGCCTTGTTTGTCCCACCTAGTGCACAGGGCATTGGTCCATCAATGAAATGATTATGAATAACAGTAGGCCTATATTGATTATTACCAGACTGGTTTGAATATCACATGAGTAGAAACACTCAGTAAATACGTGCTAAGGATAAATAAATAATGCCAGTATCTTCATCATGTAGGATAGTTGAAGGGAACTTGTTAGCGATCAGCTTACAGGAACTATCAATCTTTATTCTTGTTTCTTTTCATGGGTACATATTACATTTAGAAAGCCTACTTGTTTCAACTAGAAAGCAACTTAATAATACAGTTTGTAAGGATCTGCATTATTTCATCATGTTATAATTTAAGTGAAGAATGAGATATGTAGCACACGTAAATACAAAAATGGTACATGTAGATAGTGATCTTATGACCCTAGCAAGTCTTTTCTCAAAAGCAAAACATTGCAAGGCAAACAATTTTGCTTTAGAGAAGTTCTCTGGTTAAAACATACATTTCCTTTTTAATGTTATAATTGGATGTAATTTTATGTTATTGACAACCTCTTAGGACACTCCAAGTTATTTTTTGACTTAACATTCCTAACAAATATTTAAGAAATAGTAAAAAATAATTGTGTTTCAGAAATTGTTTTCAGATCAAGAAAACTCTACAAATTTAAAGATCGCATTTAGCATTTTAATTTCTTTATATCCGGGTTTCTAATATTGGAAAAACAACAACACTAAGATCTCTTTTATCCTTTTTAAATTAGAAGGGCTAGATACTTTGAACTCTGTTACTGCAGAATAAATGCATAAATATATAATGTAGAATGAGTAAGGATGAAAAGTACACACACAAACAAAACTCTCCTTGGGAGTTCAACATTAGGATTCTAAACATTTCAATATTTTATCTCCCTCCAAAACAAAATTCCCAAACTCACTTCTCATGACAAAATATCGGTGAAGAATATCCTGAGGGTGACTTAAGTTGTAGAGAGAGTTGGGAATTATTGTTATTCTATTGGCGTTGTACTATCCGACGGCAGATTCAGTGAAATGAAACACACGGGACCAGAGATATTGTCAGAGTGACGCATGTATGTCCCGCCATGATTTAATTGTTTGCCTTATTCAAAATAATAAATGTATGCTTTCCTCCGTTCACAATTTGCCTTATCACTTTTAATATTCCATCAATAAAAATTGTTATCATCTTAATCTCCAGTCTTTTATGACTATTCTTCTGCAGGGATGGAACTATATGAGTGAGGTATCTGGCATTTCAGCTTGAAGTCAATTAAAAATAAAGGGAGAAAAGCACCATGTTACTATTTTGGCATGAGTTGCAAATATGTTGGTTCTCGGAAGAGCTGGTGGTTATTACGTTTGCTTCAGTGTACTGTGAGTCAAAGTGATAGCCAGGATTTACAAACAGGGTGTCCAAATTTGCTGGAAATTTCAAAACAAGGTGTCCAAATTGTTCATTTACAATACTTTTACATGTAAATGACAGCTGTAAGGTGTCCAAAATTGAAACAGGGTGTCTCCAAAAGGGGTGTCACCCAGACACCCCTCTGGCTAAAACTATGTTATGAGAGATCGCTGGATTCTACAAACAGAAGACGATCAGAACACACTGATCGAAACGTTGAGTTGCAAACCAATAGTTCTTTTCAGAACCAACACATGATAACAAACTGAGAGAATTACAAACATGTACAAGATGCCACCACAAACCTTCCTCAGACAGTTCTTTAAATAAAGAAAGAGTATTGATACATGTACTTGAGCACTTCTTGGTAGATATGTACGCATTATAAATCTTCTGTATTATTATTATTACTTAGCAACAATACAATTAATTGTGACAACAGAGGAATTGGTTAAAACTGCCAGATGGGAAATTGAATGTTAAGCTTTTCAGTTATTGGTACCATCCTGATCAGACAATAAAATATTCATGATTGTAAATAAAGTATGCATGATTGTAATTAATCAAGTTAATATGGTTGAAGAAACAAAAACAGTTATAAATTAACCACCTCCCCCTAAAAAAAAACATTAAAAAAATGCAAAAAAGAAATTTAAAAAAATACACAAATAAATAAACAAAAACAAAACTACATGTAAACCAACAAAAAAATATATTTTTGATACAAGTCACAGAATGTAAGGAACATATGTAGACCACACCCCAAATGCTACAATGTTCATTTAATAGCTCATAAAGCAGACCCCATGTCTAATTTATGGCTATGTTTACTTTACATCCAAATTTTCATTTTGACGCCGTGACTGGATGCCCCTTGCTTTATTAATACTTTAATTGACCCCAGGACAGACACGATTGGTCCTTATAGAAACTCTGTATATGCGACTCACTGGTGCCCTGCCATGCTGTGTGATCATAATCAAATCAAACAGTTATTGCTCGATACGAGGATAGTAAAATTGTACCAAAAACGATAGGTAAAAATAAATAATTATCTGTGCAAACATCAATGAAAACTCACTTATAAAACCATACAAATATATTTTATGAACATTTCTAAGATGTATGAACAAACATTTGCAGTATCCAAGCACATGATTATTCCATTCAATCACTGCAAAAGCGTACATGTATGTAACTAAAAGCTTTTTAATGATAGTTGTTGTCCAAACACAAAAATAATTCAAAATAATGGAGCGTTTGCAAATATCCGTGGTTATACATGTACATACCACTTCTGGTCAATGTATCAATGAATGAAGTATCGATGTCTATTTCCTTTGATCGTCATTATTGTTGAATGGGGAATCACTCACTCAGCACAAACGCCAGCATGATTGTCGCCATGTCTCGTGCGACCACTCGTTCGGAAAAAGCTGCTTTACCTAAGGCAATTACCGACTCTGATACAGTGTTATTTGATTTGCGAAGGGAAGCGGTGTTAAGTGGCCGACAGCACTGATGAAGTGCTTCGGGTTTCTGCAAAAATGATTTGCCGAAATCAAACCGTCTGTGAGGGCCTCTTCCTCCCCTCCTTTCAGAGTGCAAAATTTAAGAAATGAAAACAATATTTCCCGCTCCAGCAGTCACTTGTGTTTGCCAAAGGATCATCTGATAAAGAAATACTTAATATGAGTGGGCTTTGAGGATCTGTGACAAGACCAAATAAGAGGTAAAAATTTGCTGTCAACAAATTGGTTTGTAACAACGTTTATTGTGTAAAAATGCAACATCTGTGTATATTATTCTAACATTTTTATCTTTCTCCAAACAAATTCTGGGTGCATTTCATAACATTTCCAGAACTCTAAGATTTCCAGTCAAACTTTTTAACAAAATTCTTGACAAAACAGGCTACTGATTGTTCAACTATTTACCCCCCCCCCCCACCACCACCAACCCTATGACAAAGTTAATACAAACAAATAAAAAATAAAACAAATAAAAAATCCATTTGCGTCAACAACAACAACAAAAAAACAAAAAAAAAACCCCACTGATAAAAGAAATATATAAAATAATTACAAAGGAATATCAGCAGGTCTATTGAAATGTAAAAACTCCTAGGGCAGTACTTTTGCTTGTGATTTATTTATTTTAATTGCTCTTTGGATGATTACAAAACATGTTTATTGCCCAAAGGGAGACTCTAGTTGTAATTTAATAGATAAAAAGGCAAGAGTTAGATTGCAATCAAAATGAAGTGATATAATCATGCTGAATATCACATCTTCATTACCTCACAGGAAAAATTGTATGAGTGTGTGATACACACAACCTGAGGCCTGGTATGTGGTGTCTGTGGACTGTATCCAATGTGAGGGCATGTAAAGTTCACCAAATCATTACCATACATGTACATGTCTTTTAGAAATGAAATGTCACAAAAAAGCTGGTACCCTTGGGTTTATAATGTAAAGGTAAGAAGTACAAGTAGATGTGAGTACTCTGAAAAAAAAATGCAGGTGGTACAAATAAGAAAATTGATTTGAGCGGGACTTGAACCTGCAACCTCATTGACCGTCTCCCAATGTTATACCAAGGGATCATGCACAATGATATTTAAAAAGAATGTTACAATGATATTAAAGAATGAAGTAGGCATTCTGAGAAGTAGGCATTCTGAGAAGTAGGCATTCTGAGAA
Organism: Zoroaster sp. YZ-2022; assembly: GCA_029582265.1. Lineage (NCBI taxonomy): Eukaryota > Metazoa > Echinodermata > Asteroidea > Forcipulatida > Zoroasteridae > Zoroaster > Zoroaster sp. YZ-2022. The sequence continues at coordinate 35,790,704 of CM055828.1, read as the reverse complement.
GTGGGCACTCTGAGAAGTAGGCAGTCTTGGACAATGACAACTAAGTTTTATTTTCCCTATAAATGTACAATCACACAGATTTGAGAGGTAGAAGAAGCACAAATTTCATTCTAATGTGATATTATTAATGTACAGTATGCAGTGTAACTTACTGTTTGCCATAAAACACTATTTAAAACACTTTACTTTCTCAAAATGTCAGACTCGTACATCTTAATCAAAAACTTGTATGCATATTGTTTACATAAGCTAATCAGACTGAAGACATATCTCAGGTAACATAATGCTTTCAGCTCTTCGCTATGTAATTTGTCCCGCTTCATTAAACAGTGAGTTGTAGTCAAGGCCAGTGTGAGACTGATTGTCCTTTGGCTGCACGCTGTGCCATTCCACAGCCGATAGTCATGCTTTTGATTGTGAGTTTGCCTCATCCTTTTGGAGATGTCTCACGCCAAGAGTAAGCGGAAGCAGTCCCAGTATGGAATACTTCAAAGTGCTCATCTAGGAAGTAAAATGCATGACCTAAGGCTTAAAAAAAGATGGGTCTAGGGAACGTGATACCCCTAAAGATTGATGAAAATTGTCCAGACATAATGTATGTAAATGAACAACCCCTGTAGAAAAAAACCTTATGCATTCTTTAAGCAATACTTGAGGCCTCACCCTCAAAGCAGATACTCGTATCTAACTACTTGAGGAAACCCAACCTTTGGCAGTAAATCACACTGATTTCAGCTTGTCCGATTTCAGCTTTTCACTGATGCATTTATTTATTTATTTAATAATAATAATAATGTGTGGACTTATACAGCGCACGTATCCACCAACTAAGTGGTGCTCAAGGCGCATTATATTATTACCCCTGCTCATAAGGCTCATAAATCATTCCTGAAACCATCTCAGCTCCCTGGGGAATATACAGCTCAATTGCTGCCATTACAGCGCATATAGGGCTAATCAACCAACTCTGCCCTCACAGGTACCCATTTAACCCCTGGGTGGAGAGAAGCAATTATGGTTAAGTGTCTTGCTCAAGGACACAAGTGTCATGGCCGGGATTCGAACCCACATTCTGCGGCCACGACACTCCACATTTAAGCTAATATATCTTAGTATTTTCCCAGAGATAGAGATAGCAAACTTAAAGAAACAAAATTTCTTGGTGCTGGGCCCATAAACAAAATTATCAGACAAATCATCCAATCAAAGATGTTAGCACCTTCAAGTTTGATCCCTCAAACCCTTGGAAAGACGAAGGATTTTGAGAATAGCAGGATTTTAATTGACCTGCAGTCTAAGATTTGTTCATCAATGAACATACAGATTAAAACACAACAGCTCAAATCATTTATTTACATATACTTTAAGTTGATTTTCTTTCCAGTTATAAAATAACATTTTTAGCCAAACGTACTGGAATTAACTATACACAAGTATAAATTTTGTTTTGATTTCATAATTTTTTTTTTTTTTAAAGTGTCTTGCCAGCTATTAAATAAACACATTAGTAGGATACGTACCTCAATAAAGCAGTAGTTCTCCTATGCTTGTCAATACATAATGCCATTCAAGGCTAAATCCAAACTAAGCTAGAAAAATAATTTTTGATATGAGTTTTTGAAACGGGCAACCACTTATCTTGAACCATGGCATATTGATTTATGTCAGTAATACCATGGACCCTAAGAAGAGAGACCATAGCATTACATAGTTGAGCTCAGGGTTTGACTTATACACTTCAGGGGATAGGATGATTTAGGGTTTTCTGACACCATTCCAAACTCAAAACGGATACAATTTGTGGGCAAATAACGACTGACACGGACAGGTCATTCGGGATAAATGTGAATGGGCAATATTTCATCTTTTTCCTGCCATGTTTTCTCGCATTTCATGCAAACAATTGATCCAAGAAGCACTGGCCTACGTAGGACTATGAACGTTTAACAAGCATTGAAAACATTTCATCTCTATGACATTTATTTGAGATACCAAACTTGCTCATGAATGCCAGATTGACATACTTAAGGTTGCAGCCAGGGCAGTGAAAAACGGGATGGTTCAGGATAGAAGGCACAGTGCCAAACAGGGTGGCACAATTTGTTTTTTAGTAAATGTATTCATGAGGATGAACACTGGATGGCACAGACCAGAAATATGACAATAGGTGCAGAAACTTTATAGACCATAGTCTTGGTTCAAAACTGTGTTTGTATGTTTATGATACACGATCCGATGGCGCTACATGAACACTACAATCATGAACTGTTACCACACACACGAACCGCTATCAAACACAGTCCTGGGAACTTTGTATAATCTCCCCACAAAAATGAGGGGAAAACCACTACGCATGCATCAATTTGAAATGCTAGTGTGGCCCACATTTTTGGTGCACACGGGCATAAACAACAACAGAGTTGTCGATCAGTTGTCAATTGTGTATCAAAAACATACAAACACAGTTTTGAACCAAGACTATATAATATAGACCATGGATAGAGGGTCTAGATAGCTTAGACCAAAATATATACTTGCTGATATGTCAGGGTCATAGTACAGAGCTGAGCAAAAAATACATTTTGATGGCTCCACACAATCTTTTCCTATTGCCTATTTACGTGTACATCTATGCTCGGGCATGCCAAAGGCAATTACGTTGGAATGCAAATATAAACGAATGAGAGATATACAGGTATGGGAATTTTACTGGCTGATTTAGAATCGATACAAACTAAATAAGAGAATACAGCAACTTGAATTATTTTTATTGGACAATTGAAATGGCTAGATTTTTTTTCAGGGGGAATACTGAACTAATAAAGACCGGTGATCAATAAATTTTGATTCTGTAACATGGTAGGGAAAATGGAATAACATGTATGGCTGACCATCAAATTAAAAAATTACCCACTCTGGTTGAGCTTTAGGCCACGAATCGAAAAACAGAAAAGTACCTGATGTGAGCAATGCAAACGGCAGTCGTTGCGTGACACTTTTCTCAACAAATTTAATTCATTTGGAGTGACCTATATCATCTGTATGTAGCTTAGATAACTCTGACCTTCCCGCGGGTTTTCACACACTAAGGTATTCTGGCCAAGGTAATGAATGGCTGGGCATAGGACATGCTGACGACCAACATCATATAAACCATCATATAAGTCCTTATGGCCTGTGGATCTTTCTGCATGACTGAAAGGAGTGAGAAATCTTCTCCTTCAGGTGATGGCATTCAGTCAATGCTTCTCAAGCCAACAGTGTGGAAATAAGTGAAAATTTGCAGCAATTTATCGATTGCATCTTTCATATTGGATACATTTATGTGACCCACATCACTTCTTGCACCGTGAATGACGGCATGACAAGGGCAACCTAAATTACTGATATTTCATGAATACTTTGAGATTATTTGACTGTCCACTATACAATATCGAAGTTGACTTGAAACAAATACCGTGAGATTATATTACTGTCCACTATACAATATCGAAGTTGACTTGAAACAAATACCGGTAATGTGTCAAATTAAGAACATGTACAACTACATCAACAAAGCAAGCCTTAACAAAACAGAGAAATAAAAAACAATACATACCAACTGGCTACAACAGTCTAAAACAAAGATAGAATATGTAGGTTAACAAAATCCTTGTTCTGTTTTAATAATCCCACAGAGAGATGAAAGCTTGAGTATAGATACAGTACTCTCTTTGTGCCTTAGAATTAGCTGAAGTTGTGAGCACGCTGTCACTCTCACTAATGCACTCAGCTTGCTTGCGGTCTATGTACATGTACATGTATGGTGTGCTCTATGGATAACTAACAGAGCTTAACTGTGCAGCTATGTGGACTATTCCATTACGACACAAGGGGTTATTACTCAAAAGCAAATTGTTATAGCCCAATCTTATGTGATGCAGTTGTGTAGATGTCAGGCTGTGTGGTTTTCAGAATCAATAAGATGTTTAGCCATGCTCCATCAAATTCTCCCAAGGAATAGTCACAGAATATACGGCATGGAAGTCGGGTTTTAAATTGGCAAACTCAATCTCATCAGAGCCGCTTCATGGTCTCATCCAGTGCGGCAATTTGAGCGAGGACATACTTCAAGACATTACTGCTCCTTGATAATAACTTGAGCTGCTGTGGATATCAGAGTAGTCTACACTGCAGCATCTTCAAAATTATCTCACATTAAGAGTGTGATAGGTTTTTAGGAGTAAAGAAGGCCACAGAAAGATTAAGATAGAGATTAAAGTCTCAATTACTCCGATTATATCACCGAAGTGCACAAGTTAATTACGGAGGCAAACAGTTGAAAGGGGGTGTACAGCATTGGTGCATAGAAACTGATAACATTGTAATGATATGATTCCATCTAACACATTGTGCAGGGATGTGATTTGACCAAATTAAAAAATCCTGAAAAATGGGCAGTGAGCCTGGGTCTCCCTTTGGTCTATAGGACAAAGCCCCCTGAACCTCCTGGATGTTTAATTTTGGAAGATTTACAGACTGTCCACAATAGGGGGGAGGGGGGGGGTGGGGTGGTATTATTTCACTTGTTTTGACTTTTTTATATTCTGCCCCCTTCAAAACATGTACAGGCCTATTAGAAACAAGAATAAATCATTAAAATAAAAATTTGATATTTCTAACCCCTCTGTACATGCCCCCTGAAAGTTTTGCTTGAAGGGCGCCCTCTGTTGTCAGTTTAATGTAAAGGTTCCCTGACTCCATATGCACTGTAGAGACATACATAATGGTGGTTACCAGACTGTGTATGTGATTATGTACTACATACAATGTATAATCTAGAATGGTTACTAATCAGCTGTTTGTGGTTTGTTGACATGTTGATGGGTTTTAACTCAATTAAGACAATTATATATTTAGGTTAGTAAATGTACATACATCACATCATCTAAAAGGATTGTTTGCTGGCAAAGTTGGGCAGTGACAGAAGTTATTATCTGTGACCTTAGTTGGTTAAGTTTGTTTTTAATAATAATATCATTCACCATGCACCCACAAGTATTACTGCAAGAAATTTCCATGGGAGTTAACTTGGGAACATTGTTATCATCTTAAACATGAAATATTAACCTACTGGTTACTGTCATAGAAATAGTATAGTTTGTACAATCACGATGATATAATAGTAACAGTAAGTGAAAGAGGATACAAAGTTGGTAGTTCCCAAATAAATTTAAGGTTTACAACTGTGTAACCCCTGAACCTTTGACGTTGAAACCGAGCTTAAAATAAAATAGTGGGATATGGGATATATTATTTGAATGTTTTTAAGGGATGGTGTGTGGTTGGTTAAAACAGCTGATATTTAAGCACATTTAAAAAAAAAATTGTTACAATATTATCTTTCACTTTCTATAAATAAATTGTGTAATAATACATTTGTTATTTCACACATAATTATAAATTATCAATTTTTTAAGGTAATAGCTACATCTACAAGAATGGCACAAGCAAGCCCAAATAAAGATCTAGTGATCAGGACTCCTCCACCTAGCTACTTAAGCCCCTCCTGCACCAGCATTCCGGCATTCTCCCAGAAGATGATCAAAGCATACGGATCGAAATTTTGAGTTAACCAAAGGTTCTTCTCCGAACCCTTACTACTCAAAAGAGATTATATCAATACATGTCATCGCAAATATTACTATATCTTAAGATGATGCTTCACACGGGGGGGGGGCTTGGGGGGGCTCGAGCCCCCCCCCAAGGGCCCGCTGATGTTTTATTATTTTTTTAAAGGAGCCAGGAAAGAGCAAAATCTGAGCCCAAGTCTTGTCTACAGAGGAGTTCGACAAGGAGTATAGGGCAGTGGTACAAGGGATGGGGACTCAGGAGACTCAAGCTCCCCTCCAAAAGTTTTCCATTTATTCCACTCACTATTATATTTTACGGCGTTGCGTATGCATGTGCATATAAGCTTGAAGGGCCACCAGTATATATAACAAGCATTTTTACACATTCTCCTCCCCCCCCCCCCTGCCATGGTGCACCCTGATCAGGGAGCAGCTTTACTTAATTTTATTTTCATTTTCTGTTGTCCGTTTCTCTTGTTGAGGTCGTTGACTGTCATTGAGGTTACTCGTAAAATTTAAACACGCCCGCATTATAATCAACTCCTTTCCAGTTTGTACACAATGGCCCAGGATTGGGTTTTAATTTACAAAGATTATGTGACACTCTTTTAGCAAACACCGATTGGATAATATTGGGATTTGGTTTTGCCGCCAAATTCGTGTTTGAAAAAATTTAGCTCCGCCCGAATGATCACAAACTTTACGTCCACGCAATGAAAGTATTTAACTATAGAAATCTTGCAGACGAAACAAGCTCAAGTTCTTTACATCAAGAGGAGGAAATTATATGGAAGGTAAAACCCTACGAGTCCGAATCATGCCATAATGTCTTCTTTTTATGACTAGAAACCACCAGGAAACATTTAACATGTGCCGTAGGTTCACTGACGAGCACGACTAGGGACATGGCTGCAGCTGCGCCAGCGGTTATGGTTTGGGTCAGCCATGTCTCTCCCCATTATTGGATTTCAAATAAAAATATTTTGAGCCCCCCCTCAATCAAATCCTGGGTGCGCCACTGGCTTCACATCTACGTACTAGCATAACTTGTTCAAGAGCATTAGATCTACTGTATCATTTACAGAAATACATTTTGGCATTATACAATCCAAAATTCCCGCTAAGCCATGAAATATGTTGTTAATGTTAGTTAGATGTATAAATATATTTTTGTACTATTTTATAAATAGAGAATTGGCTGTTGCAAACTGCTTACCAACCTAAAGGACCCGTAGTACAGTGTACATAAATGCAAAATAGTTACTGGCCTTACATGTACATCTCAAACCTAGCAGGTTCTTTCTCTGAGAAAGAACTTGCTAGGTTCAAAACATAACTGAGGCCAATAACTACTATTTTACATTCATACTATTTTATTAATTAATTCTTTTGTAGAAGAATGTTAAAAGCAAATATCAATTCTATAATTTTTCAAGGATAAAATAAGTTTGATACAATAATGAAATAAAATCTTCAGTTGCAATCCATATAAACCAACAGGAACACTGTTTTACTCATAAATGTTACTTTTTAATCAGATTTTTTGTTTCATAAGGCAATTGAAAGCTTGTCATGGAATATTATGCTAAAATTTCAACAGGTAAACATGAGAAAGTACTTTAAATTAATTGCTGAAGTGATGTTCTCTTCATTGCTTCCCTATCACTGTGTTTTAAACAAAATAGACTGGTGCCCCAATGATGGTATACAGGTAATCTGCACAAGAAGTCAGGATGCCATGCCGTTTCACAAAAACAAATCTTCAGGGGGCATGTACAGGGGAGGTTAATGCTCTCAAATTACTTTTTGAGTATTTTTCCTTGTTTCTTATAGGTTGGTACATATTTTGAAGGGGCATCTAAAACATTTTGGGTTAATACCCCCCCCCCCCTCCCTCCCTCCCCCCCCCTCCCTATGACCACATCCCCACAAACCAGAAACTAGAGGTTTGGGCACAATACAGGCTACTTCTTTCTTTCCTTGGTGGCTACTTCTCTTTCAAGAAAATTTTGAGGCAAAGGGAGATTGATACAAAAAATCCTGAGAAATCACAGGCCTGGTTGTCATTTTCGAGACAACATGAGTATTAATTCAAAATCTGAATTGGATCACCAACAGTGTTAAGTGTTTTTTAACCAACAACAAAGAACAGCAGTGTACAACAATACTACAGCTGAACTAGGTTGGTTTCTATACATTCATGTATTTCTTGATTCACGAATGCTTTGCATGGAAGGTGGGGCCAAGGAGAACAAAACCTGTAACGAAGCTCGTTGTGAATGCGAGCATTTGGAGTACAATGCCGTGGTATTGTACATGGAGTACAATGCCATGGAGTACAATGCCGTGGAGTACAATGCAGGCTGGCACACTTCATGCAGGTATTAGACTTCTGATATACTGATATAATGCAATGTCAAGAGTTAATGAAAAAACAAATCATGACATAATGTGTTGTTTATTCTTCTCATAGAAAACAGTGGAACCCTTCTTAGGAACTGGATGCCATGGAAACCACTGCCTCCTTGGCCCTGGTCTTGGCCATAGACAGATAGATTTTCTAACAGAAGTACCCTTCATCAAGGAAATATTGCCTTGCCCTTTGGCAGTGCAACAGACCTTACATTGTTTAATCTGGCAATAGTAATAAGACAAAACAATCGATGCATTACATGTATATCAGATGAAAGTTCAGACGGCCATGACAATGTAAAAGTGCAACAGTACATGGACCTTTCTCCTTACATTTGCATTTTATATCCTTGACTCGTAATGCCAATGGAAAGTACAATCTCCTGTGTTAGGTATAGTCACTTGACTATCAACCCCAGTGAAAAACTGTACTACTCAACATTCACAATTTGCTACAAAATTTGCATTAAATACACACAACTTATTTTGTTACTATGCAATTCATTTAACACTAACCCCTAGGTATTCTGGCTAGGAACCGTCCTGAATCCTCCAAAATCCATCAGTGCACTTTTGGAAACATTCCCTTATCTTCAAAATACACCATGCATTTTCACTGATCTTTCATATTCAGCACTTATGGCATGTACTTCTTGCCAGGTAGTAATTTTGCCCCATTTGAAGAGGTGAAAGTACCAGTTTCCAACAGGGCTGAATTTTTCCAAAAAAGTGCCCATTGGAGGATTTTGATGGATTTGGGATGGTTAGGGTTAATGAAATCATTGTCTGTAACCGTTGGCTTCTAAATAATCTGAATTCACTTGTAAATTTGTTCAGCATTTGGTTATTTTTTTTTACACAATTTGTTTTTGGAATTGATTGTCATTTCTTAAAACTGTGGTGCTAATAAATAAATACTACATTCACATTTGCATTAGAACAAAAGCTCTTCACCAAATACAGAAAATCAATTAACTTCAAGTAATATATTCCAAGAAAAAAAAAAAGGTGACACATTTTAATTACATGTCCACACGTGGAGTGCCATGGTCGAGCAGTTTAGTGCATCGGATTTGTGTTCTGATGGCTGAGTCGTCAGAATGTGGGTTCGAATCCCAACCGCGACCGTGGTACTTGTGTCCTTGAGCAAAACACTTTACTATAAATGCTTCTCTCCACCCAGGAGTACCTGTGAGGGCAGAGTTGGTTGTTGTGTTTGATTAGCCCATATGCGCCGAAATGGCAGCAATTGAGCTGTATACTCCCCAGGGAGCTGAGATGGTTTCTGGAATGATTTATGCGCCTGATGAGCAGGGGTAATAATGTACAGTGCTTTGATACCTTGTTTAAAAGCGCTTTAAAATGCCTGACATTATTATATTATTATTACATGTCCAGTATCATCGTACATGTATGTTAACTTGATTAAAACAAATATAAAATAAAATAACAAAACCAAATTAAAAAAAACCTTTAATTAGTAAATTTTGAAAGACCTTGATCTGATAACGGTACACTGTAATAACGACACGTATTTGTAGCTGTACTCGCATGTTATTAATTACCAACGTGTTCGTGTGCAATTACTGTTTTTGTTGTTGTCTGTGACCAGTTTCTACACTGCATATATCCACAGAGGTATGACAATGTGTACGTTTTGACATAATGAGCACCCAAAGGACTGACGCACCACTCTAATCTCTAATTACAAAATACAATACACAGCCTGGGAAGCTGTCATATGGTTGCATTGAAGTCGGATCACCCATGTAATCCACTAAATAATCCATACTGTTATTGTACATGGGTTGTGGGGGTGCTATCATTTGGAGAAGCATGAAAACCAGAGAGCGGATGGTGGATTGAATTGCAGACTGTGGACATGTCTTGAGTTTGCTGACAGACCATTACATGTGCACAATTCAGCACGAACCACTAGCGTTCATGTCTGTGCAACCCTTTTGCCAATTTCAAAAAGAATGAAGAAACCTTTGAAACATCAAAGTAATACACAAAACAAGAAATCGAATGCTTGGAACACAAACTTGTTACATGTAAGTAATTAGGTGTTCGGGTATGTACCCGAAACACCTATTGTTTTTTTTCTTTTTTTTCCTTTTTTTTTTCTACTTCTTCTCCGGATAGACTGTCTACAAAAAAACACATACTTGCAAACTTCACATGAACTTCAAACTTGGCATATACTTAGAACTAAAACAAGTAGATGAAACACGAGTTGTGAGTGACCCCAATTTGACCTTACTTCCTGTCCAAACCGGAAGTCAAAGTTTAATATTTTAAAAAAAATCATAAAAACAACCACAACAGGTAAATTGACATTTTTTGCACCATTGTATAGGTTGTTAATTGTCGAAAAATATTTACAAAAACATGACCCCAATTTGACCTTACTTCCTGTCCAAACCGGAAGTCAAAGTTTAACATTTAAAAAATCATATCTCAACAACCACAAGAGGTAAATTCAGAGTTTTTGCACCATTGTACAAATTGTTAATTGTCCAAAAATATTTACACAAAGGTGACCCCAATTTGACCTTACTTCCTGTCCAAACCGGAAGTCAAAGTTTAATATTTAAAAAAATCATATCTCAACCACCACAAGAGGTAAATTGACATTTTTTGCACCATTGTATAGATCGTTAATTGTCAAAAAATATTTACAAAAAGATGACCCCAATTTGACCTTACTTCCTGTCCAAACCGGAAATCAAAGTTTAATATTTAAAAAAATCATATCTCAACAACCACAAGAGGTAAATTAAAAAATGTTGTACTATTGTACAGATCGTTAATTGTCAAAAAATATTTACAAAAAGGTGACCCCAATTTGACCTTACTTCCTGTCCAAACCGGAAGTCAAAGTTTAATATTTAAAAAATCATATCTCAACATCCACAAGAGGTAAATTCACAATTTTTGTACCATTGTACAGACCGTTAATTGTCAAAAAATATTTACAAAAAGATGACCCCAATTTGACCTTACTTCCTGTCCAAACCGGAAGTCAAAGTTTAATATTTAAAAAAATTATATCTCAACAACCACAAGAGCTAAATTGACAATTTTTGTACCATTGTACAGATCGTTAATTGTCAAAAATATTTACAAAAACATGACCCCAATTTGACCTTTACTTCCTGTCCAAGCCGGAAGTCAAAGTTTAATATTAAAAAATATCATATCTCAACAACCACAAAGGGTAAATTAAATTTTTTGCACCATTGTACTGATCGTTAATTGTCAAAAAATATTTACAAAAAGGTGACCCAATTTGACCTTTACTTCCTGTCCAAACCGGAAGTCAAAGTTTAATATTAGAAAAAAATAATCCACAAGAGGTAAATTAACAATCTTTGCACCATTGTACAGATCGTTAATCGTCAAAAAATATTTAAACAAAGTTGACCCCAATTTGACCTTTACTTCCTCCCGAACACCTAGTGTTTGTCAATACAAACACCAATCTCTTGGTTTTTTTTTAGTTTTGAGAAAAACACGATTCAAGGTTTGGACCATTGTCAAAAATCAGGTTTCAGTTCATACGCAAATACAAAATTTTTCTCATGCAATTTTCACCATCAAAGCATGACACTGGCATTTATCTGATGTGTGTATCATCTAGAGAGCTAAAACTAAAAAATAAATCACCAAAAATCCCTAAATATAAGCACTAAAAATCCAGAGGTAACCTTATGCAACAGAGGAGATTTGTGCAAAAAAAAAAAAAAAATTAAAAAAAAAAAACTTTTCACACGAGGTTGGAATCTAGCCCTGTTGAGATGTACACTGAACAAAATTATAAACGCCCCATGTGGCACTTTGAAACTTTTATTAGCCTTAGGGGTTGCAAAATCATACAAAATTCATTTTGTTGTTCAATATGCTACAGATTACTGTCCGTTAGAACATGATAGTGGCGTCTGGCAATCATTTAGGGTCGCCCATTACATGTTACATAAATAATTTACATGGGGCGTTTATATTTTTGCTCAGTATATGTACGCTCAGCGCAATAATGAATTCAGGCAGTTTTCTCAGATACATTTAATACTCAAGTTATAAGCAGAAACAAATTATTTCCATGAATTTTCTGTAACCTAAAGATGTATTTTGCATAACGCATTACGATCTACTCTCATGAAAAGGAAGATTTGACACAGAAACATGGTTCTATGTCTGTATCAGCAAGCCACAAAACTGGCGATAATGTTTCGTAGTGTTCAAATTCATTTTTTCCCCCTCCGCCAACGCATGATTTATTTCAAGGTTATACTAACAATTACTGGTACAGTATGTACAGTGTACCTGTGTCACTAGGGGCATGCAGATTAATATTTGGATACTGTGAATAGACTCGCCAGTCTGTAAATGATCCCAGATTTATGCAGAGACACACCTTGTTTTTATCACCATTGATTACATGTAGTTCATTCATGGTTTATACATTAAATATTATGTAATATTAAGTGGATAGATGCACAAATCATTGACATTGTTGAAATATTTGAATGTTTTCAATTGAAATGTCTACATGATTAGAATTTGAGTAAGACACAGATAGGGTCAAAAATTAGGTCACCTCTAAAAGTCATCTCTCTCTATGCCAACTTGAACAAATCTACGTGTACTGTCCAGTATTTTTGTCCTCGTTTGAAGTCTTGTGTGTTTGTGTGTTATAACTATACCCTTCAAGTAACTCTTAGTACTTGACATGCCCATTGTCAAGACTTTAGCTTCCGTTTTCTATTTATGCCCTTTCGGTTTTCCTTTGTCTGCTGCCCCTTATTGCTTCTCCATGAGAAACAGAGGCGTAACTCTGCTGAGGTCTGTGCCCCCCCCCCCCTCCCCCCGCCATTCAGAATTTAAAAAAAAAATAGGTCCCCATTTGAGGCTGCAGGATACAAAATGTTCAAGTATTGACCGTTTTCCCCTATAAAAAGTACTGCATCCCCTAGTGCCCCCCTGAATATTGGACCCTAGTCACGCCACTGATGAGAAACCGCAATTAATTTGAAAATTGCATTAAAGGTCCTGTGAAATAGGTTTTTTTTCATTGTATACAATAAAGTATGCCTACTGGAACATATATTTGTCATTTGTAAATTTTTCCCATCACGTTTATACCATAAAAAATATTAATTTTTAAATTTAGGGGGTGCGCTTTGACACGCCCATACCCCCTCATTAACATACATGTAAAATTTGTGACGTACACTGAGGCGATTCCCAATCCGCGATCCACAGCACTTGCCCAAGTATGTGTCGTATATACAGCGCACCACTGCATGCAGAGTGTTGCTGCTGCTAGAGAGAAAGTTTCCTCAAGTTTTCTGTCAGGTTTGAAGCTTATTATTTTCAATAATGCCATCGAGGTGTGTCGCTGCAGGTTGCAGCAACACCACCAAAGACAGTGTTAGTCTACACCGATTTCCGTCTGATCCAAAATACAGACGTATTTGGACGACTAAAGTGAAGCTGACCAGAGCGAAGTGGTCGGGACCGACGGAACACTCATTCTTATGATTGTAGTGCACAGTTCAAGCAGACATGCTTTGAACGTGTCCTTCACAGCCAGTTCGGTATGGCTTATAAGGCCATGCTGCTACCAGATGCAATTCCAACGATATTCCCGCTAAGTAAGAAGGCTGGGAAGGCTCCAACGAAGAGAGGTGCTTTTTTAAAGCGAGAAAGACTCAGGGTAAGTGGCCATTTAATAATACTCCCATGCATAACCCAGTCTACTTCTGAGCACCATGCTCACCGTTTCAGTGTTCACAGCATGAAAACATGCCGTGATTTTCCGCATTAATAAAAACATCGTGTCTGATTTTATATCCTGGCAAGACAAACATAAAAACATTAAACCTTTCTCATTATGCCTGCACTTGTTTTGAGTTTTTTTTAAATGATCAGAACTTTGACTCAACTGTTTCTGTTATTTCATAAAATAACACCGTAATGTTAGCATTGCCTTCGGTGTGTTTTCCGACTGCATGATGGGGGCTTGCACTGCGTTTCACGGTACATAGAAATTCTCTGCCTCTGTCTACGTCACGAACGTTTTGTTAAAACTCCGAAAATTCGGGGGGTAAATTTTTGATTATTAGATAAACAATTAATAATCCACTCGAAACAAAAAAAAAACATTTAAAATTGTTTTTAATTCATACCAATCAATATAACAGCACCAAGAAATAAAGTTTGGTAAATACACTCTTCACAGGACCTTTAACTAGCATTTCTTCTCTACCATTCATCTACTGTACCATTCTCTACCATTTTCTATCTTCATCGATACAAGCCCCATGGGTTTCTAGATGACCCTCCATTCATTAATTGATGTACGTATGAGTGGAAATAAAAAATAAATAAATTAAAAAATTAAAACTTGCTATTTTGCTTAAATTTTAACAAAAAAAGGTCCTTTTGGTTGCTAGGAATTTTGCAAGTTAATTCCTTATTTATGATAAAAAAACATAACTTAAAAAATTTATGCCTCACAAATAAATGGAGGCCCAATTTTTTTATTCAATGCAGACCTAAAAAGGTTTTAGGTCAAAGAATGGGTATCTTCCATAGAAGTGTTTTACATGTACACCTGTACATGTATGTATGATACCCAACCCAAAATCAATGTCTGTGGAATTGGAGACCATTGCTTTTTGACAAAATCGAAAAACTTATCCATAAAGTTATGGGCAAACTTCAGACAGACATAATTTGGATGACATTTTATACTTGCATTGTACCATAATTGTACCGTATTCTTGTATTTAACAATTTGGCATAATGAGTCATTTTCAATTAGTGGTTGTTTAAACAGTTCTTTTGTACATTCATCGAAATGCATTGAAATGCATTGAAATGCATTGAAATGCATGCATTCAACCCTTATAAAGTTTGATACCTCAAAACCCTATTAACACTAACTCCCTAGGCCCATTTGCTTACACATAATCTAAATCCTTCAAAATCCTTCAACAGTAAAGCAAGCACATGACATGTATGCACACATGTGTTTCTAATCTGTGATACATGTACATGTACATGGCCAGTGACTCTCCCTGCATGCATGCAGCAATAAACAGTGTCCACTGCCCCAAGCACTGACCTTACAATCATTACAACAAACAGGCAAGTACATGTATGCCTAATAACCTCAATCCTCCAAAATCCTTCACTTTAGCAAAGAGCATGTACATGTAGCATGTAACCTCAATCTATCACTTTAGCAAAGAGGATTTTGGAGGATATGGGAAGGTTAGGGTTAAAAATTAATGGGTTTGCGAATAGGAAGGTTTTAATGTATACCACATTGCATGTATCCAGCATAAAATTTAAAAAATATTAAAATTGTTAAAAGTGTGCATATAAATGGTATGTGAGGCTACATGTACATGTAGGTTTAAGGCCTCAATTAGCAATACAAATAATAACCGCTTCATTGAGATCAATATTTGTAATCTCACCGGAGAACACTGTGTACACTGATGGGTCAAGATTAGCCGAGGCTGGATTGTCTTTCTCAACTCAAATGTCAGATGGTCCATCAAGCGATAAGACAGTAATCCACAGGAGAGACTTGTCACAGGTGAAACCCAATAGTACCATGCTGTATTTGATGCACTCCATTGAGATAACGTTACTCCTTACTAACACTGATGGATGCCAAGTGCAGAATCAATACCATACTGGAATGTCAAGCTGTTTTTTAAACTTGAAATTAATTTGGCATTTCGCAATGACTACAAAAAATGCAATTGGGAATGGATTCATTTCAAGAAAAGAAATGGGGGTTAAAAGTGTCTTAAAAGAGTGTAATTTACATGTATAGGGGAAAGGACATATTTGGTAAATACATTTTTTATGGAATTTTCCTGCATATTCAACCTTCCGCTGGAAAGAGTTTTTTGGAGAAAGAAACCAATCAAAACTTGTCCCTCCCACATGTCAATCTGGTTGGCAAAGAAACTTAAGTTGCATTTATTTTATCATGTGAAACATTTATAGATGTCAGAATAAAAAGTCAGCATTATAGCTGGTACAAATAAGTTGAGCACCTTCTGAAACAAGTCTGCCTCTCCATACGATACGATACGTACCATGATATTTGGTCACGATACAATACATCACGATATATATCATGAATACTAAAAATGCAAAAAAAGGTGTCAGTAATGTTGTGAATTACCCAATGTTGTACAGAGGCTTAGACAGAGTTTTATGTTATTTTATCGGTGAATCATTACACTCCTACCTCTCCAAACTATGGTGATAACTAAAACACTTCAGTGTTCACAATTACTGTCAATATTAAATTTGATGTTTAGAATTGGTCATTCTCCTAACAATCTACATGTATGTACATGTTCTTGAGTTCTTTTGGTACACCATGTAATGATCTCTTTTTGGAAAAAGTGATGGCTCTGAAAAGAGCCGGTTGGTTTGTTCTCAACATTTCGACTAAGTGGAGAATGCAGCTTTTATCTTGTGTTGGACGATGACTAGAGCAGACTAGTCGAAATGTTGAGAACCAACCGGCTCTTCTCAGAGCCATCACATTTTCCAAAAAGAAATTCATTCATTCATTCATTCATTTATTAACACATATTCCAATGTTGACAACAAGAATGTTGTTACAAATAATTACACAATATCAAGAGGTCCTACAATATACAAAGACAAAATTAGTAACATGAACAGACTAATTATGAGAGAAAAGCTTGTCAACATTGAGGAAAAGAAGAAGCCGGGGCTTTTATTCCTTTCCCTACCCCACCCTCCCTTAATTACAAAATGACAAAGTTACTGGACAAATACAGAAGACTACATTCAACAATAACATTGGCAGGAGATCAGACCAAATAATAAGTCAATTAAATAGCATCATTGAGCAACTTAAATTTAAGTTTTTTTGTAAACGTTTTAAGAGAGCGAGACTGTTTGACATCATCAGCCAGACTGTTCCAGAATTTGATTCCACATTGTTGGGGACTATTTTTAAATAGAGAGGTACGATTATTACATGGTGTACCATTACATGGTGTACCCGAAAGAACTCAAGAACACCATGCAAAGTCTCAAATCCTACATACATGTATATAATAAGCTGAAATCTTCACAAGTTGGTTGTACATGTTTACCTGGATTCAAAGTGAGTAAGCCATGGAGTAAGTATGCTCACTGAAGCACTTACTGTACATGTATGTCATCATTAACCAATGCTGTACCTTCCCTTTATTAATGGCTTTACTCTGTCAGTGTGCCCTAAAAAAACTGACTGAACCTTTGTAATTACTGTAAAATATATACACTTCATTGAACATGTACATAATTAATTACGTGTATCTTTCAACTTGATATAGAGGTTATCAGGTTAATTATAGTACAAAGAACTAAAGTATGTGGGGTTGCTATAGGAGATGTCAAAGCAGCTCAACACAGTTCAATGTCCTTCAAGGAATGATGCAAGTGTTCATTGAGTTTTTGATTAGGCAACATTTAATTTCCTGTCATTAACCCTAACCACCCTGAATCCATCAAAATCCATCCCCCTGTATTGGAAGATTTTGGCGGATTCAGGATACCTCCACATTGAGCATGTGGCGGATTTTGATGGATTCAGGATTTCAATAGTTTTTAACTGCTTGGTCATGTTGGTTGATGGATTATAGTTACATGTACTGTATATGTTAGATTTTGATGGATTCTATGCAGCAACATACTATACAAATTTTCATGTGAGCATGGTATCCTGAATCTGCCAAAATCCACCCAAAATTTAGTGGTGGATTTTGGCGGATTCAGGATATGTCCAATATCTACACTGGCGGATTCTGATGGATTCAGGACACCAGCATTTTGTGTGTGACAAAATTGGTGGATTTTGGTTGATTCAGGATACTTTCTAGTAAAAATACCCAAGGGGTTAGGGTTAAAACATTCATGTAGTTAGACATACATGTAAAATGTACATGTACCTGGATTCTATATATGTATAATTTACCAGACAGTTACATGTATTTCTTATACTAGCGTACACATAACAAATTTCTATAAAAAAAACGTGTGTTGGGTAAGGTCTGGATATAAATTAACTAACTGTGGGGAAAAAATGGATGAGTGAGATATATTTAATTAGGAAATTATGACATTAAGAGTGGGCCCTCAAAAACGTAATGTGAGTAACAATGGGATTGCCCTACAAGTATGTAATAATTGATCATACATGTATATGACATAAAACACAATAAATGGGGCCACTTTCCTACCGTCACGTTAGCAGTTTTTCTAATGGTTGTAATTTTTTTTTTAATATCTGAAACCACCCAAAAAGAATTTCAACATTTGAATAGACATGCATGCTTATCCTAAAGATAATTTTAGTTGATTATTACTATTATTTTTTTAATTACCCTAAAATTTCCATCAACAAATGGACGGAAAAGTGAGGTAACTTTTTCCGTCCAATTTTTATGGAAATTTGAGGGTAAAAAAAAAAATTAAAAAATAAAATTAAAATAAATCAACTCAAATTAGTTCTAGTATAAGCCTGCATGTTCATTCACATGTTGAAACACTTTTTGGTCGGTTTCAGGTACTTAAAAATAAATAACAACCATTGGAAAAACTGCTAACGTGACGGATGCAAAGTGGCCCCCTTTATTGTGTTTTATGTCATATGGAGGTTTTCTCACTGAATATACAGTTTATCTGGTATTAAGGACACTTGGCCGAAGAATTCACCTGCATAAAGTGGCCGGCCATTGATGGTCAACAGAGAGCAGGCTACCATGTAAATGAAATACATGAACAAATCTGTACATGTATATTGTGGGCATCTGTCCATAGTGGCCACTCATCATGCAGTCCCTTTGGGCTATACACAGGGTCAATTATAGTATGCTTTGTGGTTGATAGTCACATTGAGTGTGCATTGAGCCATATGACATCTTGTCATCTGATAACCACTATTAATAGACAAGTCTCTATCAATATGTATGCATACAAACTAACCTTCAGAAGAGTTGAGGTGAAGCAAGTGTACAGACACACTCATACTTTCAACCAAACATGTACAAGTTGACATTCAGTGGACTCAACAAGGTGTTCACATCAGACAGGTGCCTACATACATAAAGCCTACATACATAAAGCCTACAATGGACATATTTGTAAACTTGTATAATATTCAGTGAAACCAATCCAGGGAAATTGAAATCTGGTTCTTGTTAGGGAAAAAGCAAATTTTCACGTATAAATATCATTTCTTTTGGAACATTTTGAGGGGTGACGATATCTAAAGACAAAGAACACGATGAAAGTGCACACTTTATTACAAAATAACTGGATTACAAAATTACTGTCTGACATGTCATTTTTGAGAAACCGTTAAATTTGAAAAAGGAATATGGTCATGATCCACATTAGAATGCATACACACAAATGTTCTTGTTAATGCTATAACGAACATTTTAAAGGTAATAATTATTGGGAAATACCTGATTACAAATTTTCATATCAAGTTAGCTTTTGGGTAATAATTTGGTAATTTTGTAATTGGGTAAATATCAAAGTTGTACCTCCACTAAACAAACCAATCAACACATGTAAAAGATTATTTCTATATATATATTTATTTTTAAGACCATTAAACCCTAGACTCATTCCATTCATTATAGTGCATTGCAAAGTGGGATGTAAGTTCCAGCTGTAATTTAAAAAAATAATATATAGATTTGAAGTTGACGTTAACAATGTACACGTTTATTTTCAGTAAGTATACTTTAAAGAATCACTTTCAGACACTCAAATGTACATTCTGGCTCCAGCTTGCTCACGAAGTACATATAAATAATAGTCCTAGTCACACATGCATTTATAGACAGAAACCTGGCTACATGTACATACCCTTCAGTTACACAGATGATTTTCCCGAACACGAACACTCTTTCAGAGATTTATCAGTGTTTATGCAGCTGAAAGCACCTCTTAATTTTCTCATGCCTCAAGTGAGCTTCATTCTGAACCCTTTCAGACAAACTGCTGAGAGGAACCTTTCTTTCTTTGAATCAAGATATCATCGTGTGCCTGGAAAAGACCGTAAGTGGGAATAGCATACGCGCGCGCTTACGTCCTTTTACTGGGCACGCGACAATATACATTAAACAACCAATCTGTGAAAGTTTCCGTTTATTAAGTTGTGTCTTTATTGGGAAAATAATGCAAATACATTCAAGTTTCATATTCATTTGAGCATTTATTTTTTCCCCCTGGAACATTCAGTTGAAGAATTGTTTTAGTACTTTTACTAACCAACCTGTGAAACTTTCAGCTCAATACGGTGTTTATTTAAATCATGAGAATGATTACAAAAACCTACATACATTTTCATTGTATACTCATTAATGATACATCATAACAAGTCACGAACACTTTCATAGGCTGGTAGGTTAGGGAAGATGCACATGGTTAATTTCCAGATTATATTAACAAATTATCAGTTTGAAGTTTGGTTTTGTAACAAGAATCAATCCTCCTAATAAATAATTGTCTGAAATACTTGAATCTTGGAGAAAAAGGAAACTGTTATTTTGAATGTAGAAAAAGTTGTCAGATTGCAATATTTGTTTACCATAAAAACATAACATGTGTTCCAGTTTTTGGTTGTTTTCTTATAAACAGGAGCACCTTTTGTGATGAAACTTTCACATGTTACTTTTATGAAAGTGTTGAAACATACATGTACGTACATTTCCAAAACCAATTCCCTTTAATGTAGAGCAGTATTGCCAACAATACCAATGTTAAACCAAATTCCCACTTTCTGCATCTCACTCATACTCACTGTACATTATGTTATTAGTATCTGTTTTGAGTGTCACTAAAGGTCTCATGAATACATTCTTCTACAGCAATTTGTAATCGGAAGAAAGGTTGAAAGAAATGTGAACGGCCTTTAAGAGTGAAAATCAGGCCAGCTAACGAGGGTGAATTTACTCAGCTGCAATTCTAGTTGCAGATTTTGTTACTTTGTCACTATTTTCCTCAGCAAATTTAGTTTTTTTTTCCTGAGGCAACTGTGTATGGCAGCAGGGGATTGCAGACGTTCTACACATGACAAAGAGGTCTGCACTGCCAAATGTGACTGGCTCTGGCAAAACCCTCAACTTGGACCCAATTTTCAAAAGTGACCTGCCAAATTTATCGTGAAAATTAACAATGTTCCCAACAACGTTTCATGATTTTTCTTTTTCCATCAAAATCTAGAGAATATGCTCTATGGTGACATGATAACTAGTCCCTCAAGTCAGTTTGTTGACCTTTTCATGGCTGTTACGCATTATGGTAAATGACAAGAAGTTTCGGGTTTTGCCAGAGCGGGTCACAAATGTCGGTATCCATTTTGAGCATTAAGAAGTTGAGGGCAAATGTTTTTACTTCTTCGGTGATCGATAAGGTAACAATAGACTCATCACATTATGTGAAATATTGCTGTTTATGCCTTAAAAATCATTGGCTGTTTGCGAGCCCAGAATATTGATGAAAATGCTCACTGAAGTGCCCGAACGACACAAGCTGGGTTGCATTTTCATCACAGTAGAAGACTGCAAATTGCAAGGACTGCAAATTGCAAGGAGTGCACTCCAAATATAACCTACAATCCCGGCCAAAATAGTTGGGATGTGTGACAATAAACATACTCTCCCCTGTCCCCCCCGCTTCAATGTATTGTCTCTGAGACAAAGACAAAGACTGCGGTTTGTCCACGTCTGGTCACGGCTTCATAGATAAACTAAGAGAAAATTCAGACAATCCCGGCCAAAATAGTTGGGACACGTGACAATAAACATACCCTCCCCTTTCCCCCCCCCCCCCCCACTCCCCCCACCAATGTTGTTACCTCTAGCCGGAGCACAGACCACGTAATGAGAGCCAACATTGTCCGGGGGGCCCAGCGAGATTTGGCCGGGATTGTAGCTCGCAAAGAAATTCAACTTACGCTTTATAAACAGCTATGTAGGTCCAATGGAAGATTCAACGTCTGACAGTTCAGCTGCTGCAGTAAGGAAAATCTGAGGATGGATATCACTGGAGAGTAAAAGATCAAGTCACCTGCTTTCCTCGTCAGTCTGTTGATCTGGGGAAGAAAACCAAAATCACAAAAATAAATCAATAAGATATCAAATTGGCTTTGCAGGATCACATTTTATTGGATGGAAGAAAATGTAAAAAATGTAAGTGTCCTGCCGATTTGACTCGGTACCGAGTTGTCAATGAGCATTGATGGACGTTGTTTGACTCAGTACCGAGTTGTCAATGAGCATTGATGGACATTGTGTCAATACAAAATGACAGGTCACATTCTTTATTAATTTCTATAGATACATCCAATTTAATAAACAACCACAGAAACAAATAAATTTGCACGAGTAAGTTCAAATATATTTTTTAAACTTGGGAAGCTCAAAGCCGTTTAAAAAAAAATATCAAAATGTAAAATATTTTAACTGCTTTATTTTAACTGCTAATTTATTCCTCCACTAGACTACAACATAACATAAGACCACTATGTCAGTTTTTTATATAATTTTTTTAATGATTTTGGGCCATAAATCCTTGATTGCACAGCACCTCAGAATGTTTTTTACAGACCAATTGGAGGACATACATTATTCATGAGGATTGACGTATCGATTTAGTGGGGTGGACCCTTATCCCCACCTGCAAGCCAAGGTCAAAGGTCAGGGATTGTCATGTGCACACATTGTGTTGCAGTGTTTTAGTATGCATCTACAGTGTATGTGAGAATTAGCACCTCCATTGAACCCAAAATGAGATGGGGATAAGAAAATACAATGAGAAAAACTTCATCTACTGGACATTTCCAAAAAACTTTCTAGTTTATTCACAATACAAACATTTGTAAATTATGTGTCAAATAAAAGCCACAATTACAATTTCTGGTTGAATGTAAAAACATTTGTGCATTAATTCCAATCCAACAGAGGGGGCTATTTAATCAATATCAGTCTCTGGTCTGTAGGATGGCATTATTTCATAGAATGACTGGTTCTCATTCAAATGTAAACCGGTGTAAATCAGCTTGTACCAGTGGCATAACTACATGTACATGTGTATAGCTCTTTTCAAACAACATCTTTAAACCCCAGGAAAACATACCCGGGTTGACCCCAGGAAAACATACCCGGGGTGACCCCAGGGCAGTACCTGGATATTCTAACCCTGCAGTTACCCAGGCGCATTTTCACACTTGACTCACACCTTTGCATTCCCTTGGATTCCACATGCATGTTTAACACTTGGATCAAACCCAAGGACAACTACGCTAGGTTTTCTTGACCCACAAGGGATTTCTGCATCTCATCATCAACCAACATTGCTATCAGTTCACAATTTGCTCTGCGCCTGCCAAGCTTCATCTTTTGAAGACCATAACAACTGAGGCCAATTTCATAGAGTTGCTAACCAGAAAATATTGCTTAGCAAATTTATCCGCTTAGCAAAATTGGACTGACAACCAGCTAGAAGTAAAGCAATGTATACCGAGACGCAATAGAAACTTACCATTTTTTCGACCTTAAATTATCAGTAATCACAATGCACAAATGTATTATGTGCACTTATTTTGGCAACGTGACCCTCAGACGTTTCGCGGTGAAGTGGATACAGATAGGATCGAGTACAGTGGACAAAACGTGGACATTTCCTCAATAAAATGCCAACATTTCTAATCCAAATTGTTGTGTTGTCTTATTTTAAACCATTTCAATTTTATGCTATTCCAAAACAAGTGGTAAGTTTCTATTGCGTCTCAGTATACATGTACATTACATAACAATTTGGCTGGTAATCTATTTTTGTACAGATATTCTGTGCTCAGCAAATTATTCCGCTTAGCAAAATTGGACTGAGAACCAGCTAGAAGCAATATACATTACATAACAATTTGGCTGGTAACCTATTTTTGCTAAGCACAAATATTCTGTGCTCAGCAAATTTGTGTGCTTAGCAGCGCTATGAAATTGGACCCAGGGCCCAATTTCATGGACCCAGGGCCAAATTTCATGGACCCAGGGCCTAATTTCATGGACCCAGGGCCCAATTTCATAGTGCTGTTTACCGGTAAGCAAATTTTCGTGTTAACTATAGCAGATAAACAATTGATTTAATTTTGCCCTACACCGACGTGTGTATAGCACTGTATGCTCAGTGCTTTCCGAGTGTCTGTGAAAAAACTACACAGGCGACTCGGGCGGGATTCGAACCCACGACCTCCTGCTTACTAGTGCAGACGTCTTAACCTCTCGACCACCGAGCTTGCCCGATGACGATTGGCCGGCTAGAATCCTATATAGCAGCGGGTTCTGCGATATATATAAATTGGTGAAATTCTTGCGTCGGGAGATAAACAATTGATTTAATTTTGCCCTACACCAACGTGTGTATCACTGTATGCTCAGTGCTTTCCGAGTGTCTGTGAAAAAACTACACAGGCGACTCAGGCAGGATTCGATCCCACGACCTCCTGCTTACTAGTGCAGACGTCTTAACCTCTCGACCACCGAGCTTGCCCGATGACGATTGGCCGGCTAGAATCCCATATAGCAGCGGGTTCTGCGATATATATAGATTGGTGAAATTCTTGCGTCAGGAGATAAACAATTGATTTAATTTTGCCCTTTGTGTAGTTTTTTCACAGACACTCGGAAAGCACTGAGCATACAGCGCTATACACACGTCGGTGTAGGGCAAAATTAAATCAATTGTTTATCTCCCGACGCAAGAATTTCACCTATCTATACATGTATATAGCAGATAAATTTGCTTAAGCATAGCGTATTTTTGCAAGAAAATTGAGAGCGGCGCATGAGCGTTCACTATAGATTTGTATTGTTGCGTCACTCATTTACTAGCAATAACAGCCAGCAAGTGAGTGCACCTTTCTCTATGCTTAACAGTCAGGAGCTCTATGAAATGAAAAATTTTCAGTAAGTGAACAATTTGGACACCCCGTTTTGGAATTTCCAGCAAATTTGGACACCTTATTTCTAAATGCTGGCTAACTCCTTGACCTGACGCAGTATATAACATAATACAAGGAGGGGGCTTGAGGGCTTGGTTGAAGGCTAGGTTGTGGGCTAACCTTTGAGCTGCATTGTAATTCATGTAAATCATTAACTAACAACCCCAAACCCATCAAACTCCAACAGCTGGTTTTCTTGTATTTTGATAGACTCAGTACTGTATAGCCCAGACAGGGATACTTTACATGGGGCCTGGTGTCCCAATTCCATATAAGACCAACAGTTGGGTGGTAATGTTACTGCATGGTGTTGGATTTTGATGGATTCAGTACTGTATAGCTGAACCGAGGAAATGCAGGCACTGTAACTTCTTAACTGCCTCTTGGAGAAACGATTTTTGCTGAAAGATGTATAAAAAAATATATAAAAAAAAGAAAAGAAAAAAAAGAAGAGTTTTTTCCCTCCCGATATTTCTCAGAGCATCAGCCAATCTGTGTACAAACTTTACATGCCATTCATGCTGAATAATGCACATGAGCGATGACCTTGGGGCCAGAACATCAACTACATGGAGTGTCGTGGCCGAGCGGTCTAGCGCACCGAACTCAAGTTCTGGTGTTGCCAGCAGCAGGGTGTGGGTTCGAGCCCCGGTCGTGACACTTGTGTCCTTGAGCAAGGTACTTAACCATAATTGCTTCGTCCTTCGGATGGGACGTAAAGCCGTAGGTCCCGTGTGTTGTATAATGCACGTAAAGTGGATTGTCGTGCGGTCTAGCGCACTGAACTCAAGTTCTGGTGTTGCCAGCAGCAGAGTGTGGGTTCGAGCCCCGGCCGTGACACCTGTGTCCTTGAGCAAGACACTTAACCATAATTGCTTCTCTCCACCCAGGGGTTAAATGGGTACCTGTGAAGGCAGAGATGGTTTGCTCTATATGCGCTAGAAATGGCAGCAATTGAGCTGTATACTCCCCAGGGAGCTGAGATGGTTTCAGGAATGATTTATGAGCCTTATGAGCCTTATGAGCAGGGATAATAATATAATGCGCCTTGAGCGCCACTTAGTTGGTGGATACGTGCGCTATATAAATCTATACATTATTATTATTATTACATGGCAGAACACTTCTCATTAAATCGCCCGCACTGTAAGTAAAGTCCTGTCGCCCTTGCACAATTGATGTTCTGCCGCGCAATCGATGTTCTGACCCCAAGGTAACAAGGTCATCGCTCGATGAACGGCATGAAAAGTTTGTACACAGATTGGCTGTTGCACTGAGAAATATCGGGGAAATCCTCTTTTTTTAAAACATCTTTCAGCAAAAATTGTTTCTCCAAGAGGCAGTTAAGAAGTTATAGTGCCAATGAAGACAGGTAAAAAATGGAGAAAAATCAGTACAAACTTTACAGGTATAAGAATGGGAAGAACTCTTTGGTCAGGACCTAGCTGTGGTGACTGCAGCCCTACTACCTGACTTTTACAACTTCTGTCATTAACGGACGGTAGTAGCGCTGCGGTGAATGCCCATGGTAGTCCTGTATGGACAAGTATCGATATCGAGCAGGCAATGTTCTGTTCCCCAAAAAGGTGTCCCAAACATGAGAAATGCTCTTCAAACTCACCTCCAAGATTCTATGCCACCTGTA
Organism: Zoroaster sp. YZ-2022; assembly: GCA_029582265.1. Taxonomy (NCBI): domain Eukaryota; kingdom Metazoa; phylum Echinodermata; class Asteroidea; order Forcipulatida; family Zoroasteridae; genus Zoroaster; species Zoroaster sp. YZ-2022. Next base: position 35,763,967 of record CM055828.1, on the reverse strand, counting down.
CAGATGCCTCTTCTGAAGTTTAAAACCATGCAACTTGCATTGGCGAGATTTTATGGACATTTTAAGTTTGTAAAAATGCAAGATTGAACTAGTAAACATGGAAACTGCTGGATTTCCCAACAATGCATTGCGCGCATACACAATGACCCTCCTGCTACCGGTAAAAAACAAAAAACAGGCAGTATAAGCGCCACCCTGGCGATTTTAGCATACCAACTACATACATTTGGTACGCTAAAATCGCCAGGTGGCGCCATACCGCCTGTTTTTCGCTTTTTACCGTAGCAGGAGGGTCATTGTGTATGCGCGCAATGCATTGTTGGGAAATCCAGCAGTCTCCATGTTTACTAGTTCAATCTTGCATTTTTCCAAACTTAAAATGTCCATAAAATCTCGCCAATGCAAGTTGCATGGTTTTAAACTTCTGAAGAGGCATCTGTAGGTGGCATAGAATCTTGGAGGTGAGTTTGAGGAGCATTTCTCATGTTTGGGACACCTTTTTGGGGAACAGAACATTGCCTGCTCGATATCGATACTTGTCCATACAGGACTACCATGGGCATTCACCGCAGCGCTACCGTCCGTTAATGACAGAAGTTGTAAAAGTCAGGTAGTAGGGCTGCGGTCACCACAGCTAGTCAGGACCCTATCGGAAGTGTACATGTACTTTGCACTGTAGATAGGGTCCTATCAGGGCTAGGGTTTTGCCAGAGCCAGTCACAATTATTACAACCTAAAATGTAGTGATTAAGTAACCTTGCCCAAGTGGGCACTTTTGGCATAAAATCTGTTATTTTGGGATAGCTCACTTTCGAAAACATTTTTTAAATTTCAAAATAAAAATTAATAAAATAAAAATTTCACCAAAATTACCAATCTCACAATAGCAAACTTCATGCCAAAAGTGTCTGGGAAAGAATGTCGTATCCGACCGCCACTTTTTAAGGGCTTTTTTGGAATTTTTTTTCAACCACTAACCAGTTAAAAAAAAATTCTATCGATTTTTGGTGGTACAGAAAGCGAAAACTATCTTTAAAATCCACTATGATGGTTTTCGGACTTTATTTCCCTTCTAAAAAAATCCACCCCTTCAGAAAATAGAAGGATCCTATTATAGTTGCCACTGCGCATGTACTACGACTGTGTTGGCCACTAAATGTGGAGTTTACAAGATCAGACTGACACGACTGAGGAAGTCATCGTATACCAAAAATGCCTGATTTTTCATGGAATAAATATCCTGGAATAATTTGAAGTATATGTCCATCATCATCCATATGTTCTCCACCTTAATAAAATAAAAATTTCACCAAAATTACCAATCTCACAATAGCAAACTTCATGCCAAAAGTGTCTGGGAAAGAATGTCGTATCCGACCGCCACTTTTTAAGGGCTTTTTTGGAATTTTTTTCAACCACTAACCAGTTAAAAAATTATTCTATCGATTTTTGGTGGTACAGAAAGCAAAAACTATCTTTAAAATCCACTATGATGGTTTTCGGACTTTATTTCCCTTCTAAAAAAATCCACCCCTTCAGAAAATAGAAGGATCCTATTATAGTTGCCACTGCGCATGTACAATGACTGTGTTGGCCACTAAATTGTGGAGTTTACAAGATCAGACTGACACGACTGAGGAAGTCATTGTATACCAAAAATGCCTGATTTTTCATGGAATAAATATCCTGGAATAATTTGAAGTATATGTCCATCATCATCCATATGTTCTCCACCTTACTAGGTAGGTAAGATTACTTTATTGGTTATATTGAATGAGAAAAAGTGGCGGTCGGATACGACATTCTACCCAGTGTCTGCTTGCCTTGGGTAAGCTTACCTAATCACAAAATTTTAGCACAAAATTTTAGATTGTAATAATTAATGTCAGCAGATCAAATGTTGAAAAAAATTGCCCCTTTTTTGTGCATGTGGGGTTAGGGCTAAGGTTAGGATGCGGATTGAGTCCAGTGTATTGGCCCCTAGTCAGTAGAATGGGGCTAACCAAATGAGTATAAACTATAATATCAACAAATATTTTAATGACTTATTCAGATGGGTTGCCATGGTTGGGGATTGAGGATGTTGGAATGTCTGATGTCTGACTATCCAGTGAATTTAACCCTATGATTATGGGGCTCACTTCAGTTGAGTTGGGGCGACTTGGTTGAAAGCAAACTGACATGGTACCTGTACTCGACATGACAGTTCAATAACTTCAATGCAACATTTTGCGTAGCACGCGCCTTGGCTTCAGACTTGTCCATGGGCAATGTGTTTTCGTAAATAAACAACGTTAATTCGTTCCTCACCGGTGTTCAAATCTTGAATATATCATTACAATATCATATACTACCTACTGGAAAGATGGCTATTTTTTCTATAAAGCAAAATAAAATATTTACCTTATTTGTGGGTGCGAATCGTAGAGTATCTTCGAAGACAGTGCATAAATTCTTGAGAAACGAAACAACATGGCAGACGGATTACGTCTGGCTCGGTCGGTGCCGGTGTATGCTGCAATAATACTAGCTGCGTTGTGTATGTTCCCACGTGCATGATTATTTCGCTTAAGAGTACCAGCCATACGTTTCTCGCTAGTTACGAACAAGAACCGGGTACCAGTCCTTTTATCAACGGCTGTTTGTGTTATCATGGAAATGCAACCGGAATGAATTAAGTCAGTGGAATAGTGGGGCCGGGCAGATAATTTTGGATAATTAGGTGATGAAAACAAAAATGTATATAACAAAAAAATCTACCAAAAGAGGATTGTAAGCTCATCATTAAATTGTACTTTTACTCAAAACAATTGTCAAATAAACAAATTATTATTCTTATGTTATAAACAGGTAAGAGGGCGCTATTTCATTTTAACGGTTGCTCCTAGATTCTGACCGTGTTTTTGTTTAGAAATTACCCACGTCCGTATCGAGGAAAAAATTACGCCTCCCGACCTTGCAATCATACAAGTTTTTAGTCCCCTATTAATTTCAAGTTAATCATTTTGTTTCATATAAGTCATAGAAGCATTTGTACTGCAGTGAACCCCCCTCCCCCCGCAACGGCGTAATTAGGATTGGGGACGGAGACGGTTCCAGACAGTTGTGTGACAGGGGCGGTAAACAGTTTTTGAAAAAGTGACCTGACAATTTAGGTCACAAGAACAAATATTTCACTGTGGGACGATGTTTTTTAAGTTAAAACAAGATTTTCTTTGAAAAATGTTGGCAGTGCGACATCCCAGCCAAATTCAAAGTCCTTAACATTTGGACGGGGGCTGTCTTGGTGAGACATCTCAGTTAGGTATGTCAAGGTGTGTCAACAGTGTTGCTCAACACAGGGTGTGATTTGACAAAAATAAAAAAAATACTAAAAATAGGTTACAAGCGGGCCTGCTGGGTCTCCGTTTGGTCTAGAGGACAAAGACCCCTAAGCTCCTAGGTATTTAATTTTGGAGTATTTACAGACTCTCCACATCACCACAAAAAAGATAATTTGACACTTCTCTTCTCTCTAGTTTGGGTCGAAGTGAGATTTGTAAAAAATCTTGAAATCAGAAAAATTCCTGAGAAATCACAGGCATTGTAGACCAAGTAGGATTTGAGGCTTTGTATGGTGGAGGAATGTAAAAGTAAGGTTTGTGGTAGCATCATGTAACTGTCTCTCTCGAGTTTTGAAGTATTGGTTCTGATAAGAAGCGGTGATGGCAAGGTCTTGACCACTCCGATCGTGTTCAAGATTATTAGATTTTCTGTATTATTTTCTAAATCACCTATTACGTGTACTTGCAAATATTTTAGATTTTTCAAAATTATTAAACACATTTTTTTTTTTATTTCAATGTGATGTCCTTGACTTCTTATTATTTTGTGTAATTTTAAATTCATGTTATTATTTTTAAAGGGAAGGTACAACATTGGAGGAAACAAACATTTTTTTCAACCCTCCAGTTTTCAAGAAATGTATCATTAAATTAACCTGTACAAATTTAATCACAATCCTTGATTATGTTTTTTGTGAAAACAATGAAAATGTTTTCTGCACAATTCCTTTGTTTACCAAGATGGAATAACTTCACACAAAATAATTTGTCAAGATCATAGTTACATGTACCAACTTTACAGTAATTTAATTTTCAGATAATAATTTGCCAATTACAAATGTTGTATATTCCCTATTACAAGATTCCAGCATGCATGTTGCAACTGATATTTGGGAGTAGGGGAGGGTTATATTGGGATGACACCAATCTGAAGGTCAAACCAAGGGCTCAAATTGCAGACAGGGGTGTTATTTGACAAAAGTAACAAATCCTGAAAAATGGGTAGTGGGCCTTGGTCTCCCTTTGATTTAGAGGACAAAGCCCCCTGAACCTCCTGGATCGGATGTTTAATTTTGGAGGATTTACAGACTCTCCACATCCCCACAAACAAGAAACTAGAGGTTTGGACACAATACAGGCCACTTCATTATTTCCTTGGTGGCTATTTCTCTTCTTTCAAGAAAATTTTGAGGCAAAGGGAGATTTGTACAAAAATAGTGAAATCAGGAAAAATCCTGAGAAATCACAGGCTATCCAATTTGCTATCCAATTCATGAAGATAACAATTTATTTTGGTAATTATTCCACCCATTTAATTGAAACAATAGCACCCAAGGCAGAAATATTTCAAGGGATGTTTGATACCATCAGTAACTTTAGTGTACACCAAGTCAATTTTCTGTACAACAGTGACAATTTGTTGTTGTTGAGATTACCAAGAGTCCATATTGGCTTTAAAAGGTATTTTACCTCCGTTATACAAGGAAAATAGATGTGAACTGATATATTGCCAAACACACAGAATAAATATCTGTAAGTTGGTGATGTCACCAAATACCCTTAACCCCAACCACCCCATATCCTGCAAAATCCTCCAAGGGGCACTTTTTGGGAAAAATTCAGCCTTGTTGGAAACTGGTACTTTCACCTTCAAGTGGGGCAAAATTACTACCTGCAAAAAGTACAGGCCATATGTGCTGAATGTGAAAGATCAATAAAAATGCATGGTGCATTTTGAAGATAAGGACATGTTTCCGAAAGTGCACTGATGGATTTTGGAGGATTCGGAAAATGGTTAAGGGTTCGAATATTTCTCCAATAAGTGAACGCAACAAACAAATTTCCAAAGATTATCTGAAAATTAAGCTTTATCACAAAACAAAAGCAAGTAAGACAATCAGTCAATGTAGTATTTCTATATCCGATGGTTTATTGTCTTCTGTTTTGTAATGTCATATTTCCCTTCATGAATCAATATTCCTTCCCGCATTAGCCTTGTGTGTGTTGCTGCAGCTGTGTACACCGTAGTATAGTAAACTTGATACTCTCTGTACATCTAGAACTGGATCATCTGTCCCTGTAGTATCAAGAAAAAACACAAAAAGAACAAGGTTGTTAAAACATTATAATTTTTAACCCTCCTATACCCATGCTGAAATTTGGCCCAGTCAGCACGGCACCCACAGACAGTCACTTGAGTATTTTTGGTTGCATTGCCAATTGGTAGGTCAAACCACAGAGTCACACAGAGCTGTGTATGTACTGTCGAGTGGTTTTGGTTTGACCTACATGTATCCTAGCCACATGTCCTTGCATTTATTTGAGTGCACTGCACAAAGTCAATGGGTTGGGAGTTACATACAAATTTTGAGTGTCTTTGGGTTTGACCTCCTATCACACAGCCACATGTGTTTGCATGTATTTGAGTGCACTGCACAAAGTCAATGGGTTAAGAGAGACATACAAATTGTGAGTGTCTTTGAGTGTTAAACCTATAGGAGGGTTAATGCATTTATATTTAATGCATTCATATATTAGTCTGAGGCAACACGTACGAAGAACAAGCAACTTTGTTTTTTACCTTAAGGAGGTGTCATTAGACATTGTTTGACCCATTTAAAGGAAATATACAACACTGGCATTTTGGAAAAGTACACTAATTTCAACCTCACAATTTTCATAAAATATATCATAAAACTAACATGTGAAAGTTTCATCACAAAAGATGCTCTCGTTTTTGAGAAAACAACAAAAAAACTGTGAACTTATATCTTTTATGTTAATTTTTTAATGTTTTTATGTTTTACAAAAAGTTGTAGGACAACATTTTGTTGTTAAGGGCACACAGCTAAACGCAATGTGTAGTGTTAGCCAGCAATACCATTGGGTGTCTTTTGGACACCATGTTTGCTATATGAACATCCTGTTTTATTTGTATTACACATGCCAAAGTATTGGAAGCTAAACATTTGGACACCTTGTTTTTAAAAGAACAAATTTCGACGCCCTATTTCAAAATCCTGTCTTATACTCTGATAATGGGCAATGTAGTAAGTCAACAATTTGCCCAGTCAGCGAGATATGCTACCTTATTTAAAGGGGCAGTATCATCATGGTCCAAGCAAACCTTTGACAGGGCATGGAATCGATGTCCTAGTTTAGGATTAGCACAATGACTAAAAATTAATAGCTCATTTACTCAGCAGCAACGGTAATATGAACTTATTATATGGGGTGTTATGGCAGTCACTGATTTAATCTAAAACTACGATTCTGATTCCATGCCCTGTTGATTGACGAAACTGCCTCTTTAAGTCACTGAGTTGCTCTTGGGTTCAGAAATTTTACAGAGCAGCTCTAATCAAATAATTGATCTTTCCCGATTCTTAGATATATTATGGCATAAATAAAATAAAAAACGTCAGCTTTATTATCTACATCCAAGGTAAAATATTGGAAAAGGTAATTTTGTGTGAATTCCATTTGCCTCGGTTATAAAATGCTAGTATCCAACTGGGGGGAAAAACGCCCGCTTATGTTAACATGTACAACATAACAGTGCCTATATGTTGTGTTATTTAGACAATTTGTTGCCAATATTTCCAAGGGTGATACTGCAGACTTTCGGGGTGAATGTAAGGACGACATAAGGATGGTGATTTTTATTTAAGTTAAAGGGCAATTTACTTTCCCTTCAGTGAACCTAAAAATTTTTTTTACAATATTTTTTCTAGGGCTTGAATAATAAACGATATGTTGTTTAGTTTCTTCTTCCAAATATTGAAAGGTCAATTATTTATTTTTGCTAAGAAAGCCTCTTTAACCTTGACCACCTAGGCATTTGGGCTAGAAACCATCCCTTAGTACAGTAGCAAATGCTAGTCCTGAATCCAACAAAAGCAGCTGGTGGAATTTGATGGATTTGGTACACATGGCTACACGCTCTATTCACTAGGCTGTAATACTGTGGAGTACTGAATCCATCAAAATCAGGCAAAACCAGGAGAAGGTTTTTTGGAGGATTTGGGATAGTTAGGGTTAAGTATGAAAGACTTGCCTTTCTCTTCTTGTCTCCACCCAGCTCAAAATGCTTGCATCGTTTGATGGGAAGCTGCTTACGGTACTTGCAGTCTGTGCATTCCATTCTTAGAACGATCTTCTTTGTGGTCTTGGCCTGTCAAGAAAAAAAAAATTAATTTGAGATTTATAAACACTTCAGGAATTAATAAGACATTAGTGTGATCTTTTCTTAGCCTTGCAAACAAAAAATATAATTAAATTTAAAAAGCAAATTCCTTGCTGGGCTAATAAATGAATTATTTTCTGCAAATAAAATTTCAAAGAAGATTTTTTGGACAAAAATCACAAATATTCAGTATCCACAAAAAAAGTACAATAAAGCTTTATGAAACTAATAATTACTATTTGGTGTATACTTCATTTATGGATGTAGGACTTAAAGGAGGTATATCGTCACAATCAGAGCAAGCGGCTTGACATTGAATCCCGAACTGATAATTTTTGATGAACTCGGATGACCCCAGTGACCGAAAGTAATACCACACAAGCACGCACTGGCCAAGATAACAGGGCGTGCCAGATCTTGGCAAGTATATCAACATTTTGACTGATTCTGACACAGTAGTAGGAGGGTTAAAGACGTATCGCCGATGTTTTACCAGCAACTTCCAGAATTTTTAGTTTTCATTGGAATAATTGAATTGATTTTTGCCCTTACACAAACGTATGTATGAAGTACTATATACTCTGTGATTTCTGATTGTCAGGCGTAATTGTCTGCACTTGCGCTTTGAGTCCCGTCCCATATAATTATCAGTGATAATTATGCGCCTAAGTCATTATGTATGCGTATTATTCAACATAACCAACAGTTTGTACACAGGACGGCCATTGCTCTGAAAAACGTCAGGGAAAAGCTTATTTTGTACACATCTTATAGGAAACAATCGTGTCTCAAAGAGGAGGTTAAGATGTTATAGTGTCTACATTCCCTGTCTCAGCCTATGGAAAAAGGTAAAAGATGAACATAATCTGGTGCAAACATAATCTAAACATTTTCACGGTCATGACCCTATTGGAGATAGGGTCCTTTCAGGGCTAAGTATTACACAGTGACCATTTTTAGTTATCTTACACTAGGGTTTAAATAAACTACTTTGATGACCACCGTTTTCCGCCATTACTGTAGTGGTACCACGCTGCACTCATGTGACACACTCATGTGACACACTCATGTGACACACGCATTCTTAAATACGCGGTATGCTAGCGTTTCGTCAAATAGAGTGCTCAATCTGGACTGCATAGAAAATGTACGTTTGATGCAGAATGTATGTGACATAAAACACAATAAAGGGGGCCACTTCAGGCCTCAAATTTCACGGCGGCCATGGCCGTCGATGCCCCTCTTACTGGCCGATGTGCCCCTGGAAAAATTTTACCTCTTAACGGCCAATATTGCCGTGCCCTATTTCTCCGTTGGCCGCTGTGCCCTTTTTACTATCCCGGCAATTTCTTCACCCACTTTCTCCCGAAAAGAAAATTACATGTGTCCGGTCATTTTGTTGCGCCGCCGCCCGCCGCCCCGCACACACACAGCTATAGAACCGCAACGTTACAAACAACTCGATGTGCATGATGTACATGTACATCTACACGTACATGTACATGTATGTACATGTACATGTACACACACGTGCTCGATCGGTGCGGTACAGGTAAATTATAGTACCCGGCCCGACGAGCTAGCCTGGGCCGTGCGCATGCACGGAGCTGAGAGATCCATCGAAAGATCATGCTTTCGTTGGTACTCTGTGTCTCGTTGGTACTTTATGCACTTTGCACTGGTTCGCGTCAGCTAGTGCCAAATGTATATGTACACGGACGGTCGAAATAAACAACCGCCGAGGAGTCGAGTGTGTTATGTTCTATGTACATGCATGCACTGCGTGTATGTGTACGTGTACGTACATGTATGTACATACACATGTAAATTTTTCATGTATGTAATGTTATTGTACTGACAGACAGCGTTTGCAAACTTTTAACAAAAGTTTTACAAATCTGACATTGTTAGAAATAATTAACAATGCCCCGCAAAGATCGTTTAAAATGCATGAAAGAAACTGAACTGGCAAAATCAACCAGCAAGTGTAGGAAGCTGGATCGCTACAAAAAGTAATGTTTTGTGGGGACGATCAGTCAGTGGGGAGGAAAGGGTAGGTAGGTCATTGTATTATCGTCAATGTACGTAATTCGCCGCACTCGTGAAATGACGCACCTACTTTTGGCTTTTCTCGGAAAACTTACAAAATTATGGCGTATTACTGGTTGCATAAACTTATCTAAGTCGTGCTTGTTACAGAAATAAAAATTATAGTGAAATTGTATGATTTACTGGAAAGTTAGTGCTTGTGAAAGTGGAAAAAGTTGTTTAACCACTGATTTTACTAGATACAAATAGTAAGAGATTTACACGACCTCAAATTTTTTCACGAACATCTGTGATTTTATTGTTCTATGCCATCAACAAGCTGTTGTCTGTGGAAACCAAAATATATGAATGCTTTGCATTTGCAATGATTTTTTAAAGAAATACTGATCTTCAAAATGTACCCATTCCTTATAAGTTATAGAAGAAAGCGACGAAGAATACTTAATTTGTTGGTGTTTATTTAAACGGTAGTGGAAAATTATTGAGAAAATGAAACATTAATATCATGGTTATGAAAAGAATTTTATTTGACAAAATGTTAACAGCATTTTTACACATTTCAAAGTTTTAAAATACTTTTTGAAATTTTTTTAACCACCTTCCATTTTATTGGTCTTTCAAGAATATTGATTAAAAGTTTTGAGAGCTTCTCCAAATTATACCATTTTATTTTAAAAATCGAAAACAATATTTTTATTTTCAAGATTAAAAACAATTTTACAACCATCTGGAATAAGATGAAGCATGATTCAACTGTTTTTCTTCTTGGGTACATTTTCTGGATTTTAAGATGAACATGAAAGGTATAAAAGCAAAAGAAAACAATTTTCAAGTCAACAGTACAAATTTTACTTTTTTAAACTTTTTTATTTATTTCTGGCCTCGGTGCCCTTTTTCCAAGACCCTATTTGGCCTTGGTGCCCTACCTTTTGGCCTTGGTGCCCTTCAAAATATTGCTTCATTCAAGGCCAAAGTGGCCTTGCCCTAAATTTGACGAAATTTGAGGCCTGCACTTTCCTACCGTCACGTTAGCAGTTTTTCTAATGGTTGAATTTTTTTTTTTAATATCTGAAACCACCCAAAAAGACTTTCAACATTTGAAGACATGCATGCTTATCCTAAAGATAATTTGCGTTGATTACTACTATTTTTTTTTTTAATTACCCTAAAATTTCCATCAACAAATGGACAGAAAAGTGAGGTAACTTTTTCCGTCCAATTTTTATGGAAATTTGAGGGTAAAAAAATAAATAAAAAAATAAAAAAATAAAATAAATCAACTCAAATTAGTTCTAGTATAAGCCTGCATGTCCATTCACATGTTGAAACACTTTTTGGTCGGTTTCAGGTACTTAAAAATAAATTGGAAAACCATTGGAAAAACTGCTAACGTGACGGATGCAAAGTGGCCCCCTTTATTGTGTTTTATGTCATGTACCTTTGCAGTCATGGCAACGCCCAGTAAACTAGTTGATAGGCACTCAGAACAATCATACTAACCTTTTTGTGAAACACAGGCTTGGTTTGTCCTCCATATCCACTCTGTTTTCTGTCATAACGCCTCTTTCCTGTGGAATCATCAAAATATACCAGTATCCTTTAAAAATGCTATTTCAAACATTTTATCTGACAACCTTACTGGTTCAACTTTTCAACTTTTGACCAAACAGTGTATGAAAAAACTAACAATACAAAAAAAAATAATAAAAAAAAATTCAAAGAACATTTTATTAAAATACAAAAAATGTTCTCTAAAATATTAAATTGGACAACAGTGTCTAACTCATTGTCTATTTAGTTTAACTATCAATATTTATTGAATTCTTTTGGGTAAACCATGTAATAGTCTCTTCTTGGAAGAAGTGGTGGCTCTGAGGAGAGCCTGTTGGTTTATTCTCAAAGTTTCGACTAGTGTGCTCTAGTTGTCATTAGGAGACCAGCTCTTCTACCCAAAAGAACTCCACAACATCTATCTCCCATTTTGCTGGGACACAGGTAATCTCAAAATTGGCAAAGACAAATTTACCCTGAGTGTGTTTAGAGGCTTTGCCAGTCTTGTACTGTGTCACCTTGTGCAAGCGGTGATGACCACACTTCTTACAGTAGGTGCGTCTTGCCTTAGGAACGTTGACCTGTAGGAAGATGCAAGGGTAAATCATATGGCATGAATAGAGATTTGTATATATACATTGCACATGCAAATTGATGCCCCCACCCCCAGTTAACGGCTATTTAATGAGTTGCCATGCTGTATGTGTAGTGATGTATCATGCAATTATTTCACAATAAACTTACGCTAATTGTTCACAAATCTTTTAATAACATTGCTCCAATTTATATTTCTGAACTGCTTAAAGTCTACACTCCATCACGCAATTTGCGCTCCAGCAACATGTCACTCACAATGAACCAACTTCAAAACGGAACTGGGGTGATAGGTCTTTTTCTGTCGTGTCTCCGAGACTCTGGAATCATCTTCCAACTAAACTCAAATCTTGTCCTAGTATAACTAGATTTAAGTCTATGCTTAAAACTCATCTTATGTCACAATTCTTAAAGATGATGTATATTTGTAATTGCATTGTAGGTACATGTATAGGCCTGTGCGAATAATTCGATTATTGGAATATTCACGAATAGTTGTTGCTAATTGTACTCGTATTCGCGGTTTTTGAATTATTCGATAAATCGCGCAGGCGCGAATACCTGCAACTATTCGTGAATAATGACCAATTGCCTTTTAACCATCCATAACTTGCGGTCGTGAGGTGTTTTGCTAACTATTTGCGAGTAATCCTATTAAGCTGGCAATTACACCGTTTTGTCTAGTCATGTTGGTTAAGCTTTGCAGTGTTCACAAATAGTAATGCCTTAGAGGAAGCCGACACAGCAGGCTGGCTGGCTGTGACTGCAGCGACTATTACCTGCAATAATGTATTGCCTTTACATGGCATAAAAATTGAGGTTGTGAACTGTTTGCTAACTATTCGCGAATACTATTCGCGAGTAATGCTGCCAATTGTGCTGTTCTGTCCAGGCACTGCTGGTAGTAGTACGCATTGTAGTATTCGCGAATAGTACTTGGGAGTAATGCCTTTGAGGAAGCCGACGTGGCTGGCTGGCTGGCATGCTGAAGGCTGATAACATCAAAGGCATGCCGCGTAATACATAAGAGTCTTGCCAGTTCAGTTCGTGGGTTGAGAGTAAATGTAATATGTTGTGTATTGTGTATGAAGAAGAATAAATCACTTTGCCTTGTCCAACATGTGTAGAAGAAATACCTATCTACTGCTTATTTTATAATGGGAATTATAAATTATAAATTATAAAGGTAACGTTAAAAACAAATGCTAGCTTCCTACTTCACTAGGTGATTAGTTCTTGTGAATTCAATCAGTATAATGCCTGGGAAAATGCAACAGAGGGTTCTCCCCACATACAAACTAGTGTATCGGCCTGATACGCAAAGATTTTTGGCCGATACGCTGCCAAAATTGCCGAGCACATTTTTTCCACCCGATACGCTCTATTCTTTTAGCACCTTTATTGTTCGTAGTGAAAAAAATGGTCCGGGAAATGTTATAATCCAACTTTCGTGTGCACTCGATCCTCCACCAAACACGCTGTTTACATGTCAGCATGTTTAATGTGACATGAATGCAGCATGCAGTCGCCAAATAGCGATTCGCTGATTCCCTTTCTCAGACACAATAAACAAGTGCTTCTTTTCCAAAGACGGGCACCAGTGAAACCATAGTCAAACATCAACCCCCAAAATCATGAATATGCAACATAATGAACATATTCATGATCAGATAAAACTTGTAGCTTTGCATGGTGAGGATGATAAGTAAGACTAATTGCTAAATCCTGAGGACGATCAGAGCACACTGATCGAAACGTCGAGTTGTACCTCCAGTTCTTTTCAGAACTAATTACTACTCAATTGAGATTCCACATGGTGTCACCGCAATTAGTCTTACTTATATTCATGATCAAACAGCCAATGAGTAAAACAATAAATAGCAACTATGCAAATCTATCCAATCCCGACACGCTGAAATGGGCACGTGATACTGGGATCCTGAATTACAACCTTGTACACAATACACACAGTCTGCAGCTCAAAGCATGCAACTCAAAAAATACATTTACAATTGTACAGTACAAAATCAGTTCAGGGGCACAGGCACCACGTGATTCAAAAGCTTTTTAAGCATAGTGCGGGGCACACCGTGGAACCTTTGTATTTTTGTGAACACTGAATAACGTCTAAAGAGTGGCCCCTACATGAGCATAAACACTGCTTACATTGGTGATTTTTTGTTTCGTCTGAAGGACTGATTGATTTGAAATAATAGGGGTGACCGTTAACATACTGGCATTACTCTTAATGACAACTTGAATACAACTCGATCGCGTTCATTTTATTATGTTTATGTGGACTTCCCTCTGTTGATATGTGATGAACATAAACGTGCACGTGAATTAGAATGTGCTAATTGTGCTGGAAGTTTCCCACACTGCCAAAGCAATAACAAACTTGTTACGACCATTGGATTTTCACTTTCAAAGTATTATTTCGAGTACAATTTTGCAAGAAATAAAGAAAAAACAACAACAGGCATTCAAGAACTCAATGTATGTATTTGTCTCGTCTGAAGCTTACAAGTAGGCCAAAAATTACTTTCAAAGCACATGTATTCGTACTTTTTGCCGTATTCGTAAATTTTGCCAACTATTTGTGAATAGTCGAATATTCGCAAATAGTTGCTGTGCGATTAATCGAATAGTAAATTTCACTATTCGCCCAGGCCTATACATGTATCTCAGTACATAGGTTTTTTTCCTATGCTATCGATGTGTATTGTTTGTATTCGTGTTTTTTCCTTTGTTTCCATGCCTTGAGCGCCCAGAAGGGTGGATACGTGCGCGCTACAAATCTTTATTATTATTATTATTATTATTAATAAACGCACAACATGGCAACTCATCAAACAGCCATTAACTGTTTGTATCCTGCAAATTTCCAAGAATCCAAGAATCGATTAAAGATCAAGCGGTATACATGGTCAATTTTGTTTATGTTTCGTGGGGTGCCATGGTCAAGCGGTTTAGTGCTTCAGATTTGTGTTCTGATGGCTGAGTCGTCAGAGTGTGTGGGTTCGAAGCCTTGCCGCGACCATGGTGCTTGTGTCCTTGAGCAAGACACTTTACCATAATTGCTGCGAGGGCCGAATTGAACCCAGCCACTGGGGATGTTCAAGCCAGTGCATGCTTAGTGCCGGTCCCAAGCCCGGATAAATGGGAAGGTTGCACCAGGAAGGGCATCCGGCGTAAAACCTATGCCAAATCAAATATGCGGATTATGATCCGCTGTGGCGACCCCTAACGGGAGCAGCCGAAAGAGGACAAAAACATTTTATTTGTTTGGTCTTTTGAGTAGACTGGTAATGTTCAGTAAGTGTACAGTCACAGAAAGTGTACAGAAAGCGAAAACTATCTTTAAAATCCACTTTTATGATGGTTTTTTTCGCTTTAAAAAAAATTCTCCCCTTCAGAAAATAGAAAATTCCTATTATAGTTGCCACTGCGCATGTACGATGACTGTGTTGGCCGCTAATGGGAGAGTTGACAAGATCATTTGATATGACTGAGGAAGTAATTGTATAGCGTAGAAATATGACCACGTGATGTCGACGATATTAACTAAATTACAGCAAGTGTGTGCGTACATAAAACAGACATCATAAAATTGTTGCGCGCGCAAGTTGTTTTTCCATTGACCTCTCTTCATAAATTCAAGATGGCCGCCCTTGTTGAAATCTGCAAACTGCCGATCGTTGTGTAATATTTTCGGGCCGATATGTCACAAAATATATATAAGTAAAATCACCATTTCTTTTGGTCGCTTTGATAGTTCAACATGTACATGTAAGTTCAACATGTTAGCATGTCAAAATAGTTGCAAATATCGTCAATTTGAGCACTAAGAATTTACAAAATCTGTTGGCGTCAATGGAACCAGTGTGTGGCTAAGGATTCAGGTCCGTGCCACACTAGTGGAGCTGATATGCACCATGTTTTTGACAGGGCAAAACTGTTTATTTTGAACGCTCATTGCTACCCAGTGCTCGAACTTCCACGCACAAAACAATTTTGCCCCTTCAATCAAACACATGGCGCAAATTACCGTGACAGGGTTTATTACAAATAAGTTCCACAAAATAACAAAAAATACATGCAAATAATATTTTGTTTTGCACGAAATACATTGTTCTGCCTATTAACGTTAATTTTACTTTTTTAAAGTGTAGTATTATCAATCATCATGATGAAAGCAGACTTTCAACAGGGCATGGAATCAGTCTCCAAGTTTAAGATAAACACAGCGACTGAAAATTTCTGGCTCATTAATGCAGCAGCGATGGTAATATGACCTAATATTAATGATCATGTGGGGGTATATTTGTAGCAGTCATTCAGTTTATCCAAAAATAACACTCCGATTCCATGCCCAGTTGATCGTGATATTACTGCCCCTTTAATGTTCAGGATTTCAGCTTTCTTAAAATGTACCTGTGAACTAACTAGCCTGTAGGCCTACAGTTTATTTTGTTCGTAGCAGATCCCTGTGACTAACGTTAGCATAATCAGAGCTTTCAGGCCGATATATAGATTACAGTACCGTACGCCTACATTATCCGTGCGTGTCCGACATGGGGATACTATTTTTGTGGAGCAGTTTTAATTCACAAATTGCCGAGCAATTAGACTCGTATACTTAAAAATATATATACTATATGAAATTTGATTACATTATTGGTATGATTATTTGTGGCAAAGAGAGTTTTTGACGTCACATTCGCCAAGATGACAAGGATTGTTTTATAATTTTTTTTAGAGGTTCTCACCATCTTGATCGTGTTGATCGAAAAGAGATCGAGGTTTGTGGATTGGCAACCACATTCCCAGAGGAGAAATTCATAGCGCCCCCTTTCGTTCGTATTGAATTAGCCAATAGAATAAGGAGATTCGTTGAGCTTTGTAATAATCCTTCCTAGACTATGGAACGCGTACGGTCCTTTACTGCCAGACGCTGCCATTGTACACTAGCCCATAATAACAGAGACTTAAATTAAATTGAATTTTGTTTTTTTAAATAATAAATACCAGACTTCTGAATTAATTTTGTAATAAAAATGTTAAACAAAATCAAAACGTCCGGTCGTCCTCCAAGCTAGCTCCGTCTCTCTCCCCGGGCACTCGGCTAGTGATGGGGGATGTGGGGGTGGGGGGGGGGGGTGGATGGGGGGTTAAGACATTGGTATCTGTTGTAGGCCTAAATTAAGAATGCCAATTTTCCATAATTACCTCAAAGTCAACTATAAATAGCCGAAGATGGGGTGACGAGAAGGTCAGTACCTCTGAGTCAACGACCCTAATGTGCACATGATGTTTGAAATTGTGGAATTTTTAACGTTTTTAACGTGAAACTTTCTAAACTTTCTTTTTAGTTAAGGAAGATCCGCCAAATCTCACGCACTAACGCGTGTGACACATACATTATGCCCAATATACAGATAGATATCCAGGTGTGGTCTCAGTCATAACAAACCTGACTAATGCTGAAAACTCAGTCACGTCATCTACATAAAGCCTATCACTGACAAAAATATAGTTGTCATGGAAAGACTACAGTCTATTGGTTAATTCGTGATTGACTATTAATTGATTGGTTATGTATATTCTCACGTCAATCACATGGTGCGCCAATTCTCACACATTCCGCTGAAATTTCACGTATTAAATCCGCTTAAATCTCATATAATACAGGAATTTCACGCAGTGAGCTGAGCTCGACAACAATAATAAGGAACTATTTTCTAGAAACTAATGCACCTGTCCCAATTAGGCGATATTTTAGGCGACTACAGGCGACCAGGCTGTCGCCACATGGTCGCCGGGGTATCGCCTGTATGGTCGGGAGTAGTCTCCTCAGTCGCCCAAAGAGTCGTAGCCTTTTTCTGGTCACCGCGGGATTTTCAAAATGTTCAAAAATGTGTGGGTTTGACGCAAATGACGTAGGTGCTGTCGTATGTTGTCGCCAGGTGACGTAGGTTGTCGCCGGTGCTGACCTCGGTGAATTCCATTGGCGACTACTACGTCAACCTACGTCAACCGGCGACAGGTACTGGCGTCAAGAGAAGTCAAGTGAATTATCTTCATTTGTCTTCAGTTGTCGCCGACAGGGTCGTAGCTTGTCGTAGCTTGTCGCGGGTGGACGTAGGTTGACTTCGGTAGTCGTAGGTTGTCGCCTGTGTGGTCGTAGGTTGTCGGAGGTGTGGTCGTAGGTGGTCGTCCTTAGTCGCGACGATTGGGTCGCCGGTTGTCGGTAGCTTGCCGTAGCTTGACGTCGACGAGGTGGTAGGTTGTTGTAGCTTGTCGTAGACATTGTCGTAGGGGGGTCCAGTCGCCGGTTTTTCGGCGACCTGCTACGACTATGACGGTCGCCGGCAGTCGCATAAAAAGTCGCCCAAGTGGGACAGGCCCTTAAGTTGCTACACGAATCAATCTTGATAAATTCATCTCAAGTGTTTTTATCGTAGAGAAAACAGGAATTGTTTAAGTTGAACTTACAAAACATGACCGTCCGGCAAAAAACGTGAGCAACTATTGTAATGAAACTTACAAAGGTTAGTACCTTCCCTGTAATAATATGATACAGGGCAGTATAATACGGGTGGGGTGGGGGTAGGGGGACGAGGGGACGAGTGAATACATTTAGGTGGGCGGACGAAGCAATAAATGTTAGACAGAAATGTGGTACTAATTGGTGGCGCTATTTCAATTTAGTGGTGACGTTTGTATCATCCAATTGCAAATTTTTTATTTTCATAAGACGAACGTCAGTTATTTTCATAAAATTTACAAAAAATACCGGTAATGTTTTGTAAACGTTTATTAGGTGTCCGTGCGCATGAACACCTCTTTCAATTGTTTGGGTTAAAACTACAAAATTGTTTGTTTATTTTTTGACAAAAGGTTAAGGAATGGTAATTTTTATTTTTGTATTACTCAAATACGTCCGCTAGGAAAAACAAATTAATTTTCCCTTTACACAGCCTTTTGATGATATACGAAAGTGGGCAGCGTGCGGTAGATGTCAGTAAAACGTCAGTAAAGTGTCAACAAAACATAAACAGAGAGCGAAGATTGAGCAAGGTTTGTCTGCATGCAGAAAAATCAAATGCAGCCTGTAGAATACTAGTAATAACAATGTAAAAGTCCTCGTATCTACCTAGGATTTAGATTTCTCTTCAAACGTACCCAGTTTTCCCCAAGCATATCATACCAACGGGAATAAACAAACAAGAATATCTTAAAGATGTACCGCCCGTGTGTTTTGGAAATTTCTGGAAATTATATTTTTTCATTCACTTAAAAAGGGTAAACATTATGCACTGAAATGAATGTATGTCCCGTCATAAATTAATGTTGGCAATATTTTACTTTAAAACCAAGTTTCTGACAACTATTTGGTGAAATATCTCATTTCAAAGTATTTGTTTTACTTTCTCAATACAATTTTACATTGTTCCTATGAAAACAAAACAAAATCAGAAATTCGCCAGTGAAATATATACTACTCAAAACAATTTAGGGAACACCGGAATAATCTCAGTTAAAGCAAGATCATTTATTTCAGATAAACACAATGTTTCACAGAACTGATGAGAAACAACTGCACAATGAAACAGATGATAAAGGATGCATGTAGTGATTACACATTTCATGACATGACTACTGAAAGAGAGAGGGGGTTGCAAATGAAAATCCCGGTTCATGGAACATTTCAATAACGGGTGTGACCACCTCTTGCAGTAATGATTCGGTGTTCCCTAAATTGTTTTAAGTAGTATACATAGGGATTGTACACCTTTGATAAATTATCTATAAATGCACCCGTAATTTATCAGAATAAAGAGATATGAATCAAAACTGACATGTAAACGTTTCAGATAATTTCCTTGTGTCGTGAACGAGAAAAAAGTGAAAATGCATTCAAATGTGTTTTATGCATTCTATTAGATTTTGCAAAACCACGAATGTCAGACAGAATAATCCCTCATGATGTTTGGTAACATCACCAACTTCACGTCAACTAATTAAGTTTTAAGATTAAAATTAAGTTAATGTGTAAACCGGGTAATTCACAACGTTATATATATACACTCCATTTCAACAGTGAAGGGTGGGTGAGGTCAACTCGAAGGAATTACTTGCAGGATCATAATGATGGAATAAGTTAGCAGAAGTAGATGAGGGCAATGTGTTCTTCCATAACATTAATTCAACTATTTGTTAAAGGCTCCCCAGTCGTATCAAATCATGCGTCAAATTCCAGATACAGAAGATTATATTTGAGGCCGGGTAGCAGGAAACAGACACTTGAGATTCACCTAGCTCCTTAGTTCGATTGTCTGGCATAAAGCAAACAGACAATTCTCCTAATGGACATTCAACTCCATACATGGATACATGTAAGTAGACTGAAACACGATGTACCATACCTAAACCAATTCACATGGTTCAGTGTGAAGTGAACAAACAGATATTTCCAGAAACAAATATACATCACGAGCAGCAGGTACGTAGGAAGATTTGGCATGGGGGGGGGGGGGGGATACCGTATAAAGAAGAACAGATAATCAAATTTGTATACAATCATATACAAGCAGTTTAAATATTTTTGTGAAAGTAAGATCGTCTTCAGGAGATCAGAGCATACTGATCGAAACGTCGAGTTGTAACCTATAGTTCTTTTCAGAACTAATCACTACTCAATAGAGAATTTCACAAGGTGTCACCGCAATTACTTATCCTATTCACCATGCATGCAAAGCTACAAGTTTGACCTATTTTTGTGAAAACAAAATAAATAAATATTTGTATGATTTTTACCTTATTTTATCTTATCTGATACATTCGTGTTTACATGGCTGTGGTAGATTTACCAATTTAACATAATGTTGAGTTTTTGGCAACTGTCAGTTGATGACATGGTTATCTCGATTGGGAGCATTGACTGTCCTAAAAAGGGTTTTGATCAAGGGAGGCGGAACGATACTGAAAGTGGGGGGATACAAACCAACGAGTGAATGGGAAATTTTTCATCCAGCTAGCTCTGTGAGAGCATATTATGAGCTATATCAGCTCAAAAAACTGAGTCCATTTTGGAAAATGATTTCTTGATTTATTTTAACCACAAATTCATGATTTGGACAATAACGACCTGAAATTAGCCTCCAAAATAAATACTGAGTAACACGTGTTTCATGAGCTTACGAAAAGCCATCTTTATCCCTCCTCCTTAAAGTTTAAAAGTTATGGATTTCAAAAAAGTGTTAACGTAAAAAAATAACTGTGAATTTTTTAGTCAATTGCCCTCTCTGAAAATTATGCCTGTTAATGTACGGTTTCGTTTTAATCGACTGGTGTTAAATATAATTATTTAAGACAAATTCCAAAAAACATTGCTTCCGAAAATGTGGCCATCTGTGTATAAATTAAAATACAGGTCATACACAAGTCTCCCATTTGACTATAGGTCTAATCCATTGTGAGCATTAGAGGGAATGGAATCAGACGAGACCGCATCAAGAAGCCACAATCTTATGCATACTGTTAAACATAAATTCACAGAGAATTATAAAGAGTTCTTATCTTATCTAACATTCCTGAGAAAATTATCGGACGGATTATTGTTTTGGTCATCCCCCTCTAAAATAATTGGGGATACATACCCTCATCCCTAAGGATCTGTATCGATAATTGTTGGGCGGAGTCGTAACTTAATTATCAAAGATGGGGGGTGGGAGTTTTCTCATCCTAACCTTTGATACACGTGACACTTAACGTAGCAAAGCAAGTCGAACATTGCTATAGCACGCGCTCTATGGATGATCAACACTTGGAGATTATGTCGTTCAAAATCCCAAAAAGCAAAATACCTGTTTGCAAAAATTCTGTAGTGCTAGTCCTTCAACACTAATTCACATGAAACATGTTACATTTTGTTTTATTACATTTTAGGGGCCAACCCCCAGCATCTTTTCAGGGGGATCACTGCTTCCTGGACCCCCGGTGCCTACCTGGACACGATACTTAATTCTTCCATGGTATTTACACTGGGCGAGTTGTCCAACATCAACACCCCCAGAGTTGTTAGTATATGAAGGAGGAAACAATAAACTTAAACTTTCTCCTGAGGACGATCAGAGCATACTAATCGAAACGTTTAGTTGTAACCTCTAGTTCTTTTCAGAGCTAATTACTACTCAATAGAGAATTTCACATGGTGTCACAGCAATTAGTCTTATTTATCATTTTCACCATGCAAAGCTACAAGTTTTACTTAGACTTAAACATAGATTATCTGCGTGTTGATTTATTATTCTACTTAAACTACAAACAAATATTATAGCTTTAATTTGCCAATGATAAAGTTACTTTTTTATTCATGCAAAAGGCAGGTATACTTAAGGAATATTTAGGAAGTTTCAGCTCTAGGAGTTAAAGCATAAAAAGATTTGTCGTTTGTGACATGAAAATCTCACTGATGCATCAGACAAACATTTTGAATCAACCTGACCTAACTGAGTTTGGTCAGTGACAACTCTTTAAAACATTGAATTAACATTACAGCAAAGTTAAATCTAACTTAATAAAGCGTTGTTACTGTCTTAATAGATTGACTCAACACTTACAATTTTTTTTTAGAGTGGTCTGATAATATGAATTCAACAATAAAATGTTAAAAATAATAAGTACCCTTTAGCAAGATAACGTTAACATGCTATACCCTTGAACAGTTTGAAATGGATCGCCACATGCGATCCGGACAATAGTTCACCCGGAATTCATTGAAGTGCTTTAATAACACACCATGGAGTCTCCCTGTTTACTGTGTCATGCCCCAATATTTTAACTAAGCATTCTTTCCTCTATGGTCTAATATAATTCTTCTACCTGGTCGAATCCAGTTGTACACTTCGTCAAATCCTCCACAACCGGGAATTACTATTACATGTATAATTATAGAAAGGCTTTGCTTCTGAATTAATTTTGTAGTAATTTTGAAAACCTTGTCTTGATCCCGTTACTTCCTATTTTCAAAGCGAGAGTTCTTACCATTAGACTACCAGTGTGTGAATTAATTATTGGAGAACATTTTTAAAATTACATTTCTATGCCAATTTCTTAGCCATTGACGAAGTGTACTGACCTCTGGAAAGAATATTGAAAAAAATAACAAATGGGGTGGACTTTTACTGAGGCCGTCGGCATTTTTAGTTTTCTATTTTGGGCTTTAAAACGATGTCCAATTGCAGCCAAAATTGCTTGATCGATTGGAATTTTGCCGCACTGTGTTTTCAACCACTTTTGTTTACCTAGGGGTATGAACGTTTGCCTGATTTGTGTGGACTCTCTTAGCAATCAAACTTTGTGTACTGGTGGCTAAATATCACCGCACCAATTTTGAAGCCGACATATGAAGCCTTTATTTTTGGCCTAAGTATCCGCTGGGGTACGGTGTCTTCAGCCTCAAGTTATATGTTGTTAATTAGCGTAACTATTTGTTCCACCATACAGTGTAATTCTCATCAAGTTATATTGTGTCATTCCTGTTATACAAATCTTATACGTTAGGCTTTTTCTTACTAGTTTCCAGTACAATAATTTATGGGATTGGCTGTTATTAGATGTGTTTGTACACCTGTTGGCCTCCTCCCGTCACTGGCTTCTATACATAGTTTTAAAAAAAATATATAATGTTCTTTTTGTTAGCTTAATTATTTTTACTATTTTTGTTTTGTATTTTCATGCCAGTGTAAAGTCGAATAAATAAATAAATAACAAATACAAATAAATAAAATGGCATAAAGAGGGCGCTATCTACGCAAGCACGACTGTCGTCGGGGAATTGGTACTATGGCACTATAGCGTGCGCATGCGTGGGCTATTGCTCCATTCAAAGTGTAATGGTTACCATCCACAGGATACCATGGAATAATCTCCGCGGTTGATTAAAAAAAAATGAGGAAAGCCCGTATTTCAGTTCGAAAACTACCTTATACCCAACGATACGTCCATCAAGGTGTTCAAAAATATAGATTTATTTGAGAGGATGGAGGTGGTGAGAGGATGGAATACAGTATAGTGATCATTTTCCGGATTGTTTTATAATAATATGACATCATTTAATCATTCAAGCGACGGTCTGTGATGATATCACTTGCATACGTTTGTAAACGGACCGTAAACTGGCTCCGCGAATCTTTCATCGTTAAGACAAATTCAAAATAAAAGTATTGACTCTAAAACTATTTGAAGGTTCCTGGACATAAATTTGAATAATTGTAAAATCGTTTCTATATGTATTATACTTCTTATAAATCGTTAAAACAAATGTATTTGTTGTAAATGACGCTATTCTCCATTCTTCGCTCATCACTATGACACAGTATGATATGTATTTGTTATAATGACGTCATTCTCCATTCTTCACTCATCACTATGACACAGTATGATATGTATTTGTTATAATGATGTCATTCTCCATTCTTCACTCATCACTACGATGCAGCATGATCATACCAGGAGCAGAAGCAGCTCTGATGACGTCACGTTTGATACTCCAATCAGTATAGTCGTATTCTACTCCTCGTTTGGTGACTGATGGATTGCAGCCTAACGAGCAAACTGATTGGCTGTCGCCTGCATCACAAACAGCAATATTGCAGTGCACACTGACCTGTATTATTTCATACACAAAAATATTACAATTAAAAATCGTAAATTGGCAAGCTATTTAGTATTAATAAATCATGAAATCGTCATGAAAGTAAACAAAACATTCTAAAGGCCTTTATGCTGTATTTATAAGTATTCATGCCTGTCCCCAAAATCATGTTTATACAATATGCCATTAACCCTTTTCAGTGAACCAGCTTCTCTGATTTTACTGCATGCCGCATCATAAATGTTTTTAATGATAGGGTAGAACACTGGGTGTAAATTGCCAAGAGTACTGATTATGTTTTCGATTTCGAAACTCACCCTGTCTAGAATACGACGACCCAAGAAAGCGAAGGAATCGACTGAGAAACGTCTTCTCCACGACTGGCCACCAGTGGAAGGAATTTGTACGGTATCCTCCACTGGACATCTGAGGTGTAAAGAGAAACAGATTTATAGCTTACTTTGAGTTGGTATCTCCAACAGTTGGGAGGCTGGTTGGTGATGATTACACAACGTAATTATACATTTTTTGTATCTGACAAACATTCTCAATTTTTGGTTAATTATTGTTAATTTCTTCGAAGCAGAAATGATTAGGCCTATGATGTAAATTTTAAGAACTAAATAGTCACCCTCTCTCGATGAAAGCATGACGAGGTTTGTCGAACGGGTTCTCCGAGACTGTGGCCCAGCAGGACTCCAGGAATACATCACACCCGTAGTCGCCGCGGCACGCTCCGGCCGCAGCCTCGAAGTACAGCCTCTTCCCGAACTGAACCTTCACGGGGAACTCCGCAAGACTGATTTCCTGCTTGTATTTCTTATCCCAGTACATCTTGAGTGATGTCTCCTGAGATTGATTCAACGTGATACTTCCTTCGACAGTCTGACGGAGGATGCGGACGTCTGGATCGAACGGGAGGGTGTTGATGAAATTGGATGGCACGTGGCAAATAGCAAGAATTTCGCGGTGAGGGTGTCGGGTGATTTCGCTTCCGGGTTGGTACGGTTCATCGGGGATGTAGACGACGTTGGTGAAGGAGATATCGGTATCGTTACGCTGCAGATATTAGTTCAAAGGAAATCGTGGGTAGGAGAAGTAGTAATCAGCCTATGTAACAATAAGTTATTAGTAAACTCAAATTAAGGTGCTGCTTTCTTTATACACTTAACATGCATAAGTTTGCATGTTGAAATGTAGGTCTACAACCCATCTGCGGGTGCCAGGCCGTAATAAGGATAAACGTAGCGAGTATTTGGTGATTAATCAATACAATAATGTGCCAAAATGGAAATCTTTTACTGGTACTACTTCTTTGTAGAGAACGGCTGACCGACATCATTTTTGTATTTTGATATTGCATAATGCCTTTTATTTCGGTGCACCATATGATTAAAGTTGATTTTCAATACAAAATGGAGCTAGTGTACTTTCATTAAAGCCTCGGTTTGGCTCTATAGACATGTACTGTAGGTCTATTGAAGACGGCTGCACGCAATGTGCACAGTAAAGGTGTCTAGTACCCTTCTGGATCGCACATTATAACCATGCAATTCCTCACCAAGAAGCGGGTTCCACACTCGCCATAGGGGGTAGATATAGCATAGTGAGTCACATTGTGATCTCTCCCAGTACACTGCGGGTCATCCAGGTGCATTATCTGTGGATCAATTCTTCCGATGGTGAACTTTGGGAGGAATATGCTCATGTGGGTGGCACTACAGTAAGTATTAAACTCTCTATAGCCGGGGTAACCTGGATTAGGAAAATTCAACCCATAAACTCACTGTCTTTATTGTGTGATTTTATAAACCAATCCGTCACAGGAATTGTACACCATTATTTCTGTAAATGCAATCACACTAGTTATACGAATTATACGGAAACCAACCTTTGAAAGATTCAGCTCAATTCAATTCATTGCGTCATTAACGATTAAATAGTGAAAATGCATTCATTGTTTGCATCATATACGTTTTTAGATGATAATGCAGTAAGTTGTTCATCTCCTTTTAAACACGATTACCTGCCCATCTTCAATGATGCTAATGTGAATAAAAGTTAACACTAATTATCTTCTACTTGGTAGTGCTGTAACACGGATCACTCTTTTACCACTTGTATGAACGTATCGACTTCCTCACCTGAAGACGATCAGAGTATACTGATCGAAACGTCGAGTTATCAAACCACTACTTCTTCTCATAACTCGTTGGAGATAATACAATGTGATACTGAAACATTCGTCTTGCTATTCCTCACCTTCTTTAGTAGTGAAAGTCCACTCGGCCTCCGTAGATAAGATATTGCAGTTATCGGCGCTTTCTACGGCACCCTCGTCGACGTGGATCGTATATTCAGTGCCGAAGTCCAAATAGACGAACTCACCGTTCAAAAAGGACAAAGAGTTCCCATTTATCGCCACATCTGGTCCTGATGTATCAACTTGGTAGACCACTCTGTCATTGGGGGCTAATACTCGGACGAAGGCGGGAGAGGTAGCTTTCTTGATCTGGAAAACCGATTTTATACAGTAAGATCACTTTGACCCAATATGGATCTCTCTGACCCGTTTTCGACCATGTCAATGCATGACGTCATTGGGGTTTATGTATGTATGCATACTAAAAGAAAAAGCTACGTTCTAATGTGACTGTGATAGGGTTACACCTAGGTCTTGGTATAGAAAACAATAATTAGGACTTTGTCGGCCTCTAGGTTTGAATTGGTGACACACCTTTTTATACAGACATGATGGTCGATTTAATTTTAAATTTACGAGGCAGTGTTTTCACTGCACCTTGCTTGTTTCGAACTATAAAAATGTTTGAAATATAAAATCACCTGTTTGTTGAATCGAATCTTCCAATCGGGCACATAATCGCTTGCCTTTGTGGAGTCTTTCGCTGGCGTTGAGAGCTCGGGTAGCGTGGTTAGTTCTTCACGTTCATTCTCTGTTGCAGTTTAACAAAAATACAAAAGCTGTCAGCTGATGTTTTCATGTACATTTACTGAACTAAGTAAAAAAGTTCGTATTCAAGATGCAGACAAAGTGGAGAAAGTGAAGTTTGTGGGTAAATCTAGAGATTTATACGGCGGCATATAAGGCATAATACATGGCAACAATTGACGCGAGGAACAACCCAGCGGAATATTGGCAAGTTTGCTTTCCTTCAATTAGATAATGCTCAACACAACAGAGTAGAGATGCATTGGTATCCATCACAAACGGGTGTGTTAAAAAACACCTATGTTATAACCTTTATTATTCCATGGTGTTAATTTTGGGCGAACACCAATGGTGTAGTTTCTAAACACCACAGTTATTGCAGGGTATCTTTTCAGGGGTGGACCCACGGTCTCGAAATAGAGGGGGGCACAGAAAAAAACGTATGGTAAACTAACGGCGATAATGAAGAGGGGACATTCCCTCCTTTGCTCCCACCTCTGGATCCGTCAATGTATCTTTCAATGTGTTTTAATAAGTCGCTTATGACTGATACTGCCTGATTGGTGTTGGTGGTGGTCCTAGTTAATGTTCTAAAACATCTTACCGTGTCTGACAACGTCTAGGGTGAAACAAGATTGCTCACTCCAAAACCTGTGGAAGGCAAGACAAACTTATTCAGCAAGAAATAATAACCTCAGTGTTTCTACCCCAAAATTTCAGATAGGTCTATACAGAAACAAGTTTAATTAAATTTGAAACAATAAAGGCCAAGTTGCTTTTCGGTGAGCTGATTTGTCACAAAGGTAAAAACTAAGAAGGTTTCGAAATCTAGCCATATTGTACGTATTTATCATTCTTGGGTATTTATCATTCTTGTGCCCCCCTCCCCGGCTGTACCACTGATAAATTGTGACTCCCTCCTTGAGACCTACATGTCCTCTTCAACGGCCAAAACGCAGAATGTGTGCTTCCCTGCTTGTTGGCTGGTAGGAGTGAAACGAATGGTGGCGCGGTAGTCTTTTACAGATCCAGCCATGTGATAAGGTCCGTCAACATCGGAGGCGAGACCGAGCACCTTAACGTCCGTAATACTGGTCAGAAAAAACGAGTTTTGACATGTTATGTGCTTCAGGTTCCAGAATTTATTTTGCTCTCGACTGTTTGGTTTTTGATTTGATAAACAAATGGGGATCCAGGATACATGGTTAAACCCCCGCCTCCCCACGCTTGGGCCTGAAAATGTGGGTGTGTCCCACCCCGAGTGCTTGCATGCAGATCTGTCACTGACTGTCGTGTTTTATTGTTCATGTTGTTTGCTAAATTACTTTGTCATTTATTATAAACCTTATCATTCAGCAGCCATATTAGTTTACATGAACAATAGTTACCTGCACACAAACATTGATAAGATACCTGTATTGACTCGCAGTGGCTATGGCGTTTATCTCCATACGAAACTCTTGGCCAACGACAATCGTCAAGCAGAAATCATTATTTACGATCAGCATGGGCTGTCTACATTCTCCTGGATACTGGAACACCTCGACCAGGAACTGTACCGGCACCTTACTGAGCGGTGTCTCAGGATCACTAGAAGAAAAGTCCTCAAGCATGATCGGGACAGCGTAGATACCGGCGGGGAGCTTAGACACAAAACGTAAGGTGCAAGCCTCCTTTTCATAAAAGGATCAAATTAATAATTAATATTTTGATTACCAAAAAAAATAAAATAAAAATAAAATAAATAAATAAATAAATAAATAAATAAATAAATAAAAATAAATAAATAACGGGTTCCGATTTTGACCTGTCATCCCTGTATTACTATACGTATATACCAGCGCTGTGTATTTTTTGTTTGTTTACGAGACACTTTTCATATTTTGTTATCAACAGCCCGGCGAGGAACAGTTTTGCTTCACGGAACCATACAGCTCTATGACGGAACACAAACTCAAACCCCATGCTTGTCTTTCAGCATAATACGTAGGTAATAGAAAAAATTACGTCACTATATAAAGATAAGGTAAAATAACCGCAAAAAATCACAAAATAGTTGAGTTTCAATATAAAATTTATTATATAGTGTAAGCTGATCATGGTAGTAATTTTGTCCAATAGGTGTTTTCATTTTTAACAAAAGTTAAATAATTCCTACACATAAAATTTAGGAAAGAGCTTTTTTCTCTAAATCCCACAATAGAATGAATGCACACAAATCTTATCGTATTTTTACTATTGTCTCGTGAGATCCGGATAGCCTAGACACGCCAGAGATTTCACTCACCTTGTTAAGAAAAGCCACCGTTTTCCTTTTTCTTCTATCGTAAAAGATCTTGCCACAGATGTCACTGTCGTCTTTATTACATTCGTCTTGGTCCTCGATTGTCCAGCGGCATTTGACGATGTCCCCGTTAGCATCAGAATCTTGAATCAAACGCCACCGTATTATTATTGAATAAAATATATTTCATATATCCAACAAATTTTACTAACAAATTGTTTCTTGCAAATACTTACTTTGGACAGGTAGACTACAGGAGTAACCTATCCTGGATAATTTGTTTATGCACTATATAACTTAGAATGGTTATTATTATTATTTCGAGTTAGCACATCATGAAAAATAAAGATCTTGTTTTCCTTTCTGTCGGTTACACCTCAAGTCAAACTACGTCCCGCATCTTTAATTCTTGAGTGTCTTTCGCAGAATCCTTACTGTCCCTTAAGACTAAGAGTGCCGCCTTCTGTAGTAACAATGTTCCTATCTCTGTAGTAACAATGCCTTTGGGATTGTACCTAGTACTCCTGCTACTATCTTCACCTTCCCTTGACACAACTTGCGAAGTTCTCTTGCATTCTCTCTCCTTTCCTTTGATGCTACTCTACTATACCCGGCAAAGCTATATCGATAAAGAAGACACATCTTCTCATGGTTATCCAATACAACAACATCCGGCCTTCTATACTATATAACAAGATCTGTCTAGATGTTGAAGTCCCACAGAAGCTTGACATGACCCGTTTCTTCTACCTTTTCCGTTACACCTTGGTCAACTTGTTGTGGTATTAAAATAGGACTAGCAGAGTTGAAAATCAGTAGTTATGCAGATGACACTTCTCTTTTTATTGATGGAAGTGATGCTTCCATTAATGCTACTTTTGATCTTTTGCATAGTTTCACACTGGCCTCTGGGTTAAAAATTAATTACTCTAAATCAGAAGCAATGAAAATTGGCTCATTGATCTCAGATAACAATATTGTACCGGCAGACAAAATTAGACATTGGTCTACGGGCCCTATTAGATTACTTGGTATTTTTCTAACCCACAATGAGGAAGATTTATTTGAGTTAAACTACAAGCCACAACTCAAAAAAATTCACAGTTCTTAATTTATGGTCTGTAAGAGATTTAACGCCAATTGGAAAAATTACTCAAGTTAAAAGCTTAGCTTTATCTCGGTTAACCTTTCTATTAACGGTCTTACCTAACCCACCACAGAATTTTATAAATGAACTTAATACACTTGTGTATCATTTTATATGGAATGGAAAATGTTATAAGATTAGTCGTAAAACAATTATAAATGATTACAAAAATGGTGATCTGAAAATGTTAGATCTAGACTGTATTCAGAAAAGCTTAAAAAGCACTTGGGTGAAAAGATTTTTGACTGAACCGCAGAAGGTCATTAAATGGAAATTCTTCATTAATAAAATTTTATGTGACGTGGGTTTAGCTGACGTAATATGGTACCTTAATGTGTCTCCTAAAGATTTTCCTTTTCACATTTTAAAAGATCAATTTGTGATAGATATAGTTAAAGCTTGGTTGCAATTCAAATATCGAAAAAAAATAGTCGATGGAGAACCTAGTATGTATTTTCTTTCTGAAGTTATATGGCATACCTCTAACATTAAGATTAATAACAAATACCTTTTTTATAAATCATGGAAAGAAGGAGGAGTGGTGATTCTGAAAGATCTTTGTCAAGAGAATGGGCCGTTGTTATCTTTTGACGAATTTAAAAAGAAATATGTAAATTTTAGATGTACTTTCATTAAATATTATGGGCTTCTTAAGGCTATTCCAAAATACTGGAGGCAGACTCTTGAAACAGTGCAGTTTGGTTCTGATATTGTAAACAATACTTGTTTGATCTCTGAATTCTGTAAACAAATAAAACCTTCTCAATTTGTCTACCGTACAATTATTCAATCAGTCTGTCAAGAGCCTGTAAAATGTCAAGAGAAATGGAAGTTTTTTTGGTAATAATTAAAATTGGAGTGTCATATATGAAACTCCCTTCAGAGAAACAAAGGACCCAAAACTGCAATATTTCCAATTTAAGTTTATTCATTTTTTAATTTCTACAAATACTTTTTTGTATAAAATTTGGAGGAAAGATGATGATTCTGGGATCACCCAGAACGCCTTTTGCACTTGTTTTGGGAATGCGAAATTGTAAACAAATTTTGGAGTGGTATTGTGGAATGGTTAAATAACCAAAAAATTCAGAAGAATCCTATTACTTTTAATGTTTCTGATATATGTTTTGGTTTTACAGATGACCCAAGCAGGCTTGTCACACTTATCATTATACTGGCTAAGAAATTCATATTTGACAAGAAATACCAAGAAGACCATCATCTAAGCATTGCTGCCTTCAAAAATTATGTTCATGGTTATTATATCACTGAAAAACAAGTTACAATTCCTATTGGCTCTGAAGAATCAGTAAATTCTAAATGGAAAAATTTATTTGAATAACTTTTAAAAGAAATCGGTTAGGGTATATGCTGTTTATAGAGGTATTCATTTACCGATATTTCAGTTAACTATCTTTGTCTTCTGTCTTTATGACGTCTGTGCTATGTTTACAATGTATTGTTGTTGTTTTCTTTGTAGTTTTGTTCTTTGTACAAAATAGTCTTATGATGTAAATAAATAAAAAAATATAAAAAAACTTGTTGTGACTGCCTTTGTACTCCGTCTGGGAAGTCACTCTACATTTACTGACAAAGACAAAAAGTCTCTTCTGTCGCATAGCACATTTTACATATAGTAGAGGCATGTTGCGCTGCAGTAATAAGATCCTCGGTTTCTTTCTTTATGTTTCCTCTCCTCAACCATTCCTAAGTCTTGCTACTGTCGCATAGCACATTTTACATATAGTAGAGGCATGTTGCGCTGCAGTAATAAGACCCTCAGTTTCTTTCTTTATGTTTCCTCTCCTCAACCATTCCTAAGTCTTGCTACTGTCGCATAGCACATTTTACATATAGTAGAGGCATGTTGCGCTGCAGTAATAAGACCCTCAGTTTCTTTCTTTATGTTTCCTCTCCTCAACCATTCCTAAGTCTTGCTACTGTCGCATAGCACATTTTACATATAGTAGAGGCATGTTGCGCTGCAGTAATAAGACCCTCGGTTTCTTTCTTTATGTTTCCTCTCCTCAACCATTCCTAAGTCTTGCTACTGTCGCATAGCACATTTTACATATAGTAGAGGCATGTTGCGCTGCAGTAATAAGACCCTCAGTTTCTTTCTTTATGTTTCCTCTCCTCAACCATTCCTAAGTCTTGCTACTGTCGCATAGCACATTTTACATATAGTAGAGGCATGTTGCGCTGCAGTAATAAGACCCTCGGTTTCTTTCTTTATGTTTGCTCTCCTCAACCATTCCTAAGTCTTGCTACTCGCCACCTCTTCGGTACATCTCAGGAATCGGCCGTGAAGTGGTTTTTCCTGCCAATCTCGTGCTCCTTCAACTTTCCTTTGATTCTTTTGTTCAAACCTCAAACAGTTTATCCTGAGTATACTTCTAACAATGGCACTGGAAGCTCCTTCTCTAGATTTGAATGCTGTCTGCTACACTCAGTACCTCTTCCGCCTTCTGACCTCAGTAGATAGAGTCCGCTATAGTTACTACAGGAGCATGCAACCTTTCATGTTTTTACTTAGGATATGCATACTTACGTGGGATAGGCAGATTATAGGAGCAACCTTCCATAATGCGATACTTGGGGAAGGACGATGAGCGAGGCGGTGTGTTCACCAGTCCATCCCCGTGGTTTATGTTGATCTCGGAGACAAGGTTCCATCCTCTGCCTTTCGTGACTGACATCCCATTGTTGCTGATACCACCCAGCCAGCAGCAAGACTCGTAGCTGTGTTAAATTGTGAATAACGAATTAGCTATTGCAAAGCACTAATTATTACCAAAGGGACCTGTAGTATAAATGCAACAGTCGTAGTTTGTGAGATGACGTTTCGACCCTATAACAGTGTCTGTAAATGCATTCATCCATGAAATAATCAAGATCTATGTATAAAAACCAACCTGTGAAAGTTTCAGCCTATTTCATTATGTCGTTATTGCGAAAATTGTGAAAAAATACATTAAAACATTTCATAATCAGTCCAGCGTTACATTTCTGTCTTCGAATGACAGGAATCCATTTTTGAAGTTATTTCACAAATTATACTAAACCGATAACATCTGAGACATATAAATATTTCCAGTTTTATACCATCATCAATTATACATCAAGTAAGTTTTATGTAGAAAACTGTGATTATGTTTTTCAAGATTACCAATTGAGTGTTTAAGAAGACTTTGAGCCATCTGGCATATAAACGAGCTTCTTAGAAATAATGGTTTCCATCGTCTAGAGTTGGTAATTGCAATGTGAACATTTTAATTTAAACTTATACTTGATATAAACTGATGATGGTATAAATTTCCTTACAAATAATTTTATCTGAAAAGAAAAATTTAATGATTTCCAGTTGAATTTAGGAAAGATTACACCGCGATGGGATAAACACAACATATCTGAATGCATTTCTCACTATTTTCTCGTTAACGGCAACGTCATAACTGAACTGTTTACACGTTGGTTGTATATCTTGATTCAAAGAGAGTAAGCATACTCATAGAAGCAGTTTTGCCAACATTACCAATGTTGTACCTTGCCTTCAATGTATATCTTGATTCAAAGAGAGTAAGCATACTCATAGAAGCAGTTTTGCCAATATTACCAATGTTGTACCTTGCCTTCAATGTATATCTTGATTCAAAGAGAGTAAGCATACTCATAGAAGCAGTTTTGCCAACATTACCAATGTTGTACCTTGCCTTCAATGTATATCTTGATTCAAAGAGAGTAAGCATACTCATAGAAGCAGTTTTGCCAACATTACCAATGTTGTACCTTGCCTTCAATGTATATCTTGATTCAAAGAGAGTAAGCATACTCATAGAAGCAGTTTTGCCAACATTACCAATGTTGTACCTTGCCTTCAATGTATATCTTGATTCAAAGAGAGTAAGCATACTCATAGAAGCAGTTTTGCCAACATTACCAATGTTGTACCTTCCCTTCAATGTATATCTTGATTCAAAGAGAGTAAGCATACTCATAGAAGCAGTTTTGCCAACATTACCAATGTTGTACCTTCCCTTCAATGTATATCTTGATTCAAAGAGAGTAAGCATACTCATAGAAGCAGTTTTGCCAACATTACCAATGTTGTACCTTCCCTTCAATGTATATCTTGATTCAAAGAGAGTAAGCATACTAATAGAAGCAGTTTTGCCAACATTACCAATGTTGTACCTTCCCTTCAATGTATATCTTGATTCAAAGAGAGTAAGCATACTCATAGAAGCAGTTTGGCCAACATTACCAATGTTGTACCTTCCCTTCAATGTATATCTTGATTCAAAGAGAGTAAGCATACTCATAGAAGCAGTTTGGCCAACATTACCAATGTTGTACCTTCCCTTCAATGTATATCTTGATTCAAAGAGAGTAAGCATACTCAAAGAAGCAGTTTATCCAACATTACCAATGTTGTACCTTCCCTTTAATGTATATCCTGATTCAAAGAGAGTAAGCATACTCATAGAAGCAGTTTGGCCAACATTACCAATGTTGTACCTTCCCTTTAATGTATATCCTGATTCAAAGAGATAAAGCATACTCATCGGAGTAGTTTTGTCAACATTACCTATGGATGTCTGTACCTTCCCTTTAAACATTTTCATCATCATTTGTTGGTGTAGGTTTATACTTTCGGAGGGGATGGTATTTTCACAAAAGAGCATAGATATAAACACTGTTAAGACGAATGAAATAAGAAGACAACTTACTTGATGACAGCAGTTGTCATACCTGCAGGCATTTCGTATTGCCATGTGGAGATACCAGTAGCCCAGTTATTCATCTCATCCATATCGGTACACACGTAGTTGGCAAAGCGTTTCTTCTGCCCTGGCTCTCCATGGTTGATGTAGAAAATCCCTTCACTTCTGAGTGTCTTTCATTATGAAGAGAATGCAATGAGTGTTTAGTACCCTGTAAACACTCGATTGTTACAAAAATACCAGTGGTCATAAATGTATTCTTAAAGTTTTAGTTTTTATCACCACGTTGACCTTTGACCTCACGGGATCTTCATTAAACTGTAGAAGATTTGTCCTTGCGACATTCCCAATCCATCCACCAAGTGTCGTCCAAATCCATCCGTAACTTTTTGAGAAATCTTCTTTAAATTATTGTCTGCAGGACTATCTTTTACCTTTCAAATCTTCACCAAACTCAAATCGATTTGTCCTTGAGACATACCCAACTTATCCACAAATTTTCATCTCATCCGCCCGTAACATTTTGAGATATCTTGGAAAAAATGTTCACACACATTGGCACACACACACACGTAAACAGACGTGTAAACCGACGACCTCCTATTGTTCCCCTCTTTTGTTAACTCTGTTGTTTGACTATACTATTTAGGCATGTCCCATTTGATTTGTGTGGTTTTTAGCCAAGGACACTCAGTCTGGCAAACAATAACCAGCAACTAATGACCCATTGTTCCCTTTTGTTTTAAGTCTTTAGTTTACACCATAAACAAACGCCCCCCACACGGGTAAAAAACATAACCTTTGTCCGCCTAAAAACAATAACATTAAACTACACCAGTGGTGTTAATATTAGGTAGTATACACCACTGGTGTTAATTTAACACCTCGTTTTTGCGGTGTTCATTATGTCATATAGAGTATTAAGCATAAATAGCGTGGTGTTAAAAACTACACTAATGTTGTTCAATGTGCAACTTGCTCAATATAAACACCATGGAAGAATCAAGTTGACACCGCTAGTGTTGCAGAGTGTATATTACAAAAAACTGGGTGTTCAAAACTACTGCAGTATTGTTCATATTGGGGCAACTTGCTTCTTCAATTGAAGAATTTGAAACTAAGAAGGTCATTTTAACTACCCGTTTTTGGGTCAGGGTACAGCCATGAAAAGTTTATAACAGGGTTTTGGGTCAAACAGTATGGTTGCTTTTTATGATAAAAACACATTTGTAAGGTTTGTAGTCACATATCGTGAAAGATTCGCACGAAAAATACTTACCGTACCTGCTGCGATTGCGTCATAGCTGCAACTGTCGTGTGTATAAACGTCGTAATCCAGTCTGTAGTGTAAGCGAAATTGGATTTGGATCTACGAGGGATGAAGCCATTTTGTAATTTAGTCACAATATAAATGATTCCAAACAGGCCTGCAATGTTTATACATGGAGATACTTCCTCCACTGCTCTTTTTCAATACAAATGGCACTGGATATTGGGCATTTATGAAAGGGAATAAAAGTTGGCGCTTGGTCTTTTCTGCAGGATAAAGACCTCAGGGTCGTGGCCACTTGCAAGAAAGGACCTGACCTTTGGCTTGGTCCTTTCTCGCCTGTGGCCACAAACCTCGTTCTTTATCATACGGTGAAGACCACACGACGAACTTTTATTCCATTATGGAAAAATGTTGAAATTGGCTGGGAAAACATATAATAATAGGAGTTAGGCCCAAAAAAGTCTCCAGTTTCTGATCATCGGTCGATCGGTCGGCTTCAAAAAATAAAAAATAAAATAAATAAATAAATAAAATAAAAATGCCGACGGGTGGGTCTGAGGCGACACGCCCAAGTATTTTTTTCCAGATTTCAAACTTGATAAGAACAGTGAGTGCAGAGAATAATAAATTCTTACCATATTTGGATGTGTTTGATTTACATACCAGTAGAGGGCCCCTCCTTCGAAGAAGCCTATAACTGCCGAGACAGTGTTATGTGCATATAAAAATAGGCACGTCAGAACGAGGAGACGCACGAAGTGAAGACTAGCCATTATGACGTCAAAGGTTCATAAGTTTATGACCTTTTAATTGAACCTGGTGAGAACATAATCATTGTGAATCTTTGATTCAAGAACAATATGTAAATGATCGTCTTCTCCTGAAGACGATCAGAGTACACTAATCAAGCTGTCCAGTTGTCAACCACTGCTATTTTTCAGATTTAAAGATGAACCGCCCGTACTTTTAATTATTCTACCGGATATTTCCTGAAATTGTTGTTTTAATCGGATCATCGATGATTTTCTCATAGAAACAAAAACAAATACTTTAAAATTAAATATTTCACAAAAATAGTCTGAAGCATTAGCAGTATGTGCATAATTAATCATACATATGTTTTGAAATATATGTACGCATGTAATATAGTATTGTTCCGATGAAAAAATATTCAGAAATTGCCGTCAAAAAGCGATTTTTTAATTTTTTTTTTATATACATAAAAGTTTCTTGGTGTAAAGTTTATGACTAGTTTCAAACATTCCTTGAAATGGTTTTGTCTGAGACGCTATCGTATTATTTCCCATTCATAAATACCTTGGGACAGTTTAGACATTCTGATTGGTTGAGACGTGATCATCGATTGATTGAGACGTATACATTGCTCTAGACTGGTCCCCCGTTCCCTGAGGGGGGGGGGTAGGCGGGAACTGCCACCCGAAACCCATAGCTCTAGGTTTTCTGACTGCTAATTTAATTTAATCTAGCACCTTTGATGCTTCATTAGCCGATTGAGGCTCTTAATGCCGACTGAGAAAATTTATTGGGGGTGTCACCCCCACCCCCCCCCCCCCCCCGCTCGCCACAGCCCTGGATGAACACATTGTGCATCCCAGAGGTCTTTTATTTTCTTTATACCTCATATCAGAGGTAGACTGTGGGACGAGGTTGATTGTGTACACTTTTGATACGGTCATAAATATCACGAGACTTAAGTCTCGTGATATTTATGACCGTATTTATGACCCTTAATTTCCGAAAGTGGGGAGGGTTTTGAAGCTCAGCGATATTTGGCGTTATCATTGTAAAAATGTGTGGAAATGTTGTCTGCTAGTCAATGACTCAGAGGCCCACTTATTCACATGAAGATGAACCCGGGACATGGTACATTAATTCTCAACTCGGTAAAAATAAAATTAGATCAATGATGAAGGTAATTTCTAAGTTGGCTGACTTAAGCGAAATGTATTTCTAAAATAGTCTGGTTATAAAGTATGCATGGGAACGTAAGCATGTAATAGACTATAGGAATAAACTACAGGAAACATGTGGCCCGTGAACATGAATACAATAAATCAGGTAAAAACTTCAATGCGATGTAAGTTACAATCTATTTAACCGTTCCTTTTAGGCCAAACAAAAAGTCCCCGGTTTCTGGTCATCGGTCGGCTTCAAAATTGGTGAGTTGACGCGCTTTTTTTCGGCCATCTTTTTTTAAATTTTTTAAATTTTTATTTATTTATTTTTGCCAACAGGGAAATACGTGATGCATTGTATACGCGGGGATCAAATTGTCTATTATTATACAAAGTATGGTTGGCTAAGAGAGGTCTCACAAATCGGTCAAACGTTCATACCCCTATGTGAAAAAATCGTTTCAAGCACAGCATGGTAGAATTCGAATCGATCCAGCAATTTTGGCTGCAATTGGACATCGTTTCATAGCAAAACAAAATAGACGCTCGGGTCTGTGGCGACGCGCACCAAGACCAGATACTAGAACTTATTTTGGCTTTAAAAAGTGAATGGGAATAAAGCTGTGATGAGCCGGTCTTTACCAATCGATAATGACCAGTTAGGGTCAAGGTTGCTTGATGTTAATGGCCCTTCGGATCACCACACCCCTAACACCCCTAACCGGTCATTATTGGCAGATAGAGATCTGCTCAGCACAGCTTTATTCCCTTAATAATGGACGTGGGTATTTTTAAATTAAGAACTGTCGTAGTGTACGTCGGAATTTGTTTAATAACTCTATCAAAATTCCATGTTCGTGTTTGCTGATCAACATAAAATGAATTCATGAATGACACGATGTAATGAGCCGAAACCTTTACAGATTGGTTTTTATTCATATTTAGTGAGCAACCGCAAAATTATAGTTTACCAGTGGTGTGGAATGCGAGATATATTAGTTAGTATATACATAAAATAATATTGTATGTATATTTGTCGTACACGTGACAAAATATCACAAGGGTTAGAAATGTGAAAATAAATTACACGAACATACTTGGCTCAGGCAACAATATACCCAAACCACATTGAAGTGAATTGTATAACTTTGACATCGACATCATGAAAACAGATATGATTCTCTTCGAAATTAAAATATTCATCTCACCTCTTTCGCACGGAGTAAACTTTCTCGGACCGAAGATGACACCACAGCACCAGCATGTAGCATTGACCATACACTGATCTCACCCGGTTGTCTCGAGCGATCTGCGCTTCGTTTTTATACATTTTCAGGGGGCAATCTGTTCTTTTCACGAAGGATAAAATGTATTAATTTTCCAACAAGTAATTAATTAATAATATTTATTTCATCATGAGTTCCGCACGATTGGTGATTAATATAAATTACATAAACTGCTCACTCGATGAGTACTTGACCACGAGTTTAATCTTTTCGGTCTCAGGACATTAAAACAACAACATCTGCTCGTCATAAGATATCTTACCTACAATTAATCTTTGGGAATTTTAATTAATTTTGGAGCCAGAATGAATCAGATTCAAGCACAGTCACCCATTACAATCTTCAAAAGATTCTTTGTGCTTTACCAGGGACATGTTCCCCACAATCATTCTGATGAGAGGACGGTAATATCCGCCATTAGGTGCGTATTGTCATTAGGCGCTTATAGCCAGATATTTATCAAGAGAGCGGTAGTGACCATTTTGTTTTAAAAAAAGAAGCCACGCTAAATGTTCTGCCATAAACACTTTGAATGAGGTCACATACCAAGTATACTCTCCACAATCTTAAGGGTAAAATGGGACAATGTTTTATTTGTACATTTAAAACAAAAACATGCCCAAGGTGGGGGGGGGAACGCCCCCTTCGCCCCAGCTACGTGCCTGATCGTCATCAAAACAATAATTGTAACAAACTTTGATGCAATAATGTTTGGTCTTGAAGACAAACTTGTGTTTTAATTGTTGACACCATAGCAGCATTTTGTTTTCTGCAATAAAGAATTGTATTCTCAAAATGAATGTTGGACTTTAAAATAAATCTTCCACAGTTGTGAATTACTTTTTGTACAGAAAGGCGTTAATTGCTTCTGAATTAAATTTTTTAATTAAAATGAAATTATAAAAAATAACAAAATAATTAAAATAATTTTTTTTTTTAACAAAACGTTGTCTCGATCTCGGTATCACCTTCATGGAAAGTGAGCGTTCTAACCACAAGACTACCATGTCACTCGAATTTGTTGGTGAATTAATTATGGAAGTTTTTAAATTAGTTTTATAAGACAATGGCAATTCTTTACTGCTAACCGTACCATAGACTGACCTGACCTGTGTCTCTCGAGCGATCAGCGCTTTGAATTTCATCGTGCAATCTACAATTCTTCACGAAGGGTAAAATGTTTTAAGTTTCCAGCAAATAATTAATTAATTGTATTCATTTCAACAGATTTCTGTCAGATTGGTGACGTAAATGATGACTTGAAGAGTAATTGATCATAATGGAATTTCATCTGTTCGGCCTCAGTGAATTAAAACCATCACATCTGTTCGTTGTAAGATGTCTTACGTACAATTAATCGAAATAATGCATTACCAGATAATCATACAACAGACTCAATAACCCATAACAACACAGTCTGTGAAAACCTTCCAAAGTTCATTCGCGTTTTACCATGTGCAGTGACCCTGCAGGGACATGCTTCCCGCCCTAATTCTGCTGAGTAGACGGTAATATCCATGGCCATACGATTTATTGTCATCAGGCACGTAGCTAGATATTTGCCGAGGGAGCGGCATCAACAAATTTAAATAGGAAAAAGTAGTCCCGGAAAATTGCCTCCCGGAAAATATTTTGGTGCACAGTTACAAACTGAATCACTGGATGTTAAAAGTCTCACTAAATACAGTTTCAATGCAATGGCGTTTTGGTCGAAAAGGTCATCAATTTGTGGTACCAGTACCAATATCCTCCATTTTGTAATCAAATTACACTAAATGTTCAAGTTTATTTTGTTTGAAGAAGGTACATATATTGTCATCAATGTAGAAAACCTTCAAGTCAAAGGATTTCTGTATACTGTATGGTGTAAACGT
Organism: Zoroaster sp. YZ-2022; assembly: GCA_029582265.1. Taxonomy (NCBI): domain Eukaryota; kingdom Metazoa; phylum Echinodermata; class Asteroidea; order Forcipulatida; family Zoroasteridae; genus Zoroaster; species Zoroaster sp. YZ-2022. Next base: position 35,722,149 of record CM055828.1, on the reverse strand, counting down.
GCTACACTACAATATTTTAATGTCAATCTGTATATAGATGGAAACATTGATTCATCTCACCACAGGTTCTTCGCAGAACCACCACTTCGTACAACTCTGAAGGGATAGTTACACGGTGCTATCACAAAACATTAATGTTCTTCCACCATGCAAGGCTTCAACTACTGCACTGTCAATGATAACATTTATCATCATTGGGCCAATAAATATAAGACAATTGCTCATTCCTGAAAGACATATTTCACAAGTACTCCGATATCTGCAGGGATACCTAAGCAGTTTCATCAAACACAGTAAACATTTTCTACTCGCACAGAGTCACAGATATCTGTGACACTCATTAATAGATTCTGTTCGAGGGAAAAATACAACGCCACGATCCTTGGCCAGGGTTCGAACAGCGTACATTCAGAAGATTCAACATTTCCCGTCGTTGTTTTTTTGCTCTGTGACTAATTGTTTTCCGCATGCGCGGTTTGGACATGTATGTCCGCCCTCTGTTGTCAAAAAGTGTAATATCCTTAACGTTTCACAATGGTTTCATCCAATCAAAACCTTAAAATTATAAATTATGATAATTTATGAATAATTGAACACTATTAAATAGTATGCCATTGTCTTTACGTTCAAGGCATTTTCGGCATTATTGCAACTCGTGTGAAGACAAAATTCGATTCAATGAGTTCGCCAACCATCATCACTTTTCTTTATGATTGGGTATTTTACGACAAATTCATCTTCCAAAAGATTCACTTATTGAATTTTCCTGTGGAAAAAATTACTATACATTTAATAAGTAACTTTTGATTAATAAATTTAATTTAATAAATTTAATAAATTTAATGAGCAAACCCTCGACATAGGAAGTTCTGCCCATTTTAAGAATTTTGGTTTTGTGCCACGTGCGCACATTGCACGGGAAAACAGCATTCTTAATTAATGGGCGTCTAATGCCAAGGATTTACACTAGCCCAAATACGGACTCCGTCTCTGTATACACTGAAACGGCCACGTGTCACGTAGTACCCGGTATGTGCACGTTCGTGTACATTGTATAAAACTGTCAGAAGGGTCGGAAGACCTGCGGAAGAATCCCTCTGTTTGTAAGAAATCTCAGGAGTTTACAACTATAGGATCATTTGATAGGGGAATATTCATTTATGAAAATTATTTTGTCTTTAACAAGAAAATTAATTTTGGTGCTCAGATTTTCATTATTATTTCTCCCGTTAAGTATGCATTGTATACACATTTGTATCGTTTTATAATTGATCAAATTTCACATAATAATCTAAATATACAATGGTATTTTAACCCTTTTTCAGTAGGAGAAGCGTGTACAAATTTGCATGGGTCACACATTTATGCATAATGCATTTCGTGTTGACGTGGGGTCTGCCTAATGGCCCAGAAGCTTAAGGGTTCGCTCTGTGATGCAATGTTTTAAACATAAAATCATTAAGCATTAAGTTTCCTCATTATTTTAAAGGTTGTAGAGAATTCATGGAAATATAGAAAAGTAAAAATGCCGACGCGCGGGTCTGAGGCGACAGGAGCGGAGACCAGAAACCAGAGACTTTTCTGGCCTTATTAAAGATGGACTTCAACGAGAGCTCGTACACTAAATCGTCTCCTGAGTCTTGTTTATGTTGTGTTTAGTTATTATTTCATTATCAGTACGATGGTTTTATTCCCCGTTATTTTGTTTAATTTTGATTGTAAAAAATAGCCCCCCTTCTTAGATTTCTGAGCGAGTGGTTTTTTCTCGCCGTTGGCTGCGCGCTTTCATGGTTCCCAGCAAAGGCCCATAGAAATACAATACGAAATGAACGGTGAAATACCAGCGGCCACGTAAACCAGCGTAAGTGTGACGTACTATCTGGGGCATAAATAAAGGAAGCCGTTTTTGTCTTTGTGTTTGGCAATGGGGATTTTACTTGCTCGAAGCTGATACACATGATTTTTCCCCGTTTTGACGATTTTGTGTAAGACGGCATAATGCCTAGCACATGTGCTGTTGGTGGATGTACAAGAAGTGCCACCAAGAATCCAGAGGTTAGTTTTTTCCGATTTCCGCGGAATCCGGCGGCTTCCAAGGAGTGGGTGAAGTTCGTGAACAATACACGAAAGGATTTCACGTTGACAAAATGGTCGTTGATTTGTTCAGCCCATTTTACGGGCGACTGTAGAGATTCTTCCAGTCAAGTGAAAGAAAGTTTTGGTTTGGATACCAAATATCGTTTGAAGCAAGGCTCTGTTCCAACTTTGAAAGCGTCAAATATCGAGAGAAGGCAAGTGAGTACGACTGGGAGTTCGTCGTCCTCTCAGGCTTGCTTTCGTTTCGTACACGTCGCTTTTTAATGCACTTTGCTGGGGAACACTCATGACATGTGGGCATAAGCAGCGAATGCCAGTCCTTGATTGTACGTCACAACTACGATATGAATTATTCATGAGTTCGGGCTTTTTGCGAAACACGACTTTTCTAGATACGGTGAAATGCTGATCAAAATGAATTTTTTTTTACATTAAGAAATTACTTTATTTGAATTTTAATCATATAGAGGTAATCATTACACACTTCTTGTAAGCCTAACAGCATCAAAACACTGTAATATATTCCGTTGAAGTCCATCTTTAACAACAACCCCCAAAAAAATTCAGAAATACTTTACCCAAAAGCAGTCATAGGTATAAAGGCACTCTATAAGTTACCGATATGTTTGACTGGTGCAGTGATTATTGTATTCATAAGTTTTTATATAATGTTCAATCTTAATTGAATAATCTGAAAACATTTTCACATTTCCAACGAAATAAGCTGAAACTTTCACAAGTTGGTTTCTGTTGATTCTTACAACGTATGGGTGAACTTACATACATGTTATCAGACATGTTATCAGACATGTTATTTACTTACATACATGTTATCAGACATGTTATCAGACATGTTATCAGACATGTTATCAGACATGTTATTTACTTACAGACATGTTATCCATTACATGCCTTTAATCATACTTCGATTCTGTCTACATAGTCCTGAGTATGAACGCCCCCTGGAACTATATGCCACTAGGATCAACCGTTTGCATGTCGTCAAATCACCTTTGTCTGTTTACATGAACTGTGCAGAAAGCCCTTTCAAATCCCCAGGAGTTCAGGCGAAGACCGCGAGATGAAAGCGTCATGTAGTTTTCAATTCAGTTTTTTTTTGTTTTAATGTCAACACAATTTAATGTCTTCGGGATTACCGGCATTGCTAAATATCAAAGTTCTTGATCCACCGAGTGAATGTACTTTTGAAGACAACTTAGTTCTGAAATTACTATTCATGTTGCGCCCCAAAAGAAAAAATTTGGGGACATTTTATTCTCATTATGTCTGTCTGTAGTCCTTGCAGATCCTGTTAAAAAAACAACCAAACACTGTCAAACTGTTGTAGGTAAACTGTCAAACTGTTTAATTTTTTAAAACTTATTTTGTGGTTCACAGTTTGGAATGTTCATAGTTCATAGTTCGGAATTACCTAACTTTAATAAGATACTAAAATGAAAATAAAATAAGGAATAATTTATATTTTGAACTGACAAAATGTATGTGGCAAAAGTTATATTGTTATCAACGGTATGCCTTCTAAACAGTTGGCTTCAAAGTATTATTAATGGTAGGTTTGTTATTTGTTAAGAATATCTGCAAAAAACAATAGGCTATTATAACTCAATATCCCAATATTCAATGCATAATTTCAACTATTTAGGTAGTCTTGGTTCAAGACTGTGTTTTGTATGTTTTGATACACGGTCCATCGTGTTTCAAAAACATACACAGTCTTCAGCCAAGAGAACTATTTAGGATGTGGATGACAAAGTAAAAATACAAACTATAAAATGATAGAGGGCGCTTCCAAAATAAACATGTTGCATGATATAGCCTCGAATGAAAACTTAACACGAAGCTGGCCTTGTTTGTTCTGCGATGTTTGACATAATCTTGTAAATCTGATATCGACTCACTACTTTGTTACATACATAGTTGCCTGTAAGAAGAATCTTAACGTCAAGGCATAGTATGGGTAATGCTGGCAAGTCTTTAACAAAATCCTTAGTTTCTTTAAATAAAGATTAAACAATGAACAATGAACCAGTTAAAGTTTCAGTTAAATCGGATCAAAAGTTTGGGAGAAAATTGGAAACATTAATTGTTTAAAAGTTTTCACAACACTTGTCAATAGAGGGCAATATTCATCCCCATAGTGGACAGACTGACAGTACTGAATTTGGGACTCGGTACCAAGTCTTAAATTTGAACTAAAAGTTATGGGCAATAAGTTTTACTTTTCTTAAATATTACAGCATCTCCAACAAAACTATCATCAAGGAAGGTTGATATCACCATTAGGTTGATATCACCATCAGTTTGATATCACCATCAGGTTGATATCACCATCAGGTTGATATCACCATTAGGTTGATATCACCATCAGGCTGACATCACCATCAGGTTGATATCACCATCAGGTTGACATCACCATCAGGTTGATATCACCATCAGGTTGATATCACCATCAGGTTGACATCACCATCAGGTTGATATCACCATCAGGTTGATTTTAACTTCAGGTTGATATCACCATCAGGTTGATATCACCATCATGTTGATTTCACCATCAGGTTGATATCACCATCAGGTTGATATCACCATCAGGTTGATTTCACCATCAAGTTGATATCACCATCATGTTGATTTCACCATCAGGTTGATATCACCATCAGGTTGATATCACCATCAGGTTGATTTCACCATCAAGTTGATATCACCATCAGGTTGATATCACCATCAGGTTGATATCACCATCAGGTTGATATCACCATCAGGTTGATATCACCATCAGGTTGATATCACCATCATGTTGATTTCACCATCAGGTTGATATCACCATCAGGTTGATATCACCATCAGGTTGATATCACCATCAGGTTGATTTCACCATCAGGTTGATATCACCATCAGGTTTATATCACCATCAGGTTGATATCACCATCAGGTTGATATTACTATCAGGTTGATTTCACCATCAGGTTGATATCACCATCAGGTTGATATCACCATCAGGTTGATATCACCATCAGATTGATATCACCATCAGATTTATATCACCATCAGGTTTATATCACCATCAGGTTTATACCAAGTAATGTTTTACATGCTATAAAGGAATTACTAATACTTAACCTTACCTTTAAGAAAACAAAAACAATGTGACGTGACCATTCATTAAAGATGAACACTAATTAGTCAGTGGAGACTTTTTGTTTCCTCTTAGAAGAACAAATACATATCTATGATTATTAGTCCATAAAGTACTATTCGTGTGCCAACGCGTACAATATGATTTATCATAGCTTGGAGCGTGATTGTGATTGGGCAATTATGTCATACTACAGAGACTCGAGCCAGACGAACCATGAAGTGACTTTCACGGACATCTGTATAGCTAAATGTGCATTTAATCCTGAGTTAAACCCATGGAACCGCTTTTCAAGACTAACCCACGGAACCCCGATACAACACACGGAGAGCGAAACAGATGGACCATGTGAATTTGACTGATAGCCTGAATCGCTTTAACTTCATTTGAATATGAAGAAGATAGTGTAAGTACAATCTAATCAGAGATTGATTCTTTTAAGTGAGCACTTATATGCTCAGATAAAGATGTACAAAGAAGCGAATCATACGGTTTGACGGTGAGCAAACATCACAGGTTGATCGCACAAATTACCACAAGCTACCTAACAGTGTAGAGAGAGGGAGCTCTTCACTGTCTGGGGAGCCATAGTCGCGATATACTGGGAATGTTACTTATTTGCTCATTACTGCAAGGATGAACGGTGAAGAACTCGCTTTTTCACGGGTCTGTACCTTCCCCCGACGTCTTATCAGAAAGAAGAGCTGCCAGATGTGATGTTATTATATTGGAGCTTGCATCATAATATAAACATCCGGAGCCCATTGGAGCTTTGTTCAAAACTTATCAGCCACATCCGTGTTAGCTTCGAGGGCAACAACTTCACCAGTGTGTTCTTGCTTTTGGTCATCCTTTCTCTATGGGTTGAATACCCAAAGACTTTCCACCTAAGGTCCTGACTTCGACTTCACTTGATATTTAAGCTCAAATCAGTTCGGTAATATCGAAAGAGTGGCGTTATTCCCAGTGCTACCAAACCTGTCAAAGAAATGCCGAAACCATTGACGTCTGTACTATAAAGCAAGCAACAGCAGTGCCTTTGTTTTCAGCGGTGTTACGTGTTTACAGTGAGCGAGGAAGTAGACATTATTTCTGGTTTTAAGGGTCTGTGTTTCTACTGAGTACGGTACAACTCCACCTGTGAATACCATGGTGGATTGCTGTCTTGTTGAAACACGTATATACTTGATATTCTCATAAAAATCCATCGGCTGGCAATTTGCTGCAACCCTGGTTGTGAATTTCAACGCTAACATTGAAAAAAAAGCTCGCTTTCTGCGCGATTTCGAACAATAAAAGTTTAAATCATGAGCACATCCAGCCCATTTGGAAGAAGAAAGAAAAGTGGGTCACAGACCGAAGTCAAAATAGCTGTTACTGGAATAAACGGCGTAGGGAAAAGCGGTAAGTCAAAAATCAAAGATAAATCTGTTTTTCATTTTCCGATATTTCAGTTTTACTCAGTTTTTGGCATTGGTAATTCGGTAATATTGATGGAGATAAGTATACCTGATCCTGATCCTATTGGCTATACTTATGGTAATTATTTATATTTGGAACTCGAGAGCTTAAAAATAATAAAAGGGTACAACTATAACAAGTCTCTCTCTCACCATGGTGATAGAATTATTCTAGCACCCATTTCCTCAGGAAATGTTTAGTTCATTGAATTGTATGCCGTCACCGGACGTTGGGAAATATTAAGGTTGATGATTTAAAAAAAAGAAATTCGATTCAGTCTGAGAAGCTATTGCATTAAGGTCAACATGAGGTCAAATGACTCATGATGTCCCACGGAGATGGGAGAGCTGAAAGACGAGTTGAAGACACTGGGACCCCTGTCAAATGCAAAGTGGCAACTAGCAAATGACAACTCAATCCTTTGAATCACGCACATAGCCTCCTTTGGGAAATAAATACTGCGAGAGAATGAATTTTGTCTATTTATAGACGTTTGATTTCAAGAAGAAAGTGGATTGCATGTTTATGGTCGATTGAGATAACATCAAACTTAAAGCTCCTTTACAGTACCTGTATCGGTAATCTCGAAAAAAAACCACCATTATTAATAAGTCTTATTACTTACTTATGATTGTATCAAACATCTCTTGAAATCTTCTGTCGTCTGAGATGCTATTATTTGTGGGGTAAAATTAATTAAGCAATTTCCTAACAATTTTTTTCCTCTATCCAGGGATTAAACTTCAACGTTAAAATGAATATGAAAAATCTGAATGCATTTTAATTATTTTCTCAAGAACGACACCATTATTAAACTGGTTCTTCCACATGCTTCTTGTTTTTAATGTATATATTGATCAAAGAAAGTAAGGAGGCTTATTAAGCAGTTTTAATATTGTGTGCTGCTGCCGGGTTCATAAGTCCGTTAAAGGGAAGGAAAATAATGCTAAATGGCAAAACTACAGCTTCTTTGAGTATGCATACTTTCTTTGAATCGAGATATACATTTAAACAACCAACCTGTGAAAGTTTCTGCTCAATGCGGACAGCAAATCTTGAGAAAAGTGTGGAAAAGCTTAATAATATTTACAGAAAACACTTTGAGCAAGAACTTGCCATCTGGCAACTTCTTGATTATGCGTATTATTATTTGTGTGTGTTTTCTCTGAAATCAGACACAGCGTTTTGTGCATGACATCTGATTGACATGGATGAGATGGATAATCAGGGTGGGATGAATGTAGTATACGCAATGAGGAAGAAAAACGGTTCAAAATTAGTGAAAAGTGTGTTACTTTTAAAATACCAAACTACAGTCAGGCAACAGCATATTTTGTCAGGTATGCAATCAGGCGAAGTGATCTTCACGGAACGCAGGGCAGTCAGTTCCCAAGAGGGGTATTAACGTGGGGTTACGGCGCACTAGATTCCGGACGGTCAAACCGAAGGTCCTACGAATACCATGCCTGCTAAAAAGCCAGAGTGAATGTGATAACAATGTACCTGGATTATCCTTCCTTCTTTATGCTCAGATTATCATAATGAATTGGCAAAAAGGAGTGTTTTGTGAGTGATTGACCACTCACTCTTTAATCTTATTTCAATGTGATCCGTGTGTAGATAATGAAAAAAGGTAAATGTATAACGATGAGTATTATTTAAATATCAGAAACATATTCTCTTTGCGGCGGCTGTATAATAATTGAATTCTTTGTTATATATTTTTCTTTGATATTAATTTTTTTATAAGTGAGATTCAAATGTAATAAGAGTGTGGACACACGGGAACATGTCCGCAGAGATCCTCGTAAAAATGTCCAGATGTGTATTCTGACGCAGGGATAAAAGGCTTTTAAATACATTCTTTCTCGGTCATGGCTGTGCTGTTACTACTTCTAAAGCATGAGACAGGATTGGGATCAAGATACGAACGGGAGAAAGTAATTTGATTGCCTGGTTAGCATGTACAGAGTAATACACCAGACATCGCCTGTGTCTGTCGGCTAAATATCAGAAGATAAATACACATCACACGATAAGAATATAATGTGACGAACACTCTTACGGTGTGAATTAAATACTAGTAAGTGCAATGAAAAAAAAAATCGATTTGGAGTTCAATAGACTCAGTTCTTATTGCGGAAATGTGAACTTTCGCAGTCTCTGATCAGAAACGTATACGTCGACCGGAAACTTTCATAATTTAATGTTAATTTCCAGTAGCATTACCGTATTTCTTGATAAAATGTGAATGAGTAGTGTATACAAAATGTTTTATCGTTATTATCTATGGACCTACCAGATGGTAACATTAATTAAACTCACTGAGATGCAATGTAATGAATATATGATTTTCTCTTAACAGAAGTGGCTTTATTGTGTTTTTGAGTGTAGCAAAATCTGCAAATGTTTAAACTTGAGACCTCTTCAATTGAAATTTGGGTAAATTTATATTTAAATGTACTCATAACTTACACCGTCTTGGAAGGTACGTCAATGATTTGATTGGCCAAACTGCTTCTACGAGTATGCATATAAGATACACATTATTAAACAACTAACCTGCATTAATAATAAATAAATAATAATAATGAACATTTGTAATGCGCCGGTATCCGTCAAAAGAGACGCTCATGGCGCGGTGACACATCAGTGTAAACAATAAAACAAAATACATGGTAAGAACAATGCAATATAAAATTACAAGGAACAATGATTGTAAAAAAGGCTGACATTACGTACATGTAGATGGTAAACGATCATTCATAAATTGTGACCTTTATTCTAATGCGGAATTTAAAAAAAGAGTTTTTTTTCTAAATTCCAACTGGTTATATTATGTCACTTTTCTTAAAGGGAATATTGATAATATCAACTAACCTGCATTAATAATAAATAAATAATAATAATGAACATTTGTAATGCGCCGGTATCCGTCAAAAGAGACGCTCATGGCGCAGTGACACATCAGTGTAAACAATAAAACAAAATACATGGTAAGAACAATGCAATATAAAATTACAAGGAACAATGATTGTAAAAAAGGCTGACATTACGTACATGTAGATGGTAAACGATCATTCATAAATTGTGACCTTTATTCTAATGCGGAATTTAAAAAAAGAGTTTTTTTTCTAAATTCCAACTGGTTATATTATGTCACTTTTCTTAAAGGGAATATTGATAATATCATTAGCTTTAAACTAAGTAAGTTTCACATTGTAAATAATTCGAAATTCTATGAATTAACAGTCCTATACCTCACCTTTAACGTCATCTTTCTTTTAATTGGCGGTGGAAAATAAATCTCAGTCATCAACATAATTAAACAGCAGACCAATTACCGCTATCTGAAGACACCCGGAAGCATATAGGTCTATGCCAATGGCGGTTCTAGGATTGTCAAAGGGGCGTATACCCCCTTTTGACAATCATCCTGTCCCCCTCCCCTTACCCGAGACCTTTGATCCTCCCCTGGTCAATGCTGAGCTACGTCTGTGAAGGGCAAACTTGATATCAATTATTGTTTAATATTCCCGACGCAAGAATTCCATCTCTGAGACACACTTCTACCCATACAATCTTTATTTCATAAGTATTATTATTGACTGGAATAAACAGTCATCAAATGTGGAATATTTTCATTACTGAAACAAATTATGTTTTCTGTTGACTTGGTAGAGATCGTATTTTATAAACAAACATATTGATTACACACAACAGGCTGCACGGGAGGTGTGATGTACTTGGAGCACTGTTTGGCACTTTTTACTGTTTCATTATGTCTCTTTTGAATTTCTACTTCTAGTGTATTATTTTTTTTGTAAATTGCCTTTCACGTGCAATTTTATACTAATATTTCTAGAAATGTTGCTATTGTTTTGTATTTTTAAAGATTTTAGATGTATTTATTTTTAATCCCATCCTATTACTGGCGGTTTACCGCTGTTGGTTGTGGACAATAAAATAAAACATAAAAAGTAGAATAACCAATGTCCAATAGTATAAATACATTTTAAGTTTTACAATAAATCTACAAAGCAATCAGACCATGTCATATTCCTGCTAATCCGTCACACTCTACTTTATATGCATTTATAGATTTAGACTGATTTGTCTTCAAAAAAAATAAGTTACTTAAAATCCTGAAATACTTTAAACCTTGAATATGCCTGCCTAAAAGCAGAAATATCTCCTGAATAAACTTGTCAATTATAATATTATTGCACATCCAGTATGTAGGACCCGATAACGTGTTAATCATTACAATACAATACAATACAATACAATACAATGAATGCATTTACATAGCGCTCTTACACAAATGGTATCACAGCGCTTTACAGTGAGATGCAAGTACAATTTAAAAATACACAGTGCCTAAAATAAATGAGTCTTGAGAGATGTTTTAAATTGACTCAATGAAGAAGCATGACGGATACCAGATGGTAGTTCATTCCAAATGCTGGGTGCAGCATTATAGAAACCCTTGTTAGCCGCAGTTAAATGTGTAGTTGGCTTTTTGAAGATACGGGAATCAGAATTTGAACGGAGTCCACTTTGGTTAGGTTGGTATGGTGTAATAAGCTCACAGAGATAGGATGGCGCAGAGTCAGTAACACATTTATAGGCAATAGTCAATGTTTTTAAATCAATCCGGTCTTGAACGGGAAGCCAGTGAAGCTGTCGTAGGAGAGGGGACACATGGTCATACTTTTTAGCCTTGAAAATTAATTTTGCAGCACGATTTTGAAGCCGTTGAAGACGTTTGATCTTTTTGCTAGAGGATCCTTGGAGAAGTGAATTTGCATAGTCCAAACGTGCTGTGACCAGAGCACGGACTGCATGATGACAAGTGATTTCATCAATAAATATACGAACTTGCGACAGATTTCTTAAATGAAAGTTAATGGTTTTGCATATTAAAGATACATGGTTAGACATACTCATAGTACTGTCAAAAATAACACCAAGGTTTCATAATCATTCTGAAATTGTACCAGGTATCGCAAATAAAATCACATGTTATCAAACACCCAACAAAATGTGCACTTGAACACGTGTGCAATGTTCTGCGTGAACCCAGTGTTTTAAAGGTGTACTTTCGCAGTGTTTTTCGTGAGCTTTTAATACGCATAGTACATCTTAACCCATATTTGACCCCAATATTATACACTTCTTGGGCGGGCCTGCGCACTGGCACGCCCGACCTGACCCGCCCGACCTGACCCGCCTGACCATAAGTACGGTCTCTTACGGTCACTCCAAAGATGATTGCAAGGACGCGCCCAAGTAGCGCTTCACAATGGGGTCAAAGGTTAAGATGTACATCTGTACTATGTGCATTATATAATGGTTCATAGAAAAGTTTACGAAAAGCATGACGAGGGTGTATCTTTAAACCGTTTGGATATTTGTTAAAGTGTATGAGATGTAAGAAGAAATAGAAGCTCTCTAGAGGTTGATTGTTATGCGCCAAGTGTGAAAGATGTACAATGGATGAGGCAACAGAAAGTAATAAATAAGATAGTAAACAAGCAATGGCAGAATAATGTTCGTGTTTGAAGGAATGGAGAAATTGGAAACGAGACAAACCATGTCTTCTTAACACTAAAGACCAGGCTGAACTTAGTAAGATAAAGATCTTTACTATAGACCTTTATCACACTACTGCCATCTTTGTCTGATTCCCTGTATACACAATGACAATGACAGTTGTCTCATTTCATAAAAAGGTGCCAGTCTATTTTTCCTTCCAGCCTCGGTTTGGTTACATTGATATGAATGGAAGAAAAACAAGATGGCTGTACCATGATAAAGGTTTATAGAGCCCAGGTTTCTTTGAAGATTCAAAGATATCATGGTGTACCTGACAAAGAGGTTTCATTAATATCTTATGTAAGTTCTCATAAATGGCAACAAGACAGTCTGGTGGGCTTGAGACAGACCTCCAAAGTTACAACAATCCTTTCTTCTTACAACTGCCTGTTTAATAACGTATGATCTAAAATATCTGATCAAGGCGGGACTTCCGGAATTAGAATAAGCTAAATATATTCCAAGCGAACATTTTCCTACGGCTACCTTTGTTGTACATTTTTTGCCGTCCCTCCCTTGCCTTTATACACTATTGGTATTCTCGATATTAACTTATTTGGTGTTATTTTGATTATAGCATCAGACATCCCTTGAAATATTTATGTCAAAGATGCTGTCGTTTTAATAAAAATAGTGAAACAATTTTCAAAATGGATTTCTGTTATCCGAAGACAAATTTTACGTTGGTCTGAATACGAACAAATTTGAATGCATTTTCACTATTTGCTCAACATAAGGAAATAATCTGAAACTTTCACAGGTTGGTTTTAATAGGATAATGTCTTGATTCTCATGTCTTCATTATTATAAAATACAAGCTATTAGCTTTTGATAGCATGTAAACATAGGAAGTAAAAATAAAATAGGGTTGATATGAGGTCTGTGGGAATGATGTGATGAGCACTATTGAGGGAGGTGGAATGCTCTGTGTATAGGGAGTTTTGGATCAAACTCTTGAGCATGCATGCTACAATATTCAGGCATTATAAAGAAAGTTGACCAAAAGGGTATATCAGCTTCAATTAATCATAGCGTTACCAGCGAGAGACGATGGATACTGAAGAGAAGTAAGATGAGGAGGTATACCGGATGTTAAGATTTATGGATAGATTTTCAGTAGGTATGGAGACACGGCATTGTGACAAGTTGATGAGTCCAAAAGCAAATTAGACCCGTATAGTTTGCCCTTCAACGGACAGAGTAAGATTAATTAAAACGAAAACTGAAGGCGTGAAAAGTTAATCAGCTGAATTAACTATCCGGTCACTGACTGTACGAGCAATCAGAATATGAACTGCGATAACCCCGATTTTAAGTCTTAAATTTCTTTAAAAAAAATATTACTCTGCAAAAACAGGGGTGTTAAAACTACACCAGTGTGTTCATAATGGACAACTTGCCCAAAACGAATACAGTAAAAGAATAAAACTGGTGTCATCCTAGTGTTTGCTGGGTACTATGTTCCCAAAATTCACTGATTAGGACCTAAGTTATTGAGGTGATGTTGTCAAATATCCCACGAAATAATTGTCTTTTCCGTTATTTTTTGAAAAAACAATCGACATTTCGTTCCGGTACAGACATGTATAGCAAATTTATCAGAACAACGACAAAGCAATATTTATCAATGATTTTTTCAGACACTCCGAAGACGAATATAGGCCTACGCTTTGTTTTCAGAAAGAAAAAATGTTTTTTGAAATTTGATTTTAGCTGAAAATGTGTACTTTTCCAATACAGGACTATGAAGCTGGTATTTAACTCCCTGATTGTTCTACACTTTTACAACTTGCATGCATATTCATGAGAATAAAATAATATCAACATAAACAAACCATTTTATTTACATAGACCAAAATCAACATATAGGGATCAGACATCTTAATATCACCGTTGAATATTATTATATTTGTTTCTCTCAGAAAGGAAGTTAATTGGGACGGATTTATTGTAATAAAAATGAGTTTGTCACTCCAACATTCGGTCGGACTTCGTGAGTCTTGTGACATACCTTCAAGCGTCCATCACCATATATTCATATCACTACCTACACAGGATTTCCCATGGGTTAGTCGTAGATGACGTCCTGATTTCCTATCCAATTAAAAAATAAATTACACCCTGTATTGATAGACGTGAATTATACATATGGGTATAAGGTGTTGTTTTTGCGTGGTAGATGTTGACGCGATAATTCTTCTTTGATTGGATGGGTATGATGAAATTACGATCTGACCTTAATAGTCTATAGAGAGTATAGAAATGAGAAAGATCTTGCTCGCAATGCGTGGGCATTTGAGGTTGACGTCCTCATGATAGAAGCTTGAAACTGTAAACATTAGGGTGTTACAAACTACACCAGTGTTGGAAACACAACCAATATTTATATCATGGTTGTGTGAAATTAACACTGCTGGGTTATTTTAACACCTCATTTTGTGAAGACTACTTGGTTTGCTTGACGAGCAGTGCCGGTATCTTGGCGATGCAGAGGCGAAATTGACGGTTTGAAGGTTGAGCTTACTAAGCTAAAACTTTAGTGTATAAAGCGTCGTCGATTTTGTTTTGATTTACATTAGAACACAAAATAACGTTCCTCCAATTCTCTCTGAACATATTCTACTAGCTCCTAAGGCTGTGTCGGGTATCTGGGTAGCCGGATACCCGACCGAAACTGTCATTACCCGGTTCCATTTTTCGGTTCAATTACCCGTAAACGACTTCTTAAAATTCTGTCTGAACATTTAAGCCACACAAATGGAAGTCTCCAATTTTTTGTTAACAAAATGTGTGTAGGGAATGGGGATGCTACTAGTATGTGTGCGGGGAATGGGGATGCTACTAGTATGTGTGTGGGGAATGGGGATGCTACTAGTATGTGTGTAGGGAATGGGGATGCTACTAGTATGTGTGTAGGGAATGGGGATGTTACTAGTATGTGTGTGGGGAATGGGGATGCTACTAGTATGTGTGTGGGGAATGGGGATGCTACTAGTATGTGTGTGGGGAATGGGGATGCTACTAGTATGTGTGTGGGGAATGGGGATGCTACTAGTATGTGTGTGGGGAATGGGGATGCTACTAGTATGTGTGTGGGGAATGGGGATGCTACTAGTATGTGTGTGGGGAATGGGGATGCTACTAGTATGTGTGTGGGGAATGGGATGCTACTAGTATGTGTGTGGGGAATGGGGATGCTACTAGTATGTGTGTGGGAATGGGGATGCTACTAGTATGTGTGTAGGGAATGGGGATGCTACTAGTATGTGTGTAGGGAATGGGGATGCTACTAGTATGTGTGTAGGGAATGGGGATGCTACTAGTATGTGTGTGGGGAATGGGGATGCTACTAGTATGTGTGTAGGGAATGGGGATGCTACTAGTATGTGTGTGGGGAATGGGGATGCTACTAGTATGTGTGTAGGGAATGGGGATGCTACTAGTATGTGTGTGGGGAATGGGGATGCTACTAGTATGTGTGTGGGGAATGGGGATGCTACTAGTATGTGTGTAGGGAATGGGGATGCTACTAGTATGTGTGTAGGGAATGGGGATGCTACTAGTATGTGTGTAGGGAATGGGGATGCTACTAGTATGTGTGTGGGGAATGGGGATGTTACTAGTATGTGTGTGAGGAATGGGGATGTTACTAGTATGTGTGGGGAATGGGGATGCTACTAGTATGTGTGTGAGGAATGGGGATGCTACTAGTATGTGTGTAGGGAATGGGGATGCTACTAGTATGTGTGTGGGGAATGGGGATGCTACTAGTATGTGTGTGGGGAATGGGGATGCTACTAGTATGTGTGTAGGGAATGGGGATGCTACTAGTATGTGTGTAGGGAATGGGGATGCTACTAGTATGTGTGTGAGGAATGGGGATGCTACTAGTATGTGTGTGTTGAATGGGGATCATACTAGTATGTGTGTGGGGAATGGGGATGCTACTAGTGTGTGTGGGAAATGGGGATGCTACTAGTATGTGTGTGGGGAATGGGGATGCTACTAGTATGTGTGTGGGGAATGGGGATGCTACTAGTATGTGTGTGGGGAATGGGGATGCTACTAGTATGTGTGTGGGGAATGGGGATGCTACTAGTATGTGTGTGGGGAATGGGGATGCTACTAGTATGTGTGTGGGGAATGGGGATGCTACTAGTATGTGTGTGGGAAATGGGGATGCTACTAGTCGTTTTTAAAATAGAGACGGGATTGCCACCCTAATTATTTTGGTAACAAAAACACAATTTTTGAATAAATTTTCACCGCCGTCTTCAAATCATGAGATGACGACACAATGACTTGCCAGGTTCTCTGTTTGTTGATATTCACATGGATAATCTTGAATAAATTTTTACCTAATTAGAAACATACAGACAGACAGACACAGAGACTGACATACATACATAATAATTGATAGTGCAAAACCATTTAAATTTTGACGCATTACATTTAACATTAATCGTGATACTGGTGAACGGTGTAATTCAAAATAATCCATAGGAATTTGGAGCAGGTATGCTTCCCTATGTCATTGAAATCTGAAAACAGATTTATAACACGACAGCAACGATCGTTACTTTTAACTTCGAACCAAATTAATAAGAAATGTCTGTACTTGCTGGTATGTCGCTACGAACACTATGCCTATAGGATCTCATCAATCATCAGATTACTTTCTCATGGATACTGTCAGAGTACACTGATTGGAAGGCGAGAGACACAATGTGTCCATACTGGTCTGGTACCCTAACAGTGATATCAAATAAATCAACAATCACGTGCAGTTAGAAATGCACTAACCCATGTTTTAGACACGAGCCTCTCTTTGATTCCCTAGACTCGTGTATTAAATTTATTTAAAAAACAAACAAACAAACAAACAAACACCCCAACACCCCAACAAACAAACAAACAAACTAAATACTAAAAATAAAAAAAATAAAAAACATGGCGGCTGCGTGAACTATTGGTATAATGCAGTTTTTGATGTTGATCAAAACAACATCTTTGTCTTTGCTAGTCTTTACCTCGGTCAAATTATACTCTTCTCTTTTCCAACCGCCGGATGAACTTTATCATAATTGGAACCATCAAAAGAAGTCTGAACTTGTACCTACTGATCAAGGCCCCCTTGCCATCAGCGGCGTAGCCAGGACTTTTTCAGTGTGTGTGTGGGGGGGGGGGGCACAGGGGGCATTGCTTTTCAGTGGGAGGCCAAGGGGGTATGGGTTTTTCCCTTTTCTTTTTCTTTTCTGTTTTTTGGGGAACTATGAGGATTTTTCGTGGGGGGCACCTGGGGGGGGCACTGGAAATTTGTGGGGGGGGGCACGTGCCCCCCAGGCCCCCCGTGGCTACGCCGCTGCTTACCATGTAATACCATACATAAACTATGGCAATACAAAGTAATTCGCGGTAACAGCCTTTTTAAGTTCCACAACATCCCAAGGATGTTGGTCTACTCCATCAAATGTAGAACGGTCTGACAACCGTGCGACAGCTGGGAAAGTAAAGTACATTACTTCGCACTCCATACCCAAATAAAGATACATGTAAATAATATGTGACCACTAAACAATGAACTCAACTACATACGTGATATTATTTAGATTTCGCTGCCAGAGGTTTAGTTAGGGTGAGTGCTCTGACGCAGGCTTGAAACTAACAAATTCCATGTCATTTTCTAACAAGCAAATTAATCATTCGAGTTTTTTACGTGGCTCAAAACTTAAAGTCATAATTTTTGGTTCAATGGTCATTGGGTACTACATTCATTAATATATTCATATATTCATATTTCGCAAGTTTCAAGCAAGAAATATATAGCAAAATGTATTTCTCTTTCAGAGAACATTATTTTTTGAGAATCATTTACAATTTCCCACACAAGTCGAACAGTAGTGTTCTTTCCCCAAAAGGCTTTCGTTAATGCACATCGATGTTGAGTGACGACCGAAAAATGCATTGTGACACTAATAACATTATTTTTTGTAATGAACACTAAGTCATATGCCTATGAACTATGACATTAAACTTATTGAAATGGCATTGAAAGCATATTAAGCTGTGTATGTGGAGACTGCATAGTCCTTACATATGCCTATTTGTAAACACTATCAAATTGTGTAAAAATATATGGGTAACTATCGGGATATGATAGCAGTTTACGGCTCTCTTTTCTGAATTACAATTTGCAATATATCACTCTTTAACTAAGTTTAATTACTATAATGTAATTGAGTTGGAAGGTCATGCTGTGCCCTTCTCTGGACACGCACTGTTTCTTAATGTAATTATTGTCAGTTATTGGTCTTTGCTAATGTATCTCAACCGTATTGAAACACTCCTGAGTCCCTATATCATTTGCCTATAGGCCTACTACTTTAACAATAAAAGCCACAAGAACAAATGTCTGTATAGGATTGGTAATTATCCAAATGGACGAATTTGAATGTTAAACTTACTTGGTTAAAGACGATTATTGGTATGAATATGAAGTGTATTTAATGTCAGATGCATTTATTTTCTTGGATTAATTGTAAATTATTATAGTAGTTTTTAAACTGTTATTTTCCGTTTTATGGCAAAATGATCAATGTTATTTCCAAACTTGAATAAATATTGTTACTAGCTCTAATACGTATTTCTCCCTGATTTTTGTCTGCAGCGGTCACAGTGCGATTCCTGACGAAGAGGTTCATTGGTGAATATGGACACGAACCAGGTACAAATATTTGTTATTACGGTAGAGTCATTATATTTTTCTTACGTACAATTCCATGTAACCAAACCGAGGCTCATTTTATGTGCCGGTATATACTGAAAATTCGCGCTGTATTCGCACCTGCGTGCAGGAAATCTGACAGAGATTGGTGCAGCGTTAAAAAGATCTATACCAAGTAAAACATTTTTTTTAAATGTTCATTCAATGTGCCAAACAGCAAATTAGATACAAAACGTGGCTGTGATGACCACAGGATAATTAATTGAAAACCAGTTGTCATTATTAGATCAAAATAATAATAAAAATAATAAAAATAATAAAAATAATAATAAAAAAAAAAAAATAAAAAAAATTAAATATAATAATAATATATATAGAGGCATTTTAAAGCGCCCTTACACGAGGTATCACAGCGCTGTACATTATTACCGCAGCTCATCAGGCGCATAAATCATTCCTGAAATCATCTCAGCTCCCTGGGGGAGTATACAGCTCAATTGCTGCCATTTCGGCGCATATGGGCTAATCAAACACAACAACCAACTCTGCCCTCACAGGTAACCCATTTACCCCTTGGTGAAGAGAAGCAATTATGGAAAAGTGTCTTGCTTGAGGACACAAGCACCACGGTCGCGGTCGAGATTCGAACCCACATTCTGACGACTCAGCCATCAGAACACAAATCCTATGCACTAAACCGCTCGACCATGGCACTCCATCAAAACCTAAAATAGTTTACGATCTACATTAACTCGTAACCCAAATGTCATAACGGTAGTATGACACACTTTTCATGACCCATTACCCTCATCTCCACACACATTCTGCTGTCTTTAACATCTCTTCCCCATGTTAGGTCAAGGGTCAATGTACTGTTATATCATAGAGCAAGTCGTTACTCTTTGATTAGAGTGCCGGTAGTGGGTGTGCACGCAATATAATAAATGAATCAAATAAACCGTGTGTAAACAACACATGGCGGATTAATTTGGTCTATTTCTTACAGAAACCAAGTACCACCACCAGTGTAAGATAGACGGGGACATCGTATTGATGGAAATACTCGATACAGGAAACGAGGTAAGCCTATCTGTCTTTTCTAATAAATTGCTGTTAAAGTAAACATGCCTTTTCCCACCGTATTTGCATGCAAAAAGGTTTTTGTGAAAAAAAGGGACAACAAAGAAACAATATTGTGAGACAAACCTACAAATCCTGTACCCGATGGTGACATTTTTGTATCGTATGTTTCTAAAGCTATATCAATGGAGGGTTGCCAGAGAAAATGGAGGGGACCGGGGAAGGGATCAGGTGTTGATCATCTGAATTATTTCCTGAAGAAGATACTCCTCTTTCATGTTTCCTTCTAGATTGTAAGTTATAATTTTTATACCAAATATTAATGTATTTAAAACAAGTTATATTAAAAGGCTTTGATGTTATTTTTTGGTTTAACACACAGAATGTCTTGACGGAAGATATAATCCAATGGGCCGATGGCATACTTCTTATATATTCAATTACCGATATGGGCAGCGTGGAGGCAATCAGGCAGGCAAGACAAATCTTGGAAGAAAGTAGGAACTCAAAGTCAATTCCAGTAGCTTTTACTGTAGTGGCTAATAAGGCAGATCTACTGCATCTACGAAAGGTCGACACACTGGAAGGTATAATTCGAGTCCAACCAATGGCGTAGCCAGGATTTTCAGAGTGGGGGGGGGGGGGCATTTATTTTTTTTGGGGGAAAGTAAATTTACCAACACAAAACAGAAATGAACCGACAAATTATGTTTTTTTTGCCAACAAGTGGGGGAGGGGGGATACGCCACTGAATCCAACACGGTATAGCTGAGCTTTCGGCCACAGGTACCCCATTGAAGATACAAATATGAACTGCTCTATCAAAATCAGAATTAAGTCACTGGGACTATCTTCAGTAATCACACATTCAATGTACAAGGGAATGAAGAAATCATGACTTAGTGGATTTTGAGAGTTTACATTTTCAGTTTGGTATGCTTCCTAAAATTTCATAAATAAATGTCTGTCATCCACTGCGTTAGATTGAACTCGACCAATCTGAGTGCAAATTCACTATATTCTCGTTGAAATAAGCTGAAACGTTCACGGATAGGTTTGGTTTATAATAAGAAAATACAATACATAAGAACAACAGAATAAAAAATAAGATGAGAGATGAGAGAGGTTATTAATATTAACACACACCCTTAGCCAAGATCCTCAGCATCTGGCTATTACAGTAAAACAAAGACGAAGTCAATACAATGTACAAAGTGTCAACAAAATATAAATAAAAAGGCCAAGAAAGAACAACAAAAAAGAAATAAAGAGGAGAGAGGTTGCCAGCACATACACTCTCAGCGAAAATCCTCATCGTCTGGCTACTATATTATAAAGATAAAAACAAAGATAGAAATTATTATTACAATGTGCTACATATCTATTGATTCATATAGATGCATTTACAGACTTTGTACAAATAAAGAATAGAGAGTACGCCCACTGCGTGGACAATTTCAAACTATTATTGAAAAAAAAAAACATTAGAAAACAACTCTAATAAAAAAGGGTAAAACCCAGACATCAAAATATTTCAGATTAAAAAGTACAAAATGTCAAAGGTGAGACTGAAAAGCGCCCTGGCATTTGATATTCGATGAGTTAGTCAAAGATATGAGAATAAATTGTTGAAGTTGCCCCAGAATGACATCAAAGAAAGATTATTTAACAATAGATACTTCTTGCAAATCAGAGATATCAATTGCCAAAAAACAGTCCAAATTTAGCTTTTAATAAAAAACAGAGACCTATTTTTATCCCATTCAGGTAATGGTGCTTTTCAGTGAAGAGGATGCTTCATTGTGATATTTATGCGTGTATTCCGGACACCGCAAGCAAAGCGGATTTTTACGCTTAGTGCACAGCTGTTTCATATAACGATTTCGCATGAGTTTTGATGAGCATTTTCAATACGTTTTGTTTAGATAATCGATATGGTTTCTTACAAACGTAAACAAATCAAATCATCATCCGGTATTATAATCAAACAAGCATTATCAACATCGCTACAATTTCATGAAATTGAATAAACACAAGGCGTTTCTTATGTATATGCAATGCAACGGCGTAGCCACGGGGGGGGGGGGGGAGGGCTGGGGGCACGTTTCCTCCCACAAATTTCCAGTGCCCCCCCAGGTGCCCCCACGAAAAATCCCAATAGTGCCCCAAAAACAGAAAAGAAAAAGAAAAGGGAAAAAACCCATACCCCTGGGCCCCCCACTGAAAAGCAATCCCCCCGTGCCTCCACTGAAAAAGTCCTGGCTACGCCGCTGATGTAATGGTATACCTCGATTATAAGTTCAGTATTCTACAGAACACCAAACAGCCGTCTATCAACAAAAAACACTCATAATTTCATTTTAAACCAGCACGAAGCTAGCGGGTACATAATAGCCAGTTGACGGATAATCTTACAGTTTTGTCGGCTGTTCTGTAATTCTAGATGGAATGTAAACACAGATAAGTTGATTCTCTGCCCTGGGGGAGATCCTTCTGCCAATGGGGCTTCCAATTGCGCAGTTTGAGTCAAATAATTTCATTTAGGTATTATTTGAGCTTATTTATTTATTTATTTATTTATTGATATGTGCATGTATTTATATAAGTAAGAGTAATTGCGGTGACACCATGTGAATACCATGTATTTATATAGCCTAGGCCTAGTCCGTGTCGCACATGACGTCATTTGTTTACAAACGAGGTCCCAATGTCAAACTGTGACAGGCAGTCTATGGCAGACACCATACAAATATGTTATTTTGAGGAGATGTCAACAGCATAAATCTAGTTATTTTTGGGTATTTTGTAAGGCACTATATCTAAAATCTTATTCTTTATCAAACAAAACATGTAAAAGCTTCACATATAAACATGGACACTGTTGCCTTCTATGAAATAATCCTGGTACTTTTATGGACACTCCCAGTGTAAATATGTGACATGTTCTACACAGACGAAATGTAAACTCAGTACCATTTCCGATTTTTTGAAACTTTATCATTTTTTGGTTTATTCAGTATATGTATACTTTTTTTGTTTTTTTAGGTGTTCGGGTATGTGCCCGAAACACCTATTGTTTTTGTACGTTTTTTTTTAGGTGTTCGGGTATATGCCCGAAACACCTCTTGTTTTTGTTCGTTTTTTTTTGTTTTTGTTTTTACTTCTTCTTCTTCTTCTTCTTCTTCTTCTTCTTCTTCTTCTTCTTCTTCTTCTTCTTCTTCTTCTTCTTCTTCTTCTTCTTCTTCTTCTTCTTCTTCTTCTTCTTATTCTTCTTCTTCTTCTCCCCCATCTTGTCCGCAAACAAAAACATACTTGCAAACTTCACATGAACTTGAAACTTGGCATGTACTTAGAACTTAACAAGTAGATGAAACTCCAGTTGTGAGTGACCCCGATTTGACCTTACTTCCTGTCCAAACCGGAAGTCAAAGTTTAATATTTAAAAAAATCATATCTCAACAACCACAACAGGTAAATGGACATTTTTTGCACTATTGTATAGATTATTAATTGTCGAAAAATATTTACAAAAACATGACCCCAATTTGACCTTAATTCCTGTCCAAACCGGAAGTCAAAGTTTAACATTTAAAACAAATCATATCACAACAACCACAAGAGGTAAATTCACAATTTTTGTACCATTGTACAGATCGTTAATTGTCAAAAAATATTTACAAAAAGGTGATCCCAATTTGACCTTACTTCCTGTCCAAACCGGACGTCAAAGTTTAATATTTAAAAGAAATAATATCTCAACAACCACAAGAGGTAAATTCACAATTTTTGTACCATTATACAGATTGTTAATTGTCGAAAAATATTTACACAAAGGTGACCCCAATTTGACCTTACTTCCTGTCCAAACCGGAAGTCAAAGTTTAACATAAAAAAAAATCATATCTCAACAACCACAAGAGGTAAATTCAAAATTTTTGTACCATTGTACAGATCGTTAATTGTCGAAAAATATTTACAAAAAGGTGACCCCAATTTGACCTTACTTCCTGTCCAAACCGGAAGTCAAAGTTTAATATTAAAAAAAAATCATATCTCAACAACCACAAGAGGTAAATTCACAATTTTTGTACCATTATACAGATTGTTAATTGTCGAAAAATATTTACACAAAGGTGACCCCAATTTGACCTTACTTCCTGTCCAAACCGGAAGTCAAAGTTTAATATTTTCAAAAAATCATATCTCAACAACCACAAGAGGTAAATTCACAAATTTTGTACCATTATACAGATCGTTAATTGTCAAAAAATATTTATACCCCAATTTGACCTTACTTCCTGTCCAAACCGGAAGTGAAAGTTTAATATTTAAAAAAATCATATCTCAACAACCACAGGAGGTAAATTGACATTTTGTACCATTGTACAGATTGTTAATTGTCAAAAGTATTTACACAAAGGTGACCCCAATTTGACCTTACTTCCTGTCCAAACCGGAAGTCAAAGTTTAATATTAAAATAATTTCTAAATTCAGTATTGTATTGTATTCAAATAAACTTCTCGCGAGAACTTCAACAGACGTTAACATTTGACTTCTCCAACACTTCGAATTGATGACGTAACCATTTTAACTTCAACCGAACACCTTGTTTTTGTTGTGACAAAAACTTATATCTAGTTTTACTTCTTCTTCTTCTTCTTCTTCTTCTTCTCCCCAATCTTGTCCGCTAACAAAAACATACTTGCCAAGTTTAAAAAACCTTCAAACTTCACACATAGTTAGACCTTAACTTGTAGATGAAACCTAGTGACGTCATGATAATCAGGAAACCGCAACAGTGACGTCATGATGACGTCAAGTCCACATACGTAATGACCCACATTCAGTGTATGTTCGCCATTTTGTGCGTTAGAAATTCTAACTATAGAGGGCGCTATACAACTTTAGTGGTCTTTACACAATCGGTGCGTAAAAACTTTTAGTGGTCACTTGGTGGCGCTGATCATCACATATATTTATAAACTTATAACGCGTTTGTGGAGCATATCGCTGTAAAAGGTAACGAAAATTCATTCCACTTTTCTACTGATTCAAAGTTTTCACAAGCACATCGAAGTCATCTGCAGACACCTGATTGGTGCTTCTTACTATGGTGTAAGTAAAAAGGTGAAATCAGCGAAAAATTCCTTAAAAAAATTGGTCAAAGTTGATGATTTTTGTAAACAAGCTTACGTACATGTGTACACGACGGTATACCCTTCCGATGGTACCCTTCACACTTACACTGTCAAATCGGCGTTTGTTGACAAAATGGCATGTTGATTTGGAGGAATTTGATATGGGGCTAGTTAGGTTTTGGTGAGTTTACTTCGTAGTTTGTACAAATGTAGGCTTACCAGTAGGCAGTACCACACATAGTGAATGATGTACTTCAATATTATTATTAATAATTAAGGAAGGAAGTCAGATTCTTATGACTGTTAGTGACTGACCTTGTGTGTAGTAATATTAATTTAAAAAACAAATATTAATCTAATCCCTTGCAAAGACGTCCATGATGCTATTGGTGTGCAACTTTCATCATTACATTAATTATTTGTGTAAATTTAAGAAACTAAAAGTTATTGAAAATATTTTCCTCATTAACGTTAGTCGTTAGGCATGGTATGCATTATATTGGAAGGGTGTGTAGGGACCTACCAATACAATAAGACATACCTGATGGCTGCATTGCAGTTTACTTTATAGTGGCACTTAATTTTCTCACTAAAGTAGCCCAGAAACAAATATCAGCACCTTTATTGAGATAATGAAACAGTCACATCATGGAGGCAGGATGTTGTCAAGAATAATTGTGTGCAATTTTGAAAACAACCAATGCCCTTTTCAATTTCAATGGTCCAGCTACTCCAAAATTATACACTTTTTTCCCCATTTTATTTACATAAATTAGAACTTCTCTATAATTTTCAAATACTTTATTCTTGGTCCATGTACTTATAAAACCTTCCTATTATTTTTACAGCATGTTCACTGTGACATATTATTTTCCTCATGCACATGAATTAGAACTTCTCTGAAATTTCAAATACTTTATTTTTGGTCCATGTACTTATAAAACCTCTGAAATTTCAAATACTTTATTCTTGGTCCATGTACTTATAAAACTTTCCTATTATTTTTTACAGCATGTTCACTGTGACGTATTATCTTCCTCATTCACATAAATTAGAACTTCTCTGAAATTTCATATACTTTATTCTTGGTCCATGTACTTATAAATCTCCAACACTTCGAATTAATGACGTAACCATTTTAACTTCAACCGAACACCTTGTTTTTGTTGTGACAAAAACTTATATCTAGTTGTTTTTGTTTTTGGTTTTTGTTTCCTTCGATCAGGTTGCCACTGCTTGTTAATGATCCGTGGTTCAAATAACTGCATTCCAGTTACACCATCCGTAGAAATCATGGTCCAAGTTTGTGACAATATTTATCCTCATTTTATCGACAGACTCGAACCTTATTGGCTTGTTGAACCACAACTTAATTATCGTACGACAGTGTGCAAACCATGTACTGATCATACACGTCAGGGACTTAAACCTTGGGGAATGGGGGTATGAACACCTACCCCTAAGGCCCTAACAAATATTCCCCATATTGCATCACAGATCATCTAGAACCTTTGGGGCGGACTCGTCAGAACACACATTTTGTATTATTTAAAATCTAATTTAATTCGTTAACACCCATATAATTAAACAACATTTGTAAACTTTTGGAAAATGGCCGAGTTCCGTATATAATGAGAAAAACACTAGTTTTGTCTGCATATCATTGTGCCAACATTTTATACAAACAGTTCCGTAGCTCAAAGGCTGCGAACGTTTCTGATACACATTATGTGAAAATTGATTTAAATGTCGAACCTAAATCACAGTCATCAGAGAGAAAAGTTATCTCTTAAACTGTTGCTTCTTGGCAAACTTCACAAATGTTTTGTTTTAATACCGAAGCACTTCAGACTTGTTTTGAGCGTAATCGCTTTACAACAAAAACCTTCCAGATAATTTTCATCATTGCAAATTTGGCCGAGAACAATGGTACTTTTGTTATAAAATTAAACATTCCAAACATTTCTCGTCTTAAATATAGGTGAAAGATTATCCAAGGAGATGGGGTGCTCCTTCGTTGAGCTGTCAGCGTCGGACAACTACGATAAGATTGCCGATGTCTTCCACGAACTCTACCGAGAGATCAGAATGTACAAATTCGGCTCACGATCGACACTCTTCGGCAGGATGTTCGGTCACACTCGGGACAAAAAAACTATGACGTTATAAAAACAAGTGCAAGTCTTCGAGTAACCGGAACCGTTTTCCCTCACTTATGTCGAATACTTCAGTTATTATGTTGAAAGACAGGCAACCATTTAGAATAAGATGTCAATCATCATGTCTAACTCCCTAGAGAACAAAGGCAGTTGGAGGATTTTGAAGGATTTTTATTGTTAAGTAACAATGCTTAGGGAGTTAGGGTTAATGAGAGAAAATCATCAGTTTTCTTTGATGTTTTTTTCTTGCCCATCAGCAGATCGGAAAAAATGTTGGTATTGATTAGTGTAAATAAAATGGTTAATAACGGCTGCAGTTTTCTCAATGATTTAGAGGATCAGGAAAAGCATCATTTTTTCGTTACTCGAAATTATTAAACTGAGTTTGAGAGCACGACAGACAGGGTAACTGCTTTCTGTTTGATATAACGAAACACGACGAAAGAGGGCGACAGACAACACCCATGCACAGAACACAATATAGTCGTATAGGCCTACATGTACAGTTTCCTTACAATTATACATGTTTCGAAGCCATCATTAGATCAAACACCATTATTGTGGACATATTGCTCCAAATCACGGCTTTTGATTTATGGTTTCCCAATTCATGCATGAACATTAGGTGATCGTTACAGAGTGGTGCCTGCATGCTAGTTTGCCTTTCGAGAAGGGGGCTGGAACAAACGGGATATTAAATTTGACACATTTGGAATTGGGATATCCATTGAGCTTAATTTCCCGAAATAAATAAAACATAAAATGATAGACGAGGCATCCCACGTAATTATTTGTGTGTTTTTAAAATAAATATTTTAAAACTCAGTGCATTAAGTTAACCCACAGGTTCTGAGTTACCCCACAATTTGTTTCTCAGATTTGCACAACTTAAAAGAGATTATTTATCATGCTGTTACCGCAAACCTACTCAAATTAAGTGAGAATCCACAGTAAATAATCACCCGAAATCAAAGGGCGCCCTCAACTGACGGTAATGCTTATTAAAAATAAATTATTTAATAAAACATGATTGGTTCGTTAAAGTTATTTGTTTTGTGAGTAGACTTTCATATTTATTTACCGTTTACACGTATTGCTTAGTGAGAGTATCATACCAAATTGAATCCATCTTTTGCTGGCCTACAACTTTTTGTTCAACTATTTTTTGTAAAAACATGTTCAGTTTTTCGTCTTTCTCGAAAACGCAAGCACTTACTTATTGTGATGACTTCACTGGTGTTTTGATATATTTCAAGGAAACTAGAGGGTTACAAGGAATGTACGTCACCAGAATTATATCAATATTTTTTACAATCCCATACACCACCTCAAGCCCCTACCACTCCAATTCCAACGGAAAAGCAGAGTCCGCGGTCAAAATCGCCAAAGGACTTGTGACCAAAGCTGCAAAAGGCAACAGTGATGTGTGGAAGGCTATCCTCGAGTGGAGGAACACCACTACACCAGGAATGTCCAGCTCCCCGGCACAGCGTTTAATGTCTCGACGAACGCGCTCATTCCTCCCTTGCAAGAACACATTGTACAAGCCCCAGGTCGTAGAGGCCGTCACCGAGCAAGTCGTGACCAAAAGACAGGCAGCTAAACTGTATCACGACCGCACTGCCAAAAGCCTCCCTGATCTAGTTGTCGGACAGCCAGTTCGCGCCAAAACTCGACCCAAGGTAGAAGGCTCGCCGTGGACACCTGGAGTGATCAAAGCCAAAGTTGCACCACGCAGCTACATCGTCGAAGTCAGTAGCAAATGCTACAGACGTAATCGCATACACCTCAGAGACAGTCATGAGAGCGCAAAAGCGCCTACAACACAAGCCACATGTGTGAGTGCACCTCAGCTCACACCGCTATCAGCTACGACAGAGCCAGCCGGCCCGAGTGCCGCCAGTCCAGTCGCTAAGGCACAAGATGTGCCTTCCGCTCCCACAGACAAACCTCCAGGACTGAACACTAATACTACCATTACCAGATCCGGTCGCGTTTCCAAACCTCCTCCGAGACTCATTGAATCATAAATCTGACTTTGTTATACTCACTGGCAAAGCCTTCAGTACATAGGCCAACACTTAGTTGAGAAAGACTGCTCACCTGCAGTTATTTTTGTTAAAGTTTTATAGCTGTTTTAAATCTGTTCTAGTGTTAAAGCGTTCTTAATGTTTGCCGAGTTAGTCACAACAGTTTAGCGTTCTTATTCACAAACCTAACTGGACACAATTATTGTTAAGGCCACATAGGTCTTTGGTGATAGTTCAGCTGCAAGCAATTTAAACGCCTGCTGTTCTTATCTTAAGGAAAGGGGATGTTATGGAGTGGCATTAAGAGGCTACCGTATCCCTACTCTATGTTGTTGTTGAGGACTATAAATAAACCATTGCTTTTCAGTGAATGCTACTCACAGAGTCATGCCGTCTTTAGAACATGCAGCATATGACATTATCATGTGGGTATTGTTTTCAGTGACCGAGTAAATCTAAAACTAGCACTCTGATCCCATGCCCTTGAGACGTATGAATAGTCATGCAACTTGTGGGTTTCGGGCCTGTACAATTTACCAAAGAATCATGCATAAATGCAGAGGCGTACAACTGTTATAATTATCTCTTTAATTATGTTGATATACATAGTCATTTTACAGCAATTAAAGGGGTACAGTTTTGCCAATTATGGTAATTGGTAATTGGAGTAATCTCCCAATCCACGTTAAGGACTCCTTGATACTTGATTCATTTCAGTGTTTTAATCGTAAATTATGTGCACATTTTCTTGATGGTTAAATGTCTATTTTTGTTTGTCTATTAGTTGCTTTTGACCTAAATTTTGTTATGAATATTGGTTGAGCGGGGAAGTTTGGCTGAGCCGGGATTCGAGCCCGGGACCTCTGGATTGCCGTTCCAGCGCTGGAACGGTGGTCCAGGGGTCTCGGGTTTGGGTCTGGTTCGGTCAGATTTCTTTGCTCAACTAATGTCCATTTCAAATTATACCTGTCAGTTTCCTTTCTTTCATGGTTGTTTGTGTGTCTGTGTACCTGTCTGTCTGTTAATATGGTTGTTTGTTTTCTGTATAATAGTTTGTTAGTTATTTTTGATATTTGTTTGTTTACAATGTGTTGTCTGAATGTTTGTCGTTTGTTTGTTGTTTCTTAATATGGTTGTTTGTGTTCCATTTGTATTTGGCTGTTTGTTTAATTGTAATTTTGCTTGTCTGTTTGCATGTGTACGGTATCTTGTCGGGGTGTTCGTGTCTTTGTTTTGATGCATTTTTCAGCTTGTTTGTATGTTTCATTGCTTACTTGTTTATCACTAATTGTGTTCCTTACTGATTTATATTATTTATGCTACTTTTATATTTTCATTTAAATTCATTTACTTATTTAGCAGATATTTATTTACTTATTTAATTTTTCATATATATTACCCTGAATTATAGCATGTAAAATATATACGTTCTTTTTAATTTCCAGATTTTTTTATAACTTCTCATATTACTTGTATTTAATAGTTTATTTTTTATTTGGAAAGTTATTTCATGTTACCAACCTAGGATTGGATGACCAGGCTTTCGAGTCACAGTGTTTTCACTTTTGTTCATCCTGGCCATCTTAGATTGGATTGTCTCTTCTCTGCTTGTTGAACTCCTCCCACTTCCCCTCTTCCCCAATCCGCTCCCCTTCTATACCTTCCTCATCCCCTCCCCCACCCACATCTCTTCCCCATCTCATTCTTACCTACCGTACCTATACATCTATTCTTTTTGATTGGTATTTGTTATACAATTTATCTCTCATCTTGACTGTCCCTGATGTATGCCCTTTCTTACTTTGAATGTACATGTTTGTATTTTGAATGTTTTGGCCGAATAAATAATAATAATAATAATAATAATAATTTAATATCTCTAGAGGGCGCTATTTACAGAAAGCAAATATACACATCAAAACATGTCTCTAATTCCACGAGAAAGTACTTTTAGCCTGTTGCATGCGTGAAACAGGGTACAGACTTAAGATTTATGAAAACTATAACGGAATCTAGCTTTGATACCATGTATAAGATTATAAACTAGGACTACAGTCAGAACTCTGTTGTGACTTCAGGGTCGGGGAAGGGGAAGGGGAAGGCACCTGACCCGTATACCCCTTCAATTTTTAAATAGCGCCCTCGACCGTCCTCATTTGTCCACAGTATTGAATGACTAATCCTGTTCATCTATGATGTCATTAGAGTCACTGCTTACTGTTACCCCTTCCATTCCCATCAGGGCAGATCTTCGTGTGAACTTAGGTGTCGCATGGGCGAAGCTGGTACTTCTTTCCCTTGGCCGGGGAGGATTCGAGTCCAAGTCTTGCTTGCTCCCCACACTTGTTTTCCTCCTAAGCGAAAATTTAGGCGAGTTGCTACAAATCCTTTTCCTGTTCTTGTGGTCCATGTATAACCTCTCAAACACGCCCACTACATCATCGTAGGATTCTAAAGTGGATACCTCGACAAATGAACAGTTCATGGACCGGGCTAACTCTAACCCTTCCTCTTTCTGTACAAGTCTATCGTACTCCAAGTCCTTCTTGTTGCCAACTATTAAGATAGCTTGGTCGTGAGAGCTGGATTTTTTACATCTTCCCGCCAAGAATTTTAATCTTGTCACCTCCTCAAAGCTGCATCTGTCATTGATGGAGTAAGCGATGATGAAGGCATCCGCCCATTTCAGTTTCTCCTCAATTTTATCTTCCTGTAAAAAAACAATTAAAACGATAAGAAAGTCAATTTGTGATGTCAATTTGCCATTTATTTGAGTAACACCACTGGAAAGTCAAACGTAAGCCAATAGTAATTCTGAAATCTCAAAACTGCTCTCAACGGTAGGCAACTAGACATTCGTGTTCATGATGTTCAGCAATTAAGTATAATAGCGCCCTCATCAGCATATATATCAACGTTAACATAGTCTTTTATTGCCAGGTAGTCCAAAAAACACACACATTGATATTGACAAAACAATGTAAAAAAAGAAAGAAAACGAAGGTTAAAATACGAGGACAGGTAGGGAGAGAGGGCAAAAGAGTTCACCATTTCAATGTGATGAAGATCATATACAAAATACTATGTATGATAATTTAAGACAGTACGCCTATACAATTTTGTTAAAATTTTTACACGCATCCATAAATTATTTTATAAGAATCAAGTGGAAGTTTAAGATTATTTCACTGTCGTTAACGACATTCCGACATGAAATTTCTGTCCTCGGATGACAGTAATTCCTTTTTTGAAATTATTTCACAAATTTATCTACAGTGATATAGCATCTAAGACGAAAATATATCAAGGGATGTTTGATACCTCCGTCATCAAGGTATACAAGGAGTACAAGGTATTGAACATTGTTTTTGATAATGAAATGGATGGTGGATAATGATATACGCCCTCTATCTGCTTCACGTGAATGGTTCGTGTGGGTGCATCCCACCAAATAGTGAGGAATTCATGCGCCGAGCTGTTTAACA
Organism: Zoroaster sp. YZ-2022; assembly: GCA_029582265.1. Lineage (NCBI taxonomy): Eukaryota > Metazoa > Echinodermata > Asteroidea > Forcipulatida > Zoroasteridae > Zoroaster > Zoroaster sp. YZ-2022. The sequence goes on along the minus strand of CM055828.1, from coordinate 35,689,222 downwards.
TAAAGTGTATGTCCTCAGATTTTTCTGAAAAACAAAGATTTGAGGCCCATACATTTGATGGATTGTGTAAAAATGGCCCAATATCATAACCTGGGGTCCGTACTTCCAACTGTGAGTATTTTGGATACACTAGACCCTGAAAAAGTGGTCCTAATTAGATTTCAAGCGTAAGGCCTTTTTCCAAAACGGCTGCTTTTCAGTGTGGGCGTTTTCACTACTGTAGAGGGTGGTTGCCATTGGGATGAGAATAACTCGCTGGAAACCTGGACTATCCACAATAAATTGAGAAGAAAATAAAAGGTTATATATCGATCAATATTTAGGTGTTCACATGCGACAGCGCGAACACCTCTTGAAATTGTTTGATTTTGTTTTGCTTCTTCTTCTTCCTCGAACAAACCTATCGAACAAAAAAACATAGTTTTCTTTTGGTTTTAAAAACTGTACGACTTCTAAGTATTTTTTTAATGATTTTTGAATATTTTGTATTTAGCACTGTTTACTATGGGAGTTTATTTAGTGGGGTGCACCCATGTGATATAATAAATGGTCTGTGTTTGATTTACATACCTGTCCAGCAGTGTCGAGAATTTCAATATAATAAATGGTCTGTGTTTGATTTACATACCTGTCCAGCAGTGTCGAGAATTTCAAAGTCAATAGGAGTCGATTCTGTTTCAAAAAACATGCGATGTTTATATATGGTTTCTGGAAAAGGAAAGGTTGAAATTAAAGTATTAGCCCATTGCTTGCTTAATCTGAAGATCAACTTAGGGATATGAAGGGTAATACAGTGTTTTTACTGTTCATTTTAAATGAAGATTATATGCACAATGCCAGCAGAGACGAACAATGTGAAAATTGTTTATTTGTTTGTTATTATTTTATCCTGTGAATCTAAAATGGTGCCAAAAACTACTTTTAAGTACACATGCAACAATTTCAAGAGTGATTTGTTTTGGTCAAACTAAGAACCATTATTATAAGTGAAGTCTACCCATCTCCATCAGACATTCGGAACAATGTTTTGTCATTCAAAAAGGCTCTCAAGACCTATAGTTTCCCCAAATCGTAGCTGGTTGCCCCTCTTTCTTTTGTCTTCTTTCCTTTTTTCCTTTCTTTGTTATAGCGCCTTGTATCCTTTGGCAATTTGGCACTCTTATTATTATTATGTATCGTATAGACGTCAGTCATATTAAAGGTTAAACGACGAGACAGATGAGTGACAAGGCATTTCCGTCTTATCTGAAGTTTTGTCTTATCTTTAAGGCTGTGTAAATTGTGTGGGATGATTTCTCCTCAAAGTTAGCGTTACTGGGTTATACAAAAATAGCACCAGACCAAGAATTTGAATGGGCTTCCAGATTAAGTGTGCCTTACAATTTCTTTTTCATTTTTAGTTTTATTATTATTATATACAATAATGGGAACAAAATAATGTAGCACACACAAAAATAAATTAATAAAATTGGTAATAAAGTATTACATTAAACCATTTTAACTTAGTGTAAAGATGATATTATTATCAAACATCTGGAACAATTGTTCTGACTGAGGGATCTCATTTTGAGAGACCGAGAGAGAAAAAAACACAAAATCACTATTTCAAATTCTAGATGTACCGACCAGTGGTCACATAACTTCCTCTGTTGGCCAGTCAGAAATGATCATCAAATATTGACACTTTCCTCAGAAAATTGGGCCAATACTTAACATATAACAAAATTATTTATTTTGTTGTTGATTCCTATTAATTATCCATGCAGAGTAAATATAGGGGCTCCCGGTTGTAGCTGCAAAATACGAACAACGAATTTCACGAGAGGTGAAACCTTCTAATGGCAATGGGTAATTACCAGGAAAATGAACTGTTTATTTGTTCATAATTTCTCCAACCTTGATTTTAACGATTAGGAAAGAGTATTAAATAGTCCCCGGTGAATCATTTGCTTTTTGGCAAGTCGTGAGCCGACTAGGTGATGAAAATGACCCACTGGGACCTTGTCAAGAAGCTCACACCACTACAGGTGTGACCACAGAGGGAAACGTTGGTACAAGGGTATGTTTTGTTAGGCGTGAAGGGTGGTAATATCATAGAGAGAAGGTTATATTGTGCATTTGCACCAAATTAAATGTCTGAGGCGATCACAAACATTCGACCAGCCAATATTAAGAATCAGATTCTAATCATCTAAAAGGAATGGTAATGTTGACAAAAACGTTTCTATGAGTATGCTTACTCTCTTTGAATCAAGAAAAACATTAAACAACCAATCTGTAATAAGCTCAATGCACAGTCTAAGTTGTGAGAAAATGTTCAAAAACTAATTTTATAAAATTAGCCATGATGTCATTAACTTACCAAGCGTTGGGTCGTACTCATAGATGAACCGTCTAGTAACAAAGCGTACTGTCATTGCTGTGATTTTAACGAAAACAAAAGAAAGAATAATTACAAACATCATATTAATTATAACATGTGTGTCGGTTGATTTATGAATAAAATATTAATTTGTGAGACCATATAATATTCTAGCCCAAAATGGACTTCGTCTCTGTGTAAACTAAGTCAAAATGGGAACACCTTTAAAACCGCAAATAAGTTGCAAGTTATGCATATGAATAATGTAAAGGAACTTTACAAACAAAATTACAGATGAAAGTTCAAAAGTTCCAACTTACAACAAGTCAGTTTTTAATATAATAATTCGTTAATATGATAATCTGGAATTTACCAATGGTATACCTTTCCTCTAAATTCCAACGTGAGTCATCCAGTCAACACGTGAAATACCCTTGTATTTACTAGTTCCATTCTCTTACAAGGTAGTAGTAATCTGGCCTTCATTATACACAATCCTTTATTGATATATTCCCTATTCTTGGGGAAACCTGGTATCCCTTTTTGACTCAAATGATGATAAATAGGCATTTTAAATCACTCTGTTCTAAGCGAGTCAACAATAATAGCCAAGGCACAGCTGGCCACGCAGTCGTGCAGCTTGGCTTGCAACAAAGAAAAATGTACATAAAATATCTACGGTAGTTGATTGTAAATGCCTGCTGTTTTGGATGTTTTCCCGACAAACGTGTCTCAGAAAGTATACTTTATTGTATCGAAAACCATTAACTTATTACACTTATTACACAAAAATGCTCCGTTGTATTGAATCAATAATGTCCATTTCTCATGGGTGTAACGAGCCATTGCCCGACAGTACCAAGGGCAACGACAAAACCAACAGTCCACTATTAAATTATTCAAAAAAAAGTTCCAAAGAGCAATGACAAATACTATGAACAAACTAAGCCACTGTAACATTTTCAATAACAACCTGGTATATATATAATAGGCCCAAATGACTGACGGCTTCCTCTCATGATTGTAAACTCTTGACGGAATCAAGTACCCTTGGTGAGGCTCTCTTGTCAAGTACCACACACGAGACATTTCTAGGTAAAAGTGACCGATACACCAACGAGAAAGGTTTTTCTATAACAGGAATGCTGCTGTGGGCAGTCATGGCTGTATTGTTATTTTGTATCTAGACAATGGTTCATCGTGAGTCAAGTGGTGCATTTTTGGCATAAACCGGTCAACGAAATCTGTCAGGCACCTCCTGCACCAATTGAGTATAAGTTACTTGCCCTCAGCAACTAAGGTGCGGTATTTAAGGCTGGATTTGACCTGTTACATGCACATTTTAAAGATTATAAACTAGTCTAACTTGACCGTAATTGCCCTTCGATTTCCTATATATCCCAAATGACAAACCACACTTCTTAAAATAGATCGCTAGTACAATTTGCTGCATGAATGTAAGCAACATGGCTGGTTCGCAAACCTTAAAGAGAACAGTACAACGGAAATATTGTTGGCGAAACGCAGTTGTCGTTACGCAATTTCTTCGAATTGAGATCCAGTGAAAGTTTCAGCTCTTGTGTCGTTCACGAGAAATACTAGTGAAACTTTACATCAGATGCTTGGTATTGTAATGCGGAATTTAGGTTACTTACCGGTAACTACCGGTATGTCTTAAAAGTGCAAGACAGCACTCCTCAAATGAAATTATTTGTTATTACCAACATCTCACCATCAGCTTTACACCAACAAAATAATTTGGGATGTTTACAAAGAAAGTTGACTTCTTTAGCTTGTGGATTTAGGTTAATGATGTTTCTGTTTATGTTTTTATTCGTGGTTTTTCAGAAACTTGGCCATGCCACTATCCACTAATCCGCAGTTGTATTGCAAGGGTATAATGTTAGTATAGGACTTAAAATCCAACTTCCCAGCATGACCACCAGTCGTTGCTATGGGTAAAGGCAACATTGGGCTGAATAACAGGGCCATGCACTCATTTCACATGAGGGGAGTGATTATGAAAGAAAAAGTCAGGAAAACTTTACAAAACAGCCAAAGCTTGGAGCAGTGCGTTTGTTAGGATCAGTGGCGTAAATATAGGGGAAGGGGGGCGCAGAAATTTGAAAAAAATAGGTCCCCATTTGAGGCTGCAGGATACAAAATGTTCAAGTATTGACCGTGCCCCCTAGAAAAAGTGGTGCACCCCCTAGTGCGGTAGTGCCCCCCTGAAAATTGGACCCTGGTTACGCCACTGGTTAGGATCACACCCCCTTGGCTATACGCTTGCTAGAATGATGTTCCAATATGTCTGACATTGGCATTAACTCCTGCAACAGTCAAAATTATGACATTATGACTCTAAAGAAGAAAGCACAACGTTTTAAAGAATAGTGAACCTCTAGCTAAGGTAAACATTTTCATGCCCCCTCGAAATGTAAAACAAATTAGGCCTACTACACAAAAAATCTTATTTTCAATGCCCCCTTCAAGAGTAAATAGTTTTCCTATGCATAAATTTATCACAGATATGTGGAAGATCATTGATGTAATCTATAATTTCATAGAATGCTCACGTGACTGTACAGATTCACGTTTAACCTCGAAACCTGTTCAATGTGGTGGTCTCACAGACATGAATAGGAAAGTAATCACAAAAGCAAAACCTGTCCGGCATTGAATGGCGACTACAAACAGGTTGGACTATATAAACACAGACCTGTCCATGTTGTTTATTTATGTCAATAATGACCACAACTTCTAAATCAAATATCAACCACAACGTCAGTTTGTTCATGTCATAAACTTAATTGTTTTTTTTAACCACTCTTCCCATTAACTCTCGCTGACGTACTCCTTTGATCTGGTAAGCCTTGAAATGGACTGATTAGTGATATGTACGGGTCAAAGACGACATCCATTTAAAATAACAGACTGCCACTCAGTCACTCACCCAGGTGTCGCTTTGTGGTTAAAAGAATTTGCCAATATTGGCAGGTATATAACCAGGGGTCAATTTCATAGAGCTGCGAAACAGAAAATTTTGCTCAGTAAATATTTTTGCAAATTTGTCTGGTAAGCAATTTTATCTGCTAAGCTGCTCTATAAAACTGGCACCAGACCCCAATGACTTACAATTCCATAACGCTTTCCTACCGATCAGTGTCTAATGAGGGTTTAATAATAAAAAAAATCGAAGTTTTACTAATTGAGATTTTTTTCTAAATAAATAATTAGCTGTTGCAAACTGACCTCTAGTATAAATGAAACAATGTAGTTATACCAGAATCTTTCTCAAAGGTAGAGATAATATTTTTGTTAAATTTAAAAGCAATTTTGGTTTTTACTTTTCGCTTTTACGGTTATTGCCCGGGGAACGATGACCACTGTTGCATGGAGTAAACGCGCTCAAGGAATCGTTTGTAAACTGGTGAGCGGTTTAGAATTATCATCGATATATATATATATATATATATATATATATATATATATATATATATATATATATTAGATTCGACCTACTAATTGAGGTATACACTAGATTGAGAAAGCATTCTGAACAGATAGGTCTTGGCGAAACAGCAGATTTAGACTATTCAGCGTACAAAATCCTTCTTGATAAGTGACGGATTTAAACCTCTGCTTTACAAAAAGATAAGCCTTTACTGATCCCGAGCCATGAATATCAGAACAGCAATACAACTTGCAAAATTCAAACATAAAAAACATATATGGAAATTGGCTAAATGGGACCAGCAATTCATTATATTAATTTTGTTGATATTTAATAACTTAAATAAGGTTAGTGGAATATTGGCTAAATGTTTCTTTGTGAAGATGTAGCCTATTTTAACATTGTGGGAATTTTCCTGTTTTTCTAATAATCTACATGTGGTTACTAAAAGGGAATTATCGAAACTTCAATCAACACCAGTTCATTTCCTCTCTCGAGACTGGAGCACCGTATGTCACTCTGCCCTTCTGATACTTAATCTGGTCCTGGCCAGTTGAAAACTCGTAAAAAGTGAGACATAGTTGACATCTTAATCTACTAAGGTTCACGAAGGTCGTGCATGAGAATTTTACCTCAAGTAAACTCGCAGACTATTGTTTTAATACGAAAGTATTGTTTTAATACGAAAGAAAGTACAAGAAGTACTCAGCCAGCCTCTCCCACGAGAGACAGAGAGAGCAGGACAGGTACAGGAACGGTTTTAGCGTGAAAGGGCGTCTTCTCGAACAGTCTGGCGGGGGAGACTGTTCTTTGTTGCAGCGAGCTGGGTGGGCAAAGGGGAAGGACCGTATGCAACAGGCCAACCGTGGCTTTGAGAAGCATAACATGCAACCGGTTCCTTTTGATGATGAATCCACAAATGTTCTAAAAGAAAGTTCTATAAAATGATGCCACAAGCATTGGGGCCATCCCCCCTGAATACACGATAATCATTGTACTTCTGTGAGCTTCTTTGTAATGGTTCCCATATTTTTGTATTGAACATTTTGGGTTTTTTTCAAAAAGGAGGTGAAAGTTTTGTTAAATTAGTCAAACGACAATTGGAAATGTACATTTTACTTTGCCTTTGGCCGAAAGGTGAACAATATATAAATCCAAATTTAAAGGGTTTCATGATATATTGATAATTTTGGGTCAGATGGGTCAGTCTGAGAAAAGCAAAACGTATATGGAATGACATAGCACGTGGAATAATGCTCTTAAATCTTAAAAATAGGGCCTACGATATGTCTGCACTTGGAAACCGTGGCTGACCTCTAAAGGGTTCATAGGTATAAGAGCGTGAACTTGAGGCTAATAGAAAATCACTTACCATTTATTAGTTTAGAATGAATTCACCCATTTGTGTATACATGTGTGATTGATTCCACGTCACTATATCGTTACCATCTGCGTGTGTCATTGATTCCTCGTCACTATATCGTTACCATCTGCGTGTGTCAGCGTGCATGTGTGCATGTTTTCTTCAAAGTCCAGAGTATATAGAACTAGAACTAATTATTTTCGTGGGCCACCAGTGATTTATGTTGATAAAAAGTGTCTTTTCAACAGTTATTTTTCCTCCAAATCCAAACTTTTGTTTATGGTTAGGGCATGGACCATTTCCTTGGTCAAAACAACCAGGGATATTGACCATTTGGCGTCTACGCGGTATACTATAGGGACGGTAAAACCGACCCATCCCAGAATATAGTATAGTATTCCTCTATTTTGTTTTTCCAAAGAGAAAGGACGGTCGAGTCACGGCTTAAAATTTTACAAAGATAATCTGGCCAGTTTGGTGACTTCAAATTTTTTTAATCATCGAAATGCGAAAATTCAGACGTTGTTTGCTAAAGAGCCTTCGAAATCCTGCAAGTCGACATATTCAGAAGTTCTAGTTATTCTAGTCACGTATGTCCTCTCATATTCTAATTCAGTTTTACTGAATGTGGGCTTACACTGCGGTTGAGGCCAATTTTCTCTAAATCTGCGGGATCATGGGACAAGAAACAGCTCACTTTTAATGCCAGTACACACATTTTATCACCTATATGGACTATATCAGTGGGTTAATAAGGAGTAGCAAACAGAAACGACCACGAGAAACAAAATCGAACAGGCGAATATCTGAGGTATAAAGCCACTACGAAAGCGCAAAATCCCAGTTCAGCAGTGATGACCCAGCACAAAGAGCATTGCTACGGTTTCTGTTCTCCCTAGGGTGCCCCAAAATCCAGTTACTTACAATGTCAAGCCAGGTTATCCCCCTCCAGAAACCTCTAATGGCAACTTAAACCCCTCTCGGGAAAACCAAACTCTTTATTAAAAAAAGTTGAGTTTAAGCGCGCACTTACAGATTTTTTTCCGTTTGCATGCTGGGATTTACCAAAAACAACTCGAGGGAGCGATTTCGTGAAATTGGATTTTTTGAGGTGCACCTTTTCACGTCTAATAAAGTGCTGGTAGACTACTGTGAAGTGATGCAGGTGGCATACGCAACACTCTTTTTCAGATCAGAAACACTGTCGAGAGTGTCATCTTTTGCTAGGGATTGACTACCAGTAACAGGACCTATCATTCGTACCCATGCGAAATAATTATTTTTGCGTTGCTAAAATAGTCTAGGTGAAAAACACAGATTAGTCCCGTGAATATCGACGTATTTATTTGACGGGAGAGGAGGAAGGAACCCATTATGAAAAACAAATTAATATGGCAAATTTGATACATAATGAAAACGAATTTGATACATAGTGAAAAGAACGATGGGGAAAAGCTTTTAAAAAGATATAGAATTGGTTATTTAAAAATTACCAAACGCTCAAATTTGGTGTGAAGCTCTTGATGGTTTAAAATGTTGCCAAAGGACAATTTGTCTGATGTATAAGGCCTATATCTTGATTCAAAGACAGTTTTACTCGTATAAGCGGTTTTGTCACACAGCTTTGCCTACAGTATGTTGTACCTTCCTTTGAACAGATTATACAAACTATAAAGTTTAGACTCTCAGTATAGTGTGAGGAGGAATGTCCATATTATATCAAGAATCAAGATGATCTATCTTAACGCGTAGTGTCTTCTTTCATTAGAATGGTATATGTCTTCGAGGAAACATTGATCAAATTTTCCGCCTTTTTCTTAGCCTGATTTGACCAGGACAAAACTATTTGACCGGGAAATTAAGCGATGAAGAAATGAGAGAGTATCCTTCAATAACTCCCATGGTTTCATCCCAATCGCCACATCCTCCGAGATAACAAAGACAGAATGTTGCCATGTTATTTGCGACAAGATTAGGTGGACTTGGCAGGGGGTCAACATTCGATAATTATTTGAACGAAGAGTGAGAGCAGCTGGGATTTGGAAAACATGAAGCTTGAAATTGATAGCTTCCAAAATAACAAGACCTATTCTGAGAGAAACTATTATTTAATATTGACACGCCGCCAAAACGGAAACTCGAGACTTCTAAAATATGGCATCGACGTGGTGATTCCACTTAAGAACTGCTTTTAAATATATACATTTTATTCGAGGAAACACAATGAGAGTGTCATGTAATGATTGATAGATAGGCTTATTCATTATGCTTCACTGGATTCAACTGAATGACTTCAGAAAACGTTCGTAAGATTGCAAAATAAACTATTGAATTGATTTTTAAATCCGGTTTGTGATCGTCAGACAACATTAGATCTGGAAGAAAAATGGGTACTTTTTGGAGGTTGAGTTTAGGTTAAAAGTAAATAGGGTCCTGAGGCTATTGGTGTTGTCAAAATCTATACGTCAATTGTCACCCTCATACGTCAATTGTCACCCTCAAACGTCAATTGTCAACCTCATACGTCAATTGTCACCCTCATACGTCAATTGTCACCCTCATACGTCAATTGTCAACCTCATACGTCAATTGTCACCCTCATACGTCAATTGTCAACCTCATACGTCAATTGTCAACCTCATACGTCAATTGTCAACCTCATACGTCAATTGTCAACCTCATACGTCAATTGTCAACCTCATACGTCAATTGTCAACCTCATACGTCAATTGTCACCCTCATACGTCAATTGTCAACCTCATACGTCAATTGTCAACCTCATACGTCAATTGTCAACCTCATACGTCAATTGTCAACCTCATACGTCAATTGTCACCCTCATACGTCAATTGTCAACCTCATACGTCAATTGTCACCCTCATACGTCAATTGTCAACCTCATACGTCAATTGTCAACCTCATACGTCAATTGTCACCCTCATACGTCAATTGTCAACCTCATACGTCAATTGTCAACCTCATACGAATTCCTTCTTATAATACGCTTGAACAACAATCCTATATTTTCAAAAGGATTCAAAAATACATTCAAATGTTGTTTCTTCTTTCTTTCGGAAAATCTGATTAGGCCTATTTATTTACCCCCTCCAAATCGTATGAAACACCCAGGGGCCATAATTATTGCAGACTTTGCTATAAATTAAACAGGTAATAGTGCACTTGCTCCTAGAGAGAGTAGAAATTGATGAATCAGAGATTATATTAAAACCGCATGATGAAAGCGTTTTTTGTAAGGCACAACCTCCTTTAACACTGAGGTTCACGTACTCGTAAAGAAATATACAGACCAATATACACCCATCACAACTTCTAAGTTCCCCCTAATATTTTTTAGAATCTCAACAAGTATTGCATGAATTTTAAAAATTCAAAAAGCAAATGACAGCTCGTAATGAAATGGTTGAAATTCAATCATGCATGCACAATTGACAGTGATTTGAATGAAAATTCAGCTGGAAAAAAAAAGTTGCAGTACAAAGCATTGCTTCAATGGCAGATTTTCAAAAGCACGATGGAAAATCTCAAATGTGATGGTTCTGAGAAAAAATATCATTAACACTTCAAATCATATTTCACTTCAAATGCACTTTCATGCATGCAAATAGGATATTATGCAAAAACCTCGCAGGGTGGTGAACAACACTTTTTGAAGATTATCAAACATTTTATATATTTGTTTTAAATGACAGTCTTACCTGTTTTCCCTACCGAAGCTTGTCCCAGCACTATAACTTTAAAAGGCTTTGTTTGGGCTACTCCATATTTCCTGGTTGATCCCTTGCGTTTAAGTCCGCTCAGGTAGGCACTACTGCTGTTATTTGGCGGGGAGCTGGATCTTGACATTTTAGTTGGCATGGCAACCGTTGGGTTGATGTTTTCAGAAAGCGAGTACATGGAATTTTGACAGAAATTATCCTGCGGTGGTTGTAGATACACTGTTTTAGACTACTACTACTAGCAACATAGCAGTATTCGTAGTATTCGCGAATATGATGATTGATAACAAGACTGATGTTAAGTTATGCGCCATGTACCCACTCCAAGAGGTTCAAATCCAACTGTCCTACATTGACTTGACAAATAATAGCAGACTACAAATAAGCAGAACGTTATTATCTCGGTTATGCAGACATCACTATAATGGTTGACTTAATCGGTTACGCACCGTGTATCTGTATTGAGATCTGCAGGGAAAAGATATAAAAACATGAATTATTACTACACGTACTGTAACCTATATTTCTTTATGTGAGGTCATTCAAGTCATGTAGTCGGTATCACATCAATCATATTAACTGTTGTAATAGTTTCTTTAAAACGAGTATTTTCAACCGTTTTGACAATTGTAATAGGTTATAATAGGCTGTTTATCAGGAATTGTCACACCGTAGCACCATCAGTCATAGGCCACGGACAAAAGGTATATAGAATACCCCCACTATAGACGTTGAATAATAGCTGATTGTTCGTTCACCGCAAGATACCTACAGAATAGAACTTTGCCTGTCTCCAAGCAATCTACCAAGTAATACAAATAAACGATGACAGAGCCAGACTATAATTGAACAGACTTATTTTGACTGTATAGGCCTATGCCGTACGCATTATACGCTCCCTGTATAGTTCATACATTTAAACTGAGCAGAAAATGTGGTGTGTAATAATTGACTATCAGTCAATGACACAGAATACAATATCACAAAAAGTCTTGTTTCACTTTTAGAAAAAGGTACTGGTATGTGCGTTTTATTTATTTAAATAGGCCCACTGCAACTCAATAATCGAATTAAAAGCTTAAGGTTCATCGGATGCATTAACTTCCGCAAACTGCTATCCATCTGGGTACACGAACGATCTGACTGTTGGTCAAAAACAAGCAATGTTAAATCCATAAGCTAGCAGTATACAACGGCGGATCCAGGGGGGGCCAACGGGGGCCATGGCCCCCCCAAAAAAAACCGAAGCTGTACGCCCCCCCCCCCCAAAAAAAAAGAAAAGAAAAGAAAAGAAAAGAAGAAAAAAAAGGGGGAAAAAGAGAGACAAAACAAAACCCCACAACTTTACGCCCCCTCCTTGTGCAGCTAAGTCTTGCTTATACGTTCAGCTTTTGTTAAAGTATGCAAATTACAACACACTGATTGGCTACATGAATGTGTTCATAATCCTACTCACGATCCAACATTGCCACAACATTTGCAATGGTAGTTTGTGCAGTTAAGCCAAGCTGCATTAGACGAGGCGTACACGGTGATTGTATGCATGGCTTATGCACACGCGACTGGTTGTGTGGGGTTTCCTGGATATTAGGTGAGCCATGCAACGTCCGCAATGTAGGCCTACGTTTAGACTTGGCGCGAACATCGCGTGCATAAAACGCATTTCAATCTTGTGAGTACGAGCAGGAGCAGTGACTTGAAACATTCGTCTTCCATCGTCATATGAGCAGTAAGTATCAACGTAAAATACAGTGGGCTGTTTTTGCAGCACTGTGTAGATTACACAATAATGTATGTACATACCATAACACTCTGGGGACTCCATGCGGGCACCAGCCTAACCCAGATGAGTGGCCATATCTTAAAACATGTCAATGATTGTTTTTCTGAAAATCTACCCTTTTGTAGAAAGGATCAATTTTGATCAATAATAACTGCCGTTAATTCCAGAGTTCTGTGTCATCAATGGATTATTTCAGGCGGCTTTATTTAAACATTAATTTGCATTAATAACTTTTACAACTTGCACACCCAAGGTGGAGCGTACCCTGACTGCTTTGCGTTCAACCATGAGAGAGGATCGCCTGGAGTCTCTCATCCTCCTTCAAGCTCATCGTGACCGTCTCCCAACCACCACTCGGGTTATTGAGTACTTCGCCACAAGCGGTGTCCATCGATTGAACTTTAGTTTCTTGCTTTAACTGATTGTTGTTGTTTCCTCCAATCGCCACATTTTGCCATACAGGTATTTCAACGACCATTATAGGGCTCATATACAGTGGAAAAAGCTAATCTATTTATGAATAATATTTGTCCGCTCAGAGCAACCAGAAGCTAAGCATTTCCGGAAACCCTGCATTAGTCAAGTGGTTAGACCGCAGGACCTAGCCTACAATCACAAGGTTGCGGGTTCAAATCCAAAGCTTATCACTGAAATTTCATACTAAATCAAGTATTGTCGTCTAGACCCACAAAACAAACAAACCCCACCAGAAACGTTTTGCGCTCGCAAATACGCCCCTCCACTGAGCATTTGGCCCCCCCCTAAACTTTGGGCCTAGATCCGCCGTTGGCAGTATATAGCGAAGATAAAGAGCAATGTTTGAGGTGGCAGTGGTAAGTTGTTGTGATGCCTTAAACTCAAACAACAAAAGTCAAAATTTGCATATTAATCGGTGCTATAACACCAATCTAAATAACCCGCTGGACTCACCGTGTGGCGATGGTTGCGATTAAACCTTGATAAATAATCCAATAAGAAAATAACGGTCTACTTAACTGAACTTGTTGACTTCCTGGTACCCCGCCACGATTTCATCCCCGTCGCAATAACATTTTAAACAATTTTTATCAAACTGGCATCCGACTCCGTACTTAAATAGGTATTTGTTAATATTCCCGTTTTACCATTAAGCAACGGTTCCGACTTGAAATGGCCGCAAAAATGTAAGAATTTGTTCTCTATACTGACGCATAATTCAAACATTTTGTTTAAACAGTTTCAGCGAAATAACCACGTAATTTCATTAAAAAACACATGCAACCTACCAAATAGGCCTACGCGTATTTTGCAGCAGTCTTTAACTTTAAATTGTGTGATCAGCTATATAGTATCCCGTTACAATGTCAAATATACGCTCAAACTCTTGTGAAACTAAAGTAAAGCATCTATCAAGTTTTGTCCAATCGTTCCACTGATGGTGATTAAGAGAACTTGACTGATTTGTACAATATACATAATCTATTTGTTTTAATTCTTAGAAATTGATTGCCCAGTTTGGTATATTCCCTGCCCACTTTAGTATGGTCCCTGCCCGATCAACCATAGTGACAACTTAATAATAATAATAATAATAATGTGTGGACTTATATAGCGCACGTATCCACCAACTGAGTGGTGCTCAAGGCGCATTATATTATTACCCCTGCTCATAAGGCTCATAAATCATTCCTGAAACCAGCTCAGCTCCCTGAGGAGTATACAGCTCAATTGCTGCCATTACAGCGCATATAGGGCTAATCAACCAACTCTACCCTCACAGGTACCCATTTAACCCCTGCGGGTGGAGAGAAGCAATTATGGTTAAGTGTCTTGCTCAAGGACACATGTGTCACGGCCGGGTTTCGAACCCACATTCTGCTGCTAACACCAGAACTTGAGTCCGGTAAGCTAGACCGCTCGGCCACGACACTCCACTTGACACCAACTGATGACTTTGTGTTTTAACTGTCAATTAGAATTTTGATTAAATGCCGTGACTTGGTACTGAACAAAATATGGACTAGTCCAATATCGCCCAAGCCTATCCATAACTCGCCTGACCGACAAATTGAGTTTAAAAAGACACTTGAGCAGAAAATAACCACGACTGACCACACAAGATTCAATAGTACCGATTCATTGGATGGTTCATTAATGAGTAATGTGGCCAAGCCTGCTAGTTACTTGCCATTTTACATCATAAAAGCATTAAAGGTTTTGTTTAACAATGCCACTAAATGCATAAATCTAAAAATAGGTATACCTTGTTGAAAATTTGCATCAGGGTAAACAAAAAACCTGACGAAAACACTGAACGCTTCTTCGATCTTTTCATTTTGTGGACAACAGGCCTGCCGGCTATCTCAGCAAAACAACCTAATATTTCATGTCTGTATGGTTGTATAAGACATAAAACATAAGTGTACATGTATTCCTATTATGTTTATGCCATTTTGTCAGCAGTTACTGTAGTTTTGTATAATTTCTTTTATAAACTCCAATTAAATACGAAGGTCGCGATAGGCATACCGTGACATTTTCTTAAGGGGTCAGGTAGACACATTACTACAAATTCCACCAATATGTCAAAGCAGAAGAAAGGGTGTCAACAGTCAGTGATTGCTTAATCAATTGGCATGAAGAAGACGTGTCACAACAAAAGTATATCACGACCTTCACAGCACAAACAGAACTGGACACTAACGTGACTGAACAAAGCAAAACGAATTCGTTAAATTGGGGGTAATAAATCTAAACACTTACCACATATAAAACGACGGTGGTATTTCTAAGCATCAACTAATAATTTCCACTAGAAAGCGAGTTGCTATGAACCTAATATCCGTAATGTCCTGCCCTCACACGACAAATGACTCATCTGGGAGCAACTTTAATCGCTTCGACTGGCTGGTATCACATCAGCTAGTAGTAGTATGCGTCAAGCAGTACTGGACAATAGTTTTCTTTGTGGAAGGGGAGCTTTTCTGGACGTGTACAGTCAAAGAATACTGATTTCACGACGGGAGACATGCCGCCCAAATTAGTTACTAGGCCGGCTCTTCTGGAATTAACAGTTAATCCGTAACTGTACAAAGGTTTGTCTTTGATGAATTAAACCATATAGAAATCCTTTCTCTATGATTAAACGAAGGATTATTATTTACTAACAAGGATTCGTAGATTAAACCTCGATGTAAGCTTCCTGCAGTGGACATCATTGGGTGTGTGAACAACCCAGTTAAGTCAGTACCAAAGGTGTTCATTACAACCATGGAGGAAGGAACCTTTCCTCCATAATTGGTTCGTAAATACCCAGTGGGGATTAGGCGGGTCGTTCGAACTCCTTTCTTTTCCTTCCTCCATGTTACAACAGTAGTGCTGTAGCGTGGGCTAAGTAGTATAGGACTATTGACCTACATGTATGTGTATGTGGTAAGTCTTTTGTACAAAACATCTAGTTGATTTTTTCCAAGATGAGACCAGCGGCGTAGCCACGGGGAGCACGTGCCCCCCACAAATTACCAGTGCCCCCCCCCCAGGTGCCCCCCACGAAAAATCCCGATAGTGCCCCCATAAAAGAAAAGAAAAAGAAAACGGGAAACCATACTCCCTGGGCCCCCCACTGAAAAGCAGGCCCCCTGTGCCCCCCCCCCCCCCCCCATTGAAAAAGTCCTGGTTACACTGCTGGATGAGACAACTCGCAGGACAGGTAGAACATGCAGATAAGGGCAATGAAATCATTGATGCGATAGGGGTGTTATAAAACAGCGCATGACTGGCCAAGTGGACAATTCCTTGCTGGTCTACAAGAAGCATCAGCACACCTCTAGAGTTGCCAATTTGAGGATTTTTTTTTAGTACTATTAACCATCGACACGTCCTCGTAGAAACACAGAAATTGGTGCCTTGTCAAAGGTTGTTCTAGTCTGACACTGGGGAGGGCTCATAATTATGGGACCGGGACGCTGATCTCTGTTATAATACTATAGAGATCAGTCAAAATATCGCTGTCAATTCACAGTGATTCAACACAAGAGGGCGCTACACAAGGCTGACTAAAAAGTGATTGGGCTTAGATTCCTACGTACCGGTATGTTTTTGGTGTAGTGATGATGGTTACAGTGTGGGATCTGTGGGCCAAGCGCATGTCGTAAGTAGTGTCCTCAAGCCTGCTTAAAAGTCAAATGACGTATACGCATGCCAAATCATTTTATCATCGTGTACACATATTTTAGTTTTGACTATTTTAAACTTAAAACAAGAATCCATACTTTCTGGACTTATTACTTGGGAATACGCAGACGGTTTTGAAAAAGTGGGGAACTCAAAAAATCATATCTCAAAGTGAATTTCCAGATTACTGAACCTGGAACCTTGGAATAGGCCTAATGACCCCTCCGGACTTCATACCCTTCATCTGCTGACCTTTGGTCCAATTCACCACTCGGACTATAGAGTCACCCTTGATAGGGCTAGCGGGTCACCAGTACAGATTCAGAATTGTATCCCTAATGGTACGATGTATAAACCACGGTTTATTACATCTCTTTTTAGGATCATTTTTTTGCATAACTGAACTTAGGATGTCACCCGTACAACAGTGACCACTGTAGGTACTAATCAATGAAGGAAAGAAAGTGAATTCGGTCAAATGTAACTAGTGGGATTAAGAAATGACAAATTGTCACATAGCCGCCCGATGGCTATGTGACAATTGTTTTAGACATATATAATTTTTCAGATTTCTTTGTCACTCAATTATTGTTTTTCTTTGATATTAAAAAAAATTGTAAAATGCAGACAGGTTTAGCTCCTTTTCATGGCAAAAACAAAATATAACAGAAGGCGCTTTAAAGCCTGCTCATTCTTCTAAATAGGAAACAACACAAACAGTTTCATTCATTTAGTTTTATTATTCTCGTTGAAGGTCGAAACCCAGTGAAACCTAGGTCTACTTATGGATACCTTTGACAAACATGCCAGCTACCGTTGACACCATCCCCATTGGAAGGTCCCAGCGAATGAAAAGCGTTAATTGGCACACAAAATATAAATAGACCTATCAAAAATCTCAGCTGTGTTATTGTCAAAATCCATTTAATATGTATAATTTGCCAGCATTTAAGTGCCCCGTTGCGGGTGTTGTTTGCTATAATCATGTCCCAAATGTACTCATAAGACCCATCCTCATTCTGAAAGAATCTGGCAAACAAAATTGAAAATAGCGTCATGAAAAACAAACTCATATAGGAACAATCCCCATCCAACGCATGCGCCCCCTCTTTTTTATTGTAATCCTTTTTACAATGACGACAAACATTCATGATTCAAACCCAGAGCATGACAACTTTGACCAAAAAAAGATTAGTATTCATGACATTTAGTCACGGAAAGCAATACATGAATAACTATTCGATAAATAATTTGAATACACACTCCAATAATTATTTTATGATGGTGTTATTTGAAAGACATGTATCAGAGAGTAGGGAATGAAATCAAAGTAACAAAATCGAAATACAAACAAACCAGTAATTCGTTTGCATTCTCTGTTGCTCCGTTCAATTATAAGTGCAAATGTAACAGTAATGACAAAGCCCACACAATGTAAATTGCTTTGTTTTCATGAATAATGTTTTCGCGTAAATGAAATATTGACAGTCATGAAAAAATATAGACACTCTTGCGACACCAAATCGTTGACCCGAACTCCCGAATAATCTATACGTTATACACGTCTAAAGGGCCGGTCACACTGCAGCGATAACGAGTAAGTAGAACGAGAACACTGCTAATGAACGCCATCGATTGGTTAAATAAGCGTGCGCGTATTAATTCCGCGCGGTACAATTTAACCAATAGAATGCTTTCTTTTGCGTCGTTTTCGTTATCTTTACTTGTAATCGCTGCAGTGTGACCGGCCCGCGTATTTGTTTTTTACACCGCAGCGACGGGTTTTGTGCGCATTTCGCCCTTGTGTCAAGACTATGAACCCATTCAGCACGCATGCGCGCGAAGGGAATTTCGACACGCAAAAAAAACCTACCATCAACGGAGAGGGAATGGCTCCATGAGTTCCACTGCAGAGCGCCATGGTCGACTGCAGCTTGGAGTTTTCTATCGTCGCGCGCCTAGGGTTTCGTAGTCTCTCTCTCAAGACCGGAATTGGCACTTTTACTGCACAAAACCCGTCGCTGCGGTGTAAAACAAATATACGCGACCGGCCCTTAATGCCACAATACGGCACTGTTATGCAAAAATAGTGTCCGGTTTCTGGTCATCGGTCGGCTTCACAATCGGTGCAGTGACGCGCTTTTTTTTGGCCATCTTTTTTTTTGCCAACAGAGAAATACGTGATACATATTAGTATACGCGGTGACAAAATTTCCCATAATTATACAAAGTATGGTGGCTAAGAGAGGCATCACAAATCGGGCAAACGTTTTTACCCCTATGTGAAAAAGTTGTTTAAAGCACAGCACGGCAGAACTTCAATCGATCCAGCAATTTTGACTGCAATTGGACATCGCTTCATAGATCAATTCTATAAATAATTTATAGAGATCATACCTCATGAACCTTTCTTGCCGACAATGCACCCCTTGACAATCTTGGACACAGTTATATGCTACTTTCAGTTGTAGTGCTACAAAAGTAACCCCATGTGACATATATGTCACATTAACTGAAACATTAAAAAACAAAACAAAAAACAGTATATCTCCAAAAAAAAGACCCACCAAGGCCCACAGTGACATCCCTGTAACAAAAATAGCCTCCTCTGATGGTAGTTGGTGTAGAGTGAAGTGGGGTCATGACCTTTCAATCTTGACGATTTTGAAGCAATCCGGCCAGTACTCACGATATAGCAACATTTGGATGCTGATTTTCTATAATTAGGTAAGTTTCATATATAAATTATATATATAAATGATAAGCAGGTAATAGAGGTTACATAGGGATGAAATTTACAAGAGAATAAAGTGTATTTTTTAAATAGGGTTTCACACAGCTTAAATTGGTTTTTCTTCTATTTTGTATATATAGGGGTACCGTATGTATATTTTGTTGTTTGTTTCCTTTAACTTGTATTGTTAATTGTTATGTTCTATTTTTTCTATTGTATTGATTCTTGGCCGAATAAATAATAATAATAATAATAATAATAATAATAATAATATATATTCATGTTACACCGGCGTCACATTGGGATCTAAGGACACGTCACGGCGTGCATTGTATCACGCGTCCCCACGCACAAAATTGCACCGAGTGCATTTACACTTTCGGATCTGTGTAAAAAATGGGTTAGGGGTTTAGTGTTATGATATTATAGCCTATATATATTTAGCATGTTGAGCTATTATATTATATTATTGGGCAAGGTGTTTGATCTATTGACTGATTGATTTTTTTTCATTCAATGATGATACATGATCATAAATTTTAACAAAAGAGTGCCGGGAACTATTTGTGGTTCTATTTAGGTTTCTATGTCAGTGTTTATATATACACAAACAATTGTTTTATGAGTTTGTATGTTTTTCTCTTTATTTTAGAGTATGGCATGTCATCAAAGGACACGGCTTCATGTCAAAGATGTGTTAGAGGCCTTGGATTGCGACCAGAGTGATGATGGGTCAGATAACGGTTGTGACTCTGATGAGCCAATGAACAGCGAGCCTGATAATGAACCAGACATATCTGACAGTGATGATGACTTCAATGTGTCAGATGATGAGCCCCTTGTCAGTGTTGCTCGTACTTCAGCTGCAAAAAAGACGAAGAGGTCACCACAGTATGAATTGTCGAAGGCCAGTCGGAAGACCATCGCTCGATATCATTGATGCAACCGTCAAGCCATGCCCACGGACGGAAGGTGCGTAAGGGACCAGTTGATGATGTACGCAAGGACCAACATGCCCACTGGCCAGTAAAAGTGGAAAAGAGAGGCCGCTGCAAATTGTGCGAGACGAACAATACTAACACTCTGTGTGAAAAGTGCAATGTGAGGCTTTGTTTTGTTGAGGACAGAAACTGCTTCAAGTCGTTCCACGTGTAAGATGGCCGTGCATCCAAAATGGACACTAGACATGAGAACTGAACTGCTAGGAAATGACCGTAGTTGAAAATCAATGGGTGTAAGGGATACATTGACAATATCAGACAATAATTTGGTACATGCCTCTTTACAAATTTGAACGTATCAGCATCAACAATTTATTGCGATAGATTTGCTTGCCCCCCCCCCCAAAAAAAAGAAAATTCACTGTGTAAAACATAATAACACACATTGAATTGCACAGATGTATATACATGTACAATTTGTGCTAGATACATGTACTTTTACATTGCTGTGAATATAGTGGTATATTAAAATTAAATTTTGTTATGGGGCGCCCCCAAAAACAGTAAATAAATGAAAACAATAGTATGGCAACCACGCCCATTTTACAGGTAGCCACGCCCATTTTATAGGCAGCCACACCCATATAATGTTATTTTTTCTACCAGGAGCCCATGATGTAAAAAAAACCATTTGTTCTGTATACTGTTTGCATTGAATGTGTTGTAACTACATTTTCCTATAATACAGTTTCACACTAATTCAGTGTACTGAATGACCCAATGTGACATATGTGTCACATTCCGGAAATAAGGTCAAATGAGGTCACATGATTAAAAACACAAAATAAACATTTTATTGACACCATATATACTTGGTCTATGCCCAATAATAATTTATATTTCCCCTTTAACATGTCTTGGGTTCCCCAGGGGTTTACTGTTGACAATTTTGTGCATCCTGCAAACTACTGATCGTATTTCTGGCTGATGCGGTCCCATTTTCACTCAGACATTTTTAGGCCGACCGACATTTGTAGGCCATCTCAAAGTGTCATGGCACTATTACCAACGTTATTGTGAAATAACTGTTTACGAGAAATACTGAGTGAGTGCTTCAAAGAAGGGCATCTGCGTTTGACCCCACTTTCACTCTGGGATGGCACTGGATCGAGCTATAGATCGGGAACAACCAAGTGACACCAAAAGTAAAATCTCACCGCCATGGGTACCTCACCGCTGTGGGTACATCTTTGAGATCACGAGTTGGAGTACTTATACTCGTACTCATTCGTACTCTAGTACATTTTTCTGTACGTGTAGGCCTACTCATGAAAAAAATACTCAGCTACAACTCTAGTGTTGGAATACTCATTCTCTTTGTGGTACTCGTAATCGAGAATTTTTTCTGTACTCCTACTCGACTACAATTCTGTCTGAAATTGTACATGTATGTTAAGAAAGCGGGTCGTTACACTTGCATCCATTTATAGGAATTGAGAAATAATTAAGTAGCCTACATCATCAACCAACCCTTGAAAGTTTCAACTCATCACTTCGGTCCAAACGTTTCTGAGAAGACTGGGAAAAATCAATTATAAGAATTTCTAATACATAAAGAATTAGCTGTTGCAAGCTACTTATTATCGAAGAGAACCTGTATTATATATAAATGCAAAAACAATAATAAGCACCTTTATTTTTTATCCCTATAGCAGATTTGGGAATTTCGGAAAAAAACCAACTAGCGTTATACATTACAATTTCGATCACAACAATACATTTTTTAAACTGTTAGGACTATATGTCTTTTTTGAAAAGAAAACACGATTCAGAAGAAATGATTGTGTATTATTTTGTATCACAACAACCCTTCACATAATATAATATACTTTCATATCATATTTGATAATTGTAGCTTAGGCAATTACAGAAAGTGAAAGTTAGTGAAATTTTGAACTGAACAAACGTCGTAGCCCGTAGCGAATAAGAAACAATTAAAGCTGAAATTTCCGGAAGTGGACATCAAATTCGGCAGAAATAACCTTACCTTTTATGACAATTTTCTCAATCTGTTTGGCTCAGTTTTCATCCAAGAACTAATCTGCCGAACTGAAAGGGTTTCCTGACCTTGAGAAAGGACGACGGTTGCTTGCTAATTACGACAGACGAAACCATAACTAAGATAAGAACAGCGTTATGCGGATTGGTTGTTGGAGCATGTAGTCAGTGGTTCGAGGCAACTCATGAAGGCTGCTCTTATAGGTAGGTAGGTCTTCGTGGGTGTTAAAAAAAATCACCTCTACAGTGTTCATGGTCGTGTCACACACACACTAATCACAGAGTTGACATCCCGGTTTGGGATAGGGTGGGCTCCCACTCTGTACTGGACCAATTAAAGGAATTACAAGGAGTTTTAAAGGAACTCAAGAGAGTGTTTGGTCGTCCGTGAAATAAATAAGAAACCTTTTTTACGCCTTGTGCAAGGACATACTGAATTGTCCAGCTAGAAAACTTAAGAATTCTTGTTTTTGTCTGGTTAATTTTAACAACCCTAATCATAGCATTAATGATGTTGAACTCATTGTAATTGAAGCCTGCACTAGCAATGATACACATCGCAAACTTAGGGAGTCACACTGGATACATCAACTCAAAACACTTCAACCATTTGGCCTCAACATCAACACAGGTATCAAATAACCCAACTACCTTTACCTATATCATTACTATTCACCTATATCACTGCTGTATTTTATCAACTGCCTTGATATATATTTTTTACCTTTATGTTATCTTATCTTGGAGTGTCGTGGCCGAGCGGTCTAGCGCACCGAACTCAAGTTCTGGTGTTGCCAGCAGCAGGGTGTGGGTTCGAGCCCCGGTCGTGACACTTGTGTCCTTGAGCAAGGTACTTAACCATAATTGCTTCGTCCTTCGGATGGGACGTAAAGCCGTAGGTCCCGTGTGTTGTATAATGCACGTAAAGTGGATTGTCGTGCGGTCTAGCGCACTGAACTCAAGTTCTGGTGTTGCCAGCAGCAGAGTGTGGGTTCGAGCCCCGGCCGTGACACTTGTGTCCTTGAGCAAGACACTTAACCATAATTGCTTCTCTCCACCCAGGGGTTAAATGGGTACCTGTGAAGGCAGAGATGGTTTGCTCTATATGCGCTAGAAATGGCAGCAATTGAGCTGTATACTCCCCAGGGAGCTGAGATGGTTTCAGGAATGATTTATGAGCCTTATGAGCCTTATGAGCAGGGATAATAATATAATGCGCCTTGAGCGCCACTTAGTTGGTGGATACGTGCGCTATATAAATCTATACATTATTATTATTATTATTATTATTATTACATTTTTTCCAACTTTCTCTTATAGGACCATTTTAATTTAGCTATTTACACCCACACACCAACTCCTCAATTTGTATGGTGTAAACCCCCCCTTTTGTTGTTGTATCCCTTTGTGTATTGTCCTATTTTTACCCTAGCTTTACTACAAGCTGCCACCTCTACCTATTGTGTGGCTCAATAATCCCTCTTTACCCTAGCTTTACCACAAGCCGCCACACTTCTTATTGTATGGCTCAATAATCCCTCCTTTGTTCACTTCTGATACTCCTATTGGCTTTTCTTGACTGATGTTAATCTTTAATTGACTACTATTTTCCCGCCTTTTTGGATCCCGCCCCATGATCCTTTGCTTTCCCTTTTCCCTATAAATGGATGTGTTTTTATGTTTGTACTTTGCTCGCTACCCGTTTATATAATATTCAGGTCAGTTTCTCCCTATAAATCTCTTTGTGTACAACCACGTAAAAGGCTTGTGTCCCAACTTGTGTGATCCCCGCTGCTGCCGTTACCCAGGTTGTTTGCATGTGACCGGGGCTTGATCCCTGGCTACTTGGCAGATATGGTTTGGCCTCTGACCTGGCCCCATAGAGCAATAGATAATTGGCATAAGTGGACCGCCCACCAACACAGGGTGTACAACCACGTAAAAGTATATGTATGTATATATGTATATATGTATATATGTATATATGTATATATATATGTATATGTATATATATGTATGTATTTTTGGATCCCGCCCCATGATCCTTTGCTTTCCCTTTTCCCTATAAATGGATGAGTTTTTATGTTGTACTTTGTCAAAGCCTCTGATGAAGACCGGATTGGATCGAAAGCTAAGGCCACCCTCCCGATTTAATTAATATATATATATATATATATATATATATATATATATATATATATATATATATATATATATATATATAACGGGTAGCGAGCAAAGAAAAATTGGCTGGTGTCGGACTCGAACCCGCGACCTCTCGATTACCGTACGAGCGCTCTACCAACTGAGCTAACCAGCCCCTATGTTGGTGGGCGGTCCACTTATGCCAATTATCTATTGCTCTATGGGGCCAGGTCAGAGGCCAAACCATATCTGCCGAGTAGTGGTAATATATATATATATATATATATATATATAGTGGTAAGGTATGATGGTATCAATCTTCCCTGTAAATAATTCGCCTGGGGTGGTGCTGTATAATAAAAATAAATACAAAATAAATAATGTCCAATATGAATTTAGGAAATTTCCTAACTACCACATTAGATTGAATACAAATATCTTATCGTTAACGACATAAGTTGCTTGTTTAATAACAGTCTGCATACTCGAAAAACAGTTTTGCAAACTGGACATAATTACTTGAATGAGCAATACTGACATAACTGACCATTATATACAAACAAGGAGATCAACTATTGTTTGTTTCCTGTAAACAAGAATACAAGACGGATTAGCTATGTTCACAAAATACTTTTCTTGGAACCAAAAAATGCAAGATTTAGAGAATGTTGTACATGGATGACGTGCGTGGTTTCACATACCAATCTCAGACCATGACTCTGTCACATGTCGCTGTTTGCACCAATTGCACCGATGGCTGTCTGGACCAATGACACCGTCATAGCTGTCTGGATCACCAATGACGATCGCTGTAGCCTTTCGTGTGCGTGGTCTTTTTTCGGGCATTGTGTTCCGGGTTGTCGCGTGGGCAACCACAGACCTTTTTGGCCTTAAGGTAATAGACTTAAAAAAAACATTAAAAAAAAAAATAAAACGACCAAATATTTATCAGAAATGTAATGTAACAAATGTTGCAGTTTTCAGTCTTCTGCACCGCGAGTTCATCTTGATCCATCATCCCTAATTAACTGGGTGCAATGATCTGCTAATTGACGGCGAGATGACCACACTGATTATCGGACCAACTGAAGATTTTCTGGCGAATTCCCCCGGGACCAAAGCCTTATCCAATGCCCTAATCAAGAACATAAAAGACTGAATCCTTGGAGAACATCAGCGAATGGGCTGTTTTCGTTTGGCACGATCTCTGATTTTGTAAATATCAGGACCCTTAATTCATGGAATGGGAACCTTCACCAGAAATGTTTTAGTCAGTAACAGTTTGTTCATTTAAGCAGCAACAACCATGTGACGTTTTTATTACTGAGAACTTCTTGGACATCTTCAGATTTGAAAAATTAATATCGTTGGCATTTTGAACGCGAGACACAGGCCCCTTTTTTACACACTCTGCAGATATAAAGTAGAAACAGTAGATACAAATGTAAACATGGAAGACCAATATTTAGGTCAGAGAGAATCTGAAGAAATCAGAAAGAATCAGAAAGAATATATGTCATAAGTTCTGACCTGGATTCAGGATCAGTCTGACAAGACCCAGATTCCGGTTCAGTCTGACTAGACCCAGTTTCCGGGTCAGTCTGACTAGGCTCAATGTCCGGTCAATTCGACCCAAAAATGGGTCTATTACCTGTGGGCCATTTACTGGGTCAATATCATTCTGACCTAGGTCAATAACATTTGGACCTAGTTCAATAACATTCTGGCCTAGGTCAATAACATTCTGGCCTAGGTCAATAGCATTCTGACCTAGGTCAATAAGGTCAATAACATTATGACCTAGGTCAATAACATTCGGGCCTAGGTCAATAACATTCTGGCCTGGGTCATTTGACTCGGGATTGTTAAGAGTGTTCACACCAAGAAAGCATTCACGACGTAAAGGAAGATTTCACATGGCACTCCTCTGGTTGTTACCGTACTACACATGGAGGCCACTCCGATCCACTAAATATTCAATATGTGCTTCACCAACCTTCAGTACATACAAGCCAGCTGTCCTTTCTAAGTAATCTTACAAAATCAACTGTGTGCCACCCAAGGACACTGTAAATGTTTGAACATAATAGTATGGCCTGCAATGTATCAATGGGAGACCACCTCACCCTGCAATCTCAGTGGTGTGATAGTGCACAGAAGGGTAACCATAGGAGGCCACTGGCAACAGCTAATGGCTTGGAGTGGCCTGGATGGGTTGTTTCAAAAATTGCACTGATTGTAGGAGGGTTTAATTTAGGAAAAACGAAAAACAGTGATCCACATGATCTTTATAACTCGGTTATTGTTTGTTTTCGTTCAGTGTCTCTTTTCAAATAATCCTCCTCAATTTTTGTTCTCGATCGTACCACTTAAAATTCGGCTCACTGTATCCCGTTAGAATCTAGTTGGGAACGTGAGGCGATCCGGGGTTAAGATGGGGCCGGCAGGCCTAATGAAATTTGTGGTATGAAGGCCCTTTCACACGAGACCGTTTTAACAAGGGACCTTGACTAAAAATCGCATCCATGTTAAAAAATAGCAAATCCCAGTCGTGTGAAAGCTATCCTTGTTAAATAATTACCACGGACCCTCGTTATTTATAACAGAGATCGAGACCTCCTCCAAAAAATCGCAACGATGTTAAAATCGCAACGATAGGTGGTGTGAAACGCTTCGTGCGCCCAAACAGGGGACCCTTGCTTTGGCGGTATCATTTCGCATGCGCAGAACGCGTCACTAAATCAGCTTGCAATAAATCCCGGATGTGTGTTGGTAAACAACTTGTACGTACGTCCTCTTTCCAAGTTAGCGACATCCGAAGAAATGACGTTCGTGCAGCTACTTCTCTTGAATTTCATTCGGAAAGTCAGGGGGGGGGGGAGTTGATGGGAAACCTATAGAGTGAGATTAACCCAACAAGGACAGGGATGACAAGTTAGGTCGACAAATATTGAAGGGATTAGTCCGAATAGAATGGGGGCTTTATAGTAGACTCCAAATCGACTCTTTTCATAGATGGATGACAGAATCGATTTGTGGGCAAACAAAATGAGTCTTAGGATTAAATATAATTGAATTCCCACTAAACACATAAGCAGCTACGGTTTGCATGTCAGTCCTCAACGGTTCCTTCTTTTGTTCTTATACTGTTTATTCTTGCATGATTTAAAGGTATATTTATTTATATAAAGCAGCATCTAATTTCATTTCTCCTGATAAGTATCAATCTTGTAGAGAAATAATATATTTCAACTATTTCTCTATACATAATCACTATTGTATAGTCCCCGCAATGTAACCTTAGGTCCGCCATAAATTATAGTTTTGGAGCCAAGAGTCTTTTCCACTGGACGGCTTTATTATAGTCTCAATAACGTTTGATCTCTATAAATTATTTATACAATTGATCTATTACACCCTTATTAAGTGTATCCAATAAAACCAAACCGATGTCACGAAACATTAAAGTACATTAACACAGTTTTAGTAGAAAGATTTATAAGTTTTTCTTACAATCGTGAAACTATCAGTGGAACAAACTGGATCATAAAAGGTCATAGTTATGCCAACATTGTTGTACCTTCTCATTAAAGGTAAGATATAGGATTGGTAATTCAAAAATAACCAACTGTTTGAATCATAATGTGAAACCTATTTGGTGGAAAACTGAAAAGTACAACATAGAGTCCCGCAAACTATTCTACTTTCAACGTATTGTGCCCATGTGGAATGATTTGCCTCAAAGCATGAGAGATAATTCTACCTTTTACACCTTCCAGCAAGGTATCGATGCATTTTATGCAAATCTACTTTGTACTAAGTTCTCAGTGGACAATGTTTGTACCTGGGTTTCATGTTGCCGCTGTACCAAATGTCGCCCAATTTAATTTTTTCCCACCATACAGTGTAATTCTTATGAAGGTATGTTATTCTTGTAAATACAAATTTTATATGTTATGCTTTCTCTTACTAGTTTCCAGTACAATATAGGATTGGCTGTTATTAGATGTGTTTGTACCTCCTCCAATCACTAGTATCTATGCATAGTTTTATATATATTTTCTTTTTGTTAAGGTCATTTATTTATATAATTTTGTTTTGTAATTTTATGTCAGTCGAATAAATAAAATAAATAAAAAATAACTAAAAATAATACCACTCTTCTCTATGTTTGTCTGATGAGGTGCTGCCATCTAAGCAACAAAATTAAATAATTTCCAGTTGGGAAAGAGTTCTCTTTCGCAAATTCGGCATTAGAATGAATATACAACGACACAGTGTAGTATGCTGATACTCACACAAATTGGTTCAAAGAGAGTAAACATATTCCTACTCTGCAAAATCTGTGGTGTTAAAAGCTACACTTGTAGAGTGGTGTTTATATTGGGAAACTCGCCCAATATAGACACTATGACATAATGAAGTGGTGACACCACTGGTGTTATTTTTACACCCCTGGTGTTGCAGGTTCAAAGTAATTTTGTACCTTCCCTTTAAAGATGTATCGCCCGTGTTTTACCGACGATTTTCGACTTTTTTGTTTTCATTGGAACAAGTTGTTTTAGAAAGAAAAACTTTGAAATGAAATATAGTTGTCAGAAGCTTGGTTTATCAGTAAAACGTGCCAACCTTAAATTACGCAAGACTCTTTTCGGTACATATTTACTGCAAAATCATGTTTCTCAATATGTAAAGCATTTGTGTTTCCTTCTTCAAGTAAAAAAGCGATGTTCCGATAAAAAAGAAAATCTTCGGAAATTGCCGTTAAAATAGGCAAAAATACGGGCGATACATCTTTAACCGTTATAGGAAGAATGCACTTTAAATACCAGCAAAAAAGCGGCGACATTGTTTTTGTAATTTTGACGACGGCAAAAATGTTATTGTTAACATTATTGGTACCGGTAACACTAATCGATCATTAAAGGTCCTAGGAAGAGTCAAATTGTGCTTATTTATTTTCTTTTGTTATTTTATCAATTGATATGAATAAAAAACGATTTTACGTTTAATTTATGTCTGGATTGGGCTAATTATTTTTAATTTGATTTTTACAAAAATTGCCTCATCTAATTTCAAATGCTGCCCAACGCGCGGTGGCGCTGTTCGTGACGTAGACCTAGGAGCAATAAACCATGAATAAACTAAGCTCCAATGTTAGGCACCAATGTTGCCATTGTGTTTAGTTGCTCCATGGTTAAACCGTGGGATTATAAAAGGGTCATAAACTGTGCGCAACGTACACATGTACAGTGTATGTGCACACGACTTGCAAGTTGCATAGTAAACATGACCGTATAGCACCGATAAATCTGTACTGTAGGCTCTACCGTAAAACGAAGCGCAAGGCCCCGTCGAATCAATGGCATGGATACACATGGCCAGGAGTCATTGGTGAATTGTGTAAGCCGTCGTTATGACCGTTTCAAAACATAATTCTGCACTCGATGATTTTGAAACAAGATCCAAAAATCACACACATAATTAACATTGTCAAAGAATTGTACAATGACATCTTCAGTGACTTCACAATGAAACGACATTTTTAGCGTTAATGTGGTGTGCGAAGTGTAACAATCGACCTCTAACGTTAGTAATAAGCCTATTGCTTGTGGGTGCACATACACATGTAAGTTACACGGAAAACAAAGCAACTTACCCTGAGACTTTCTCGCTTCAAGAAAGCTACTCTTTTCTTTTCTGGACGTTTCTTGGCCTTCTGGGAAATATTGTTGGTACTGCATCAGGGCGCAGCATGGCTTTAAATCTCATGCCAAATTGGCTCTGGAGCCCCCGGTCAAAGTATGTTGGCTCAAAGTGAGCGCTACATATCATAGAGTGCTCCGTTGGTCCTGACCATTTCGCCCTGGTCAGCTTCACACTCGCCGTCCAAATTCGCCTGTATTTAGGGTCTGGTGGAAATCGGTGAAGGCTGACACCTTCCTTTGTGGTGTTGCTACACCCAGCAACAACACACCTACAAGGCATTTCCCAAAAATGTGGGATATCTACTAAATTTAGCTGAAAAGAAGATCTAATATGACACATCAACTTCAGTGGTTTTGAGTACGACTTGACTGAAACTTCATCGCAGGCAGTGCTGGACCTTCCTAGGTCTACGTCACGGATTTGCGGATTATAATATGATAATGAGGAGGTAGGGGAGGAGCGTGGCGCCCCCCTAATTTCAGAATTTATTTTTTTAATGGTGCAAAGGGGCGGGGATAAAATAGACAAATGACAAATATATGTTCCAATAGGTATACTTTATTGTTTTCACTGTTAAAAATTTCTATTTCCTAGGACCTTTAAACAAATACAACATTGTTCATGTCACGTTACCCAGCAACGCTGTAATAAATAGACGGGGGTGATACAGTTTATTGTGTTGAAGATAAACAAAAAGAAGGAAAATATGGAACATGGAAAATTTGTTTTGTTTAAAACGCTCCACGACAGATGTGATATTTGATTTGGATATTTGATTTTGTAATGACGAATAAGCACGTTTTTAGATTGTTTTAAAAAAAGATATAATCCCACGCAAGAATGTTTATAAAATGGGCCATCCCCTCCTTCCCCCGAGGTTCTCACCTATACTCTCCCCGCCCTCTTCAACTTTCAAGGCCTTCCCACTGATAGGTGAATGGAGATTAATACGAAGCGAGGA
Source organism: Zoroaster sp. YZ-2022 (assembly GCA_029582265.1). Lineage (NCBI taxonomy): Eukaryota > Metazoa > Echinodermata > Asteroidea > Forcipulatida > Zoroasteridae > Zoroaster > Zoroaster sp. YZ-2022. Next base: position 35,657,823 of record CM055828.1, on the reverse strand, counting down.
TGTGTCTAATCGTAAACCATACAACATCCCTTGCTCTGTGATATAATTATAAGTGAAATTCATCATTGCTGTGTGACTGTTCTCTTATGAAGGAAGTGTACTACTTTGGTTATTACCGATTACAAAATTACTGAATTATAATATAAAAACTTACATTATGTATAAGCTAGGGATGATACCAAACACCCTGAGAAATTATTAATGACATGCTGTTATTTATGAGAAACATGAAATGTACTACAAAATTTGAAATAGATCATGGCCAATTTTGAAATTTGAAATAGATTACATCAGAATGAATGCAACAAAAAATGTGAATACGGTTTGTGTTTATTTATTATTATTTTAAAAAAAACCTATTTTCTCCTTACATAACACAATGAACGTGAGCCGAAACATTCAGATGGTTTTCGTACATCTCTCTTCATTCATATGGATGCATAAACAGACATTTTATGGTGTACAATTACTTTTATGCTTGTAATTGTCACGCCCCTGGAAGGACGACACACTGATTAATTACTTATTTAGTCCGGACTTAAAATGACCTAATTATTCTATAACAAACTTTACTGTGTAAAATTAGTGATATTCTTACAAAATTATCCTGTTGGAAGTTTTAGAAAACTAGGAACATTTGGTAAATAAATTCAATCGACAAAAGTTATGGCAATATTTGCTGAATTCTGTCCGCCAGGGAAAAAATATGTCCCCAAATTTTGAGACAAATTCAATTGGAACTAAATGATTCTCGATAGAGCGTTTCTCGATCCTAGTGAAGTATATTTGAATGAATAACAAGCAGTTACCATTATAGCTTAATATTTAACATCCTGAACACAGCAGCTGCTTCGCCTATACAAGTACAAATTGTACATGTACATGTAGTACGTGTTCCAACTGCGCAATATGACGGATATAGTGATTTATTGACATCAACGATTGATAACTCTTTGCCCCTTTCAGAGTACAAGAAGATTTCAAAATATACAACATTATACAGAATGAGAGATTACTGAATAATATGAAAATAAATAAACATATTAACTCACACTGGGTAAAATTTATATACAAATGGTAAAGTATTGCAGGTATCGTGTATACAAACCCTACACAGTCCCAACACACATTTTGATAAAATACCTGAAAATGCATGTATAAAAATAGTCTTGGTTCAAGACTGTATTTGTACTTTTTGATACAAACCCATCGCCGCACGCGATGAGTACACTGAGTATAATAGAGATGGGGGGGGGGGGGGTGGGGACCACTGCGCGGCCCACATTTTTGGGAAACAAAGTAATTAAATGGTTGGATAAGCGTGTGCACCAGAGATGTGGGCGGCGCGCTTGCATACCCAATTGACACATGCGTAGTGTTTTCCCCACGTTTTCGGGGGGGGGGGGGGGGGGATTCAACAAGTTTCCCAAGAGAGCGGTTCGTGTGCACGGTTCGTGTAGAGTTAGCGCCCTCTTGTGGCTGGTATAGAAACTAAACGTATTTCGTTGTGTCGTTAACGAGAACATCGACACTGAAAAATAATTTCATTAAAATTGGCTTGCGGTGAAACCATGGTGAATTTCTTTCAAGGTCTTTGTATTTTTCTGAAATGTGTTCTCTGACATGACCTTAATCATTACTGGCCCAGAGCCAGTGTTTGAAAGATGAAATATTATATTTTATTTATTATATTATTTTGGGAAATTTGTTTAAAGGCACCTGGCACTGGTATTTTGTCCAAATGTAGCTTTTGTCATAAATATATACATTTTTATGAGTGGAATGTGAATAAACAAGTAACTAAGGTTACAGAAATAGTGGTTTTATTGTATTTACGACTTTAGAATAGGCCCCCCCTTTACATTGACACATGGTGGCGCTGTTCGTGACGTCATTCGAGGCGGGGATATTTTCACGATATAGGTGCAGCAATGCCGCTAGTGCTACGAAAACGGTACCTACACTGACTAGTAAAAGTAGTATAACGTTACATGTACATAGTATGTATAAAGAGAACACAACATGCACTTCAAAGTTCAAACTTACCCGGATTTTTTCACGTTTGGCAAATGCTCCTGTAGGTTTGTCACGTCTTTCGGGTTGCTTCTTAGATTTCCCACTAACTGGGAATATGGTTGGGATGGCGTCATGTTTCAGAATTACTTTTTTTGTCATGTCAAATGTGTGGTACATCCCGGATTCGAAACACGACGGCTCGAAGTGGTCACTGCATAGCGCTGAAAACGACGTCGGACCGGACCACTTTGCCCTCGTTATCCTGACTTTCGCTGCCCATAACCGCCTATATTTGGGATCAGCTGGAAACAGATGCAGGCTGACCCCATCTTTAGTTGTTTTGTTGCATCCAGCAGCAATACACCTGGTCGGCATTGCTGGGAAAATGCCGGAAAAATGCCTTTTTTTATAACAAACCAAACCACACGGGTCACTACTTGCACGTGTGTAAACACAGGCAATTCTCGAGGGCGTCGAGGGGGGTCGATGTTCCATCAGCGGCGAATCCTTCCTCGAATGACGTCACAAAAAGGGATGGGCGGAGTCACCCTCCAAACAACTTCATATTTTTTTTAAACATATAAATCCTGACAAATAATCACTCAAACAATTTGTTTATTGTTAATACACATATACTTTATTGTTTAAATCAATAAAAAACCTATTTCCAGGTGCCTTTAAGGTAAAAAAACAATAGCAAATAGTGTTATATGATACACCATGTAGGACAAAAGAGAACACGCTACTGGGTGTTAACACTTATAAGGACTAACAAAATAAGGAATCGTACACAGTATAGCTTCATCATGGAGGTCAAAAAGTGGATATCTCCTTTTCTGCTTTGTAAATAGACAAAAAGTAGATAGAACGCTTTGGAAAAGGTATTTTTCTACATTTCTGTTTTTCTGCAACCCGAAAAGCTGATCGAACGTTTTGAACAAATCCAATTTTCTGCTTTTCTACTAGCCGAGAAGCAGATTGAACATTTTCTCTCACAGTGCTAAAAAGTAGAAATATACTTTCAAGCGAGGGCTTATCACGTAGTCAAACCGCCAAGGGTTAGGGTACCTAAATGCTCTGTGGGGGTGTTGATGTACTGGTATTGACAGGGGCGTAGTGAAGGCATTTTCTTTGGGGGCGTGGAAGCCAATTTGCCGACTGACATCAGAGTTGGGGGGGGGGGAGCAAATATTTTTTGTTGATAAATTTACCGACACAACACTAATATGACCAGACAAATTTACTTGATTTTCCCCCAACGTGGACACTCTGTAAAGTCGCTCAAAGGGGGGGGGGGGGGGAGGGTGGGAGGGGTAGGGACAACTGCCACCCGAAACTACCGCTTATAAACAACTTATAACAAACAAACAACTCGGCAAATATTCAGTGTTTAGAAACACAATACATTTGCAGTCGGCAAACCCATAGCTCTAGGTTTGCCGACTGTAATTTTATTCTGGACCAGCCTTTGGTCTAGATGCTTCATTTGCCGACTGAGGCTCTAAATGCCGACTGAGAAAAAATATTGGGGGGGGGGTGTCTCACCCCCCACACCCACTCGCTCGCAACAGCCCTGGATATTGATGATAATTATTGTTATGTTGTTGCAGACATCATTATGTTGTATATATTGGTTCATCTTGACAGGACAAAGGGGAATTAAAAAGGCATGAAGAACAAAGTGAAGATGATGAGGTTTGGAACAACTTACAAACGTTAAACAAACGTACATACAGCAAACAATGGATGTAAATAAATGAAAAATTGCATATTCATGAGCACATCAGCACATGAGCACATCAGTGATGTCACAGTTGGATCAAATTCCTCGTCTTTTCACAAGTCATTTCTGTTCATTTTAATTAATTTTTCAATTACTACCCCCACATGATAAGGTCATATTACCGTTGCTGCTGCATAAATGAGTCATTAATTTTCAGTCACTGCGTTCATCTTGAACTAGCTGATTCCATATCCTGTTGAAAGTCTGCTCTGATTGTGACAATATTGTCCCTTTAACTAGACCTGCCACTGATCGGTCCTGGGCTTTATCGCTTGTGGCCACAGCACCAAGGTCTTTACTCTACGGTAACGAATAAGCATCGACCTTTTATTACCATTCATATTACTATTTTTGAAAAAATATGAAATTTTGTAAAAAATTAAAACATCGCAACCCTTGCGTGTCCGTTTTAGCGTACATTTATAATGGGTCTTATGTTTTGTCTGTGTTTCGATTTTTAATTTTTAATGGACATACAGCTCAACAGATATACAGCCGACCAAAAAACATACTTAGGGAAAGCCGCCTTTAGAAACTGTTTTAACCATTGTGTTTGAGAACAAAAGAGCGTGTACGCCCGTTAGGATACTAACCGCTTGCGCATGAAACTTCTTTACTTTGATTGGCTGAAATTGCGCGTCCAGCGAGACTACCGGTGAGCTGGTGCATGACGCGCTTAAAGTATCCAGTCTGAAAAGGTCAGCGTGTCTAAACTGTCAGGGCATTCATAAAATGAATTTTAATCTCACAAATGCTATTGGATATTGACGTAGTGCGCCGGACTGGACACTAAATTAAATTTCTAAAGTTATAATTTCCCCCTCCGATGTTCCAAGGTTACAAAATCAATCTCATTGATTGAAAACGTATAGGTTAGAGTGAGTGACAACGAATATTCGTGTCGTATTGTCATGACCTACTTCTTTTGAAAGCTATGATTTTCTAGAGTATAATTTGTTACTGAAAGAAGACAATTGTCACAATTTACTATTAAAGGTACAGTAACGTATATGAATGATCAATAAAAATAAAAAAATAAAAAATAAAAAATCCCAAATCGTCGGATTTTAATATAAAGTTTTTTAGCGTAAAACTGAGGATGTATTTATCTTCCATACAAATAGGTTTGTCTTAGTGCTGTAAATTTTAAGAAAAGTTTAATAATTTCCAGCTAGAAATTAGGAAAAGTATATCTTTCTTCAGTTCCACATTAGAATAAATACTTAATATCTGAATCTTTCTTCAGTTCCACATTAGAATAAATACTTAATATCTGAATACGTTTTTATTATTTACCCGTGAACAAATCAACATTATAACATTCTCAGGTTGGTTGTTTAAAATTGCCATTTCAAAATGTTTTAGCTGACAAACTAAATCTAAACAACAAATGAGTGGAGAAAATATAGTCTAGAAGCAATTTGGTTGAAATTTAACTTTAGGAACAGATCTGTTTTTAACAATGTCCTGGTAGTTTCAATTATCTATTTATTTAACTCATGAATCATGATATTATATTATACAGTCAAACACATACGACAGTTTGTGTTTGGATCATCAAAGGCTGGCCACATTGAGCAGGTGGCCTCAATGTGTTATTGTGCGACAGTTTGTGTTTATATCATCAATGGCTGGCCACATTGAGCAGGTGGCCTCAATGTCTTATTGTGCGACGGTTTGTATTTGCATCATCAAAGGCTGGCCACATTGAGCAGGTGGCCTCAATGTGTTATTGTGCGACAGTTTGTGTTTGCATCATCAAAGGCTGGCCACATTGAGCAGGTGGCCTCAATGTCTTATTGTGCGACGGTTTGTGTTTAGATCATCAAAGGCTGGCCACATTGAGCAGGTGGCCTCATTGTGTTATTGTGCGACGGTTTGTATTTGCATCATCAAAGGCTGGCCACATTGAGCAGGTGGCCTCAATGTCTTATTGTGCGACAGTTTGAGTTTGCATCATCAAAGGCTGGCCACATTGAGCAGGTGGCCTCAATGTCTTATTGTGCGACAGTTTGAGTTTGGATCATCAAAGGCTGGCCACATTGACCAGGTGGCCTCTTTATACAGATTTTCACACAACATGCAATTCGATGTAAACACCTCATTGCGTACTCAACATAATAGACATTCAATCCCACATTAAATCCAATTACATTCTTTCAATTGCATCCGAACATCCATTAGAGATTTTTTCATTTTATTCTGCTTCAATAGTAATGCATTTGATTTAAGATGAATTTCCGGATGAATCATTTTATTTTAGGTTAAATTTTGGTTTAATTTTGTTGTTATTATCATTTGTTAATGCATATTCGCCCCGATCAAGGTTAAAAGCCACTCAAGGTACGGGGTTGCAAAAGAAGAAAAATAAAAAATAGACTCGGAGGAGCTGAATGTGGGAATTGAGATTCCTCTTGAAACAGGATAGATCGTAGGATGAAGGGAAACATGCACCAGGCAAGAAATTCCAAAGAGATGCAGCACGACGGAAAAACTATTAGTAGGCCTATAGCTTTTCGTTCTATACATCTAAGTATAGCTAGGGTGTATGAGCAGCGGCGGCGCTACGGGGAGGGGGCACGGGGGGGGGGTATGCCCCTCCGGTTACTTTGTTTGCCCCCCCCCAATTTGCCAACCCCACCCCCCATTTTTTCCCCGATGGTAAGTCAATGCTTTTTCAGCAGTACAAAATTATATTAAAGATTAATGTTTGCCCCCCTTAAATTTAAGCTTGCCCCCCCCCTCTTGCTCCCCCAGTTTAACAGGTCTGGTGCCGCCGCTGTGTATGAGTGGGCCAGGCGGAAAGCCGAGTTTCACGCTCAAACACCCTATAAACAGGTGGAACCAAGTTGGACAGACTGGTGGAACATTTACCATGATAATATTTGTAAAACAAACCAAGGGTGGCAACAGACCTACGGTGTGAAAGTGATTGTAACGAAGAGCTAAACTCATCACCAATCAAATTAGCAATATGCTTCTGCACCCTATCTAATAAAGATAGGCCTAAGTGACATACAGAAACACCTGCTGAAACGTGACAACAGTACTCCACCAGGGGACATACGTATAGTTGTCTTTTATACAAATACAAGATAGCATCAGTCAGTAAATACTTAGCTCGATATAGTAAACCAACTCGCATGGAAGCACTCTTAACAATACCTGAGATATACTTCTCCAAATTAATCTTGACATTGCTTATTCCTGAATAGAAAGAACAATCAATTTATTACCTACAAAAATTAACAATAGCACACAAGTAAAGAATTGACGCTTCGGTTCAGGAAATTCTTCATTTGAAAGTAACTTGCTTATTTTTTTTCATGGGTGGTATTAATTGAATACCAATTAAATACCAAATTGCCTCTGAAAAAGTGAAACACACAGTATAGCATACACATAAAAGGCAACACTTTTAGTAACTGTCAGTAAATGATTGTGACAATATTGTCCCTTTAACTAGACCTGCCACTGATCGGTCCGGGGCTTTATCGCTTGTGGCCACAGCACCAAGGTCTTTACTCTACGGTAACGAACAAGCATCGACCTTTTATTACCATTCATATTACTATTTTTGAAAAAATATGAAATTTTGTGCGACAGTTTGTGTTTGCATCATCAAAGGCTGGCCACATTGAGCAGGTGGCCTCAATGTCTTATTGTGCGACGGTTTGTGTTTGGATCATCAAAGGCTGGCCACATTGAGCAGGTGGCCTCAATGTCTTATTGTGCGACGGTTTGTGTTTGCATCATCAAAGGCTGGCTACATTGAGCAGGTGGCCTCAATGTGTTATTGTGCGACGGTTTGTGTTTGGATCATCAAAGGCTGGCCACATTGAGCAGGTGGCCTCAATGTCTTATTGTGCGACGGTTTGTGTTTGCATCATGAAAGGCTAGCCACATTGAGCAGGTGGCCTCAATGTCTTATTGTGCGACAGTTTGAGTTTGGATCATCAAAGGCTGGCCACATTGAGCAGGTGGCCTCATTGTGTTATTGTGCGACGGTTTGTATTTGCATCATCAAAGGCTGGCCACATTGAGCAGGTGGCCTCAATGTCTTATTGTGCGACGGTTTGTATTTGCATCAACAAAGGCTGGCCATATTGAGCAGGTGGCCTCAATGTCTTATTGTGCGACAGTTTGAGTTTGGATCATCAAAGGCTGGCCACATTGAGCAGGTGGCCTCAATGTCTTATTGTGCGACGGTTTGTATTTGCATCATCAAAGGCTGGCCACATTGAGCAGGTGGCCTCAATGTCTTATTGTGCGACAGTTTGTGTTTGCATCATCAAAGGCTGGCCACATTGAGCAGGTGGCCTCAATGTCTTATTGTGCGACAGTTTGTGTTTGCATCATCAAAGGCTGGCCACAGTGAGCAGGTGGCGTCAATGTGTTATTGTGCGACGGTTTGTGTTTGGATCATCAAAGGCTGGCCACATTGAGCAGGTGGCCTCAATGTCTTATTGTGCGACAGTTTGTGTTTGCATCATCAAAGGCTGGCCACATTGAGCAGGTGGCCTCAATGTCTTATTGTGCGATGGTTTGTATTTGCATCATCAAAGGCTGGCCACATTGAGCAGGTGGCCTCAATGTCTTATTGTGCGACGGTTTGTATTTGCATCATCAAAGGCTGGCCACATTGAGCAGGTGGCCTCATTGTGTTATTGTGCGACGGTTTGAGTTTGCATCATCAAAGGCTGGCCACATTGAGCAGGTGGCCTCAATGTCTTATTGTGCGACAGTTTGTGTTTGGATCATCAAAGGCTGGCCACATTGAGCAGGTGGTCTCAATGTCTTATTGTGCGACAGTTTGAGTTTGGATCATCAAAGGCTGGCCACATTGACCAGGTGGCCTCTTTATACAGATTTTCACACAACATGCAATTCGATGTAAACACCTCATTGCGTACTCAACATAATAGACATTCAATCCCACATTAAATCCAATTACATTCTTTCAATTGCATCCGAACATCCATTAGAGATTTTTTCATTTTATTCTGCTTCAATAGTAATGCATTTGATTTAAGATGAATTTCCGGATGAATCATTTTATTTTAGCGTAATGTTTGGTTTAATTTTGTTGTTATTATCATTTGTTAATGCATATTCGCCCCGATCAAGGTTAAAAGCCACTCAAGGTACGGGGTTGCAAAAGAAGAAAAATAAAAAATAGACTCGGAGGAGCTGAATGTGGGAATTGAGATTCCTCTTGAAACAGGATAGATCGTAGGATGAAGGGAAACATGCACCAGGCAAGAAATTCCAAAGAGATGCAGCACGACGGAAAAACTATTAGTAGGCCTATAGCTTTTCGTTCTATACATCTAAGTATAGCTAGGGTGTATGAGCAGCGGCGGCGCTACGGGGAGGGGGGCAAGGGGGGGGGGGAATGCCCCTCCGGTTACTTTGTTTGCCCCCCCTCCAATTTCCCCCCCACATTTTTCCCCCGATGGTAAGTCAATGCTTTTTCAGCAGTACAAAATTATATTAAAGATTAATGTTTGCCCCCCTTAAATTTAAGCTTGCCCCCCCCCTCTTGCTCCCCCAGTTTAACAGGTCTGGTGCCGCCGCTGTGTATGAGTGGGCCAGGCGGAAAGCCGAGTTTCACGCTCAAACACCCTATAAACAGGTGGAACCAAGTTGGACAGACTGGTGGAACATTTACCATGATAATATATGTAAAACAAACCAAGGGTGGCAACAGACCTACGGTGTGAAAGTGATTGTAACGAAGAGCCCAACTCATCACCAATCAAATTAGCAATATGCTTCTGCACCCTATCTAATAAAGATAGGCCTAAGTGACATACAGAAGCACCTGCTGAAACGTGACAACAGTACTCCACCAGGGGACATACGTATAGTTGTCTTTTATACAAATACAAGATAGCATCAGTCAGTAAATACTTAGCTCGATATAGTAAACCAACTCGCATGGAAGCACTCTTAACAATACCTGAGATATACTTCTCCAAATTAATCTTGACATTGCTTATTCCTGAATAGAAAGAACAATCAATTTATTACCTACAAAAATTAATAATAGCACACAAGTAAAGAATTGACGCTTCGGTTCAGGAAATTCCTCATTTGAAAGTAACTTGCTTATTTGTTTTCATGGGTGGTATTAATTGAATACCAATTAAATACCAAATTGCCTCTGAAAAAGTGAAACACACAGTATAGCATACACATAAAAGGCAACACTTTTAGTAACTGTCAGTAAATGTATCAATGTTTTGCGTGAATCAAAAGATACGACATGCATACACAGAGACCAATCTGTGAAAGTTATACAATACCTGTGTAGGCTATGTACACACAGTGTTTTGATAATTAAGGGATCGACTGATTGCAATAATTATGTACATGCATGGCTTGACATATCGAATTTAAAAGGACAATATCGTCACGATCAACAGGATATGCAGTCGGAGCGTTAATTTTTTAGATTAACTTTAGATTGACTGAAAATAATACCACACATGATAAGGTCATTACCGTTGCTGTTGCATAAATGAGCCGGTAATTTTCAGTCTGTGTTTATCTTTAACTAGGACACTGATTCCATGCCCTGTTGAAAGTCTGTTCTGTTCATGAGGATACTGCCCTTTAATAACACAATGAATTTCTTGTCACGTACTTTTTTTTCAAGTAACGGCTTAAATAACAGTTAATTTGTTCCGTTTTCTACGGAGCTCTGGAAGTGCCATCCGACTTGTTGAGACCCTGAGATAATTTATTTCAGGATGACGACATAATCTACGTAAGATGACGACATCCCGAGATATTTTATCTCGGGATGTCATATTTTATCTCGGGATGTCGAAATCCCGAGATAAATTATCTTACTACTTTTAGGATGTCTTCATCCTGAGATAAAATATCGCAGGATCTCAATAAGTCGGATGGCACTTTCAGAGCTCCGTAGTTTTCGGCCTGTGTTTCCACTCCCTGTAATAAATGTCATATTTCAGTTTGAGCTGTCTTATGCTCGAGCTGAGCTTGATACAGAAGAACGTATATCGCAGGAGAAAGTCCACGTCATGATTATAATGGTTTTTACTTGGCATCACATCATGAAAAAAATCGCCCATCTTTACGGGCAATTTATGACTAACCATTATTATGAATGCAAACCGTGCATTCCCTGCATCATTGGTTGGCGAAACACTTTATCACGTCATATGAACATTAAAACACTATTGGCCTAAGCTGATCTTGGATTATTTTGCCATCAACAAATGATGTCCAATTATTTGTCTAGATTATTTTAAACTTGCGTCGAATTTAGTTTGCGTCAAAGTCGGAAGTTATAATAAATGCTGTATAATAGTTTGTGCCAAACTGACATATTGTGACGTCATTTCAACTGAAGCCACGTCTCCTTCATAGGGAAGATCGAGTAAGAGTTGATCATGATTTATCTTTTTCAAAAAAAGGTTGGAATGTTATTCATGGTTATCATAACAGCGATATAAATATCAATGAATCCGTGAACAACATGAAATAAAGGTTATCAGTGTATGTAATTACAAAGGGAACAATTATTGCCTTGGGGGCACAAGTTGGAAAACATATGACGCATCTAATATATACGCGCATGACACATCTACATAGTACATACATGATAAAACTCTCATGTGACGGTTTAAAAAGATACCCCATTAATTTTCCTCTATCCCTGCACCACTATTTGTTATTTAAATTATAACAATACACTCAAGCCAGTCTAACAAGCGCCTCCCCATACTTGTAATGCTGTGTTCGAGGAGGTAATACCCAAACTGTTCTCCTCTCCATTTATATGTAACAAGCCCATAATTGTAAATGCTGTGTTCGAGGAGGTAATACCCAAACTGTTCTCCTCTCCATTTACATGTAACAAGCCCATATTTGTAATTCTGTGTTCGAGGAGGTAATACCCAAACTGTTCTCCTCTCCATTTACATGTAACAAATACATGGGGTGTCGTGGCCGAGCGGTCTACAATCCCGGTCAAATCTCGCTGGGCCCCCCCGGCCCCCTGACAATGTTGGCTCTTATTGTGCGGTCTGTGCTCCGGCTGGAGATAACAACATTGGTGGGGGAGCGGGGGAGCGGGGAAGCGGGAGAGCGGGGGAGCGGGGGAGCGGGGGAGCGGAGAGCGGAGAGCGGAGACAGGGTAGGGTATGTTTATTGTCACGTGTCCCAACTATTTTGGCCGGGATTGTCTGAATTTTCTCTTAGTTTATCTACGGAGCCGTGACCAGACGCGGGCAAACCGCAGTCTTTGTCTTTGTCTCAAGGACAATACATTAAGGGACAAGGCAAGTGATGGTGTTGGTGATCATCTCGTGATGATGATGATGCCAATGATGTAGGTGACGCTGGACATCATCCTCATCCTCATTATCCTCATCATCTTCGTCACTCTCCTCCTCAAAATCATCATCCAATAATCAAAAAATAATAATCAAAAAATAAAATAAACAATAAATAAATAAAAGTAATATTATTGTCGGTGTTCCGGAGAAAAATACATAAACATTCTTCTTGGTTGGGATTCGAACATACGATCTCAGCATTTCAGATCAGATGTCTTAACCACTAGACCACCGTGGCAATCTGCAAGCGTCCCCAGTTCGATACCCTTGGACGATGCATGGCTGCAATGCGCTTGCGCGCAAAACACAGATCATCAGAACTTTATTGTAGGGTGCACCGTACACGGTTCACCATGCCATTTTGGTCCATAAGTTCCCAAAAGAGAGTTTGTGTTCAACGCGAAAAGCACATTAAGATACACAAACAACATACAAGCCTCTTCAATTTGATTTCATCCCCTCATTCCGTTATTTTGACGAAAAATCCAACGGTGATCCATCGAAACCAAAAAAGAAAGGAAGGGAGTGACTCTCCTTCTTTATTGTTCAGTGGTGAACCGTGGTTACATTATCCATCGACATATGAATGGGACCAAACTGGTGTATTCCACGGTGGTATAGTGGATAAGACACCTGCTGTAAAACGCGGGGATCGTTGGTTCGAATCCCACCCGATTAGAACGTTTGTATCTTTTTGTATAAAGAGTATAATTTATCACACGTTAGGGTAAAATCTACAATAATATTTTATCATTATTATATTTTTTTTCCCCAAATAATTTTCTTTAATTCAACCTTTGGACGCTATTTCATGTTTGGGAAACAAAACCAAACACCCCTCCAGAGAAAACTTAATAATACTACTGTAGTAATAAAATAAAATAAACTGAACACAAATTTTTTTCCCCACAAAGACAGACAATAAGCGCATGGATAAAATGGGCATGTCGCTCACATATTATACTACAAGGGAATTCAGACAATCCCGGTCAAATCTCGCTGGGCCCCCCCGGCCCCCTGACAATGTTGGCTCTTATTGTGCGGTCTGTGCTCCGGCTGGAGATAACAACATTGGTGGGGGAGCGGGGGAGCGGGGAAGCGGGGGAGCGGGGGAGCGGGGAAGCGGGGGAGCGGAGAGCGGAGAGCGGAGACAGGGTAGGGTATGTTTATTGTCACGTGTCCCAACTATTTTGGCCGGGATTGTAGCTTACCGGATTCAAGTTCTGGTGTTAGCAACATAATGTGGGTTCGAATCACGGCCATGACACTTGTGTCCTTGAGCAAGACACTTAATCATAATTGCTTCTTTCCACCCAGGGGTTAAATGGGTACCTGTGAAGGCAGAGTTGGTTTGCTCTATATGCGCTAGAAATGGCAGCAATTGAGTTGTATACTCCCCAGGGAGCTGAGATGGTTTCAGGAATGATTTATGAGCCTTATGAGCCTTATGATCAGGGATAATAATATAATGCGCCTTGAGCACCACTTAGTTGGTGGATACGTGCGCTATATAAATCCACACATTATTATTATTATTATTATTATTCTATTTCAATTATTTACTTTATACTTAATAATAATATCAACTCATATCCAGCTTTATAATATCGATATACTTATTGGTAAAAGAGTTAATGTTTACGTTGATGAATAACGAAGGTTGTAGCAAATTAATTGTAGAAATAACCTTTAAAATTGGTTATCTAGTTCAATTCACTTTCCTGATTGAACTTCTGTGTTCGAGGAGGTACCAGTAATACCCTAACTGTTCTCCTCTCTATTTACAGAACAAACAGACATTATCACCAGAAATCAGACGGCCGTCTCCTCATTCCCTTATTTTGACTTCAACTTACCGGTATCACACTTATAAGATTTCCCTTGGTGACAACTCTTTATAAGGATAAAATATTTAACTCAAAGTAAATGCTAAATTTACACGTAGTCAACTTAAATCTAACTTAATAAAATTAACACTACAGCAAAATGTAATCCAACTGTGCAACGAGTTGTCACAGACCGAACTCTTTAAATGTTGATTCAACTCTCATTTTTTAGAGTGTACCCGTGATTCTGCCGCAATAGATCAATTACTTTATTTTTCATATATCTTGGCAACCATTTCAGGCAATCATATCACAAAAATAGACAAGCAAAACTAACTCGGCATCTTAACTCTCACCTGGCAGATCTTGTATGAGTATAGTCTGGCAGAATGAATTGACTGCAGATCACTAGTTGTCAATATTGCTGAAGACTTTTTGTACAAGTAGATTCCAATTTACGTACATGTACATGGATGCCTGCAGCGAGTATGCCTACACTGCGAATTGTCCCTTTTAAAAACCATTGGTGAATATTTCACAAAATCTTGTTTTCATAGAATCAGGTCAGCATAAAAAGTCTCTTTGTGTGTTTGACAGTCATGGTCTGGAATAGGATTTGATTAAATACCCAGGGCTTTGTTCATTCCTCTTCGTAATTATGTCAAGGGCTTGTAGTTCAAAATGACCGAACAATAACAGGCAAACAAATCGATTTGCTAGACGCAACCGAGACGCAGGAAAACCTTTGAACGGCACAACTGATGAAAACTAAACAAAACAAAACCATAGAGAACTATATTAACGAAGAACTAGCAAACCTTGTCATTTGCAATATTTGATGCTGTCCATGGATGAGTATGCCTCTGATTATTGCTTTGCTGTGATTGGTCAATGATGTCTTGGTGATCGCGCGCTAGAAGGTTGTCACGTATACTGGATATACCAGAATCAACAACTACATGCGCGCCCTTTAAAGGATGAGCAGGCGGTAAATTGGGGTAGTAATTTTAGCTGTACTTAATAACATGTACTGCATTACAGATACCGACTTGTGAGTGTAAGTTTCTCGATGAGAGAAACTACAGCAAAATTGAAGAGATTTTTGTCTTGATGCTTCGAATAAAAACTGCAGAATGAGTTGGATTTTAGGAATTCTGTTTGTATACTGTGTGTATGTACCATGCAATGGAGAAGGTAAGTTAATCAAATCATTCTCGTGCTTAGTTCACCAATAAATGGATGGTACAACATTGGTAAGAATTTATTGGCAACATTGTTGGCCCACTCTCTTTGAGTGAATATACAATGCATTAAACAACCATACGAAAGCATCAGCTTTATAAATAGTGAAAATGTACTCCTTCGGCAAACACCAGATTCGTATTTAAAAATACCCGGTATATTGTCCGTGTTTGGACCGATTTGACGGTAAAAATAGATTTAAATTTTGAATTGCTATTGGGGGGGGGGGGTAGGGGGGGAGGGGGGGGTTAAGGAAGTTATAAGCTTTCATTTGAAACATTGAACGATAAAATTCGTCAAGGATTAGTTCCAGTAAAATAAAATCTCACATTAATAAAATACTGGCCCACTGTTTGAATCATCAGCTTGCGTGTGACCACAGCACGATTTATTGTACGTAACGGCCAAGGACGTATGCGTTTTAAATATCGCTTTTATTTAACGTTTCCGACATCCGAATTACATAATGTTTTTTCTATTCGTTTAATAACGACATTATCTTTATCTTCGCTTTTTAAATTCTATGTTTTGTCTCTTGAGCCAAACACGGGGGTATATCTTTAATCTAACGTGGAATTGTTGTTGAACTTCAGACTGGGGGATATTTGTCTGACTATTGTAATCGTTAGCACCTCAGACAAAAGTATATAATTACAAGGAATGCTTAATATCATCATGAACTTCACGTCAAATAAGTTAATGAGAAAATGTGTTAATTGTTTGTTATTAAAAGTACTAATTTTGATGCCTTTCCCTTTAATAAATTCAAATAAAGTTCACCTTCATGACAATGTGTTTATTGCTTCCTTGAAGATGCTAATCATACAACAAATCTGTAAGGTTAGGGTTAAGTTTCAGGTGAATGCGGTATCTCAGTTATAAGAAAATTGGCGAAAAGGTACATCCCAATGTTCCTAAATATGTATCGCCCGTATTTTACCGGCAATTTTCGATTTGTTTAAATTTTATTGGAACATTGATAATTTCCTTTTTTGAAAGGAAAACAAAAACTTCAGGAATACATTTCACCGGATAGGAGTCAGAAGCTTGGTTTAACAGTACAAGGTACCAACATTTATTTATGACAGGACATCAACTCATTTTCGAACATTTTTACTGTAAAACCATGCTTTTAAAGATCATTTTGAGAAATGTGTTACTTTAAAGTATTTGTCATCCTTTCCTTAAGAAAAATAGCAATATTCCGATGAAAAATAATTTTTCGGAAATTGATGTCAAAAAAGCGAAAAGCACACGCGATACATCTTTAATGGACAATATTATTATTGGACTGATAAATGCTGGTAAACGATTAGAAGCAACACGGTGCGACAGTCTTTCAAATGTGGGTATCAATTCGTCTGAAGGAATATTCGACATATTATTTTGGAAAGCATTAGGAAATTATTGTGATATTCTTTAAAAGTTATGACAACACCTCTGATAAAAATATTTTAAATTATATATTTTTTTATTCAATCATCAATTTAACGCCGGTAATTAAAGCTTGAGGTATAACTGAGATATTGTTTTAATTACCAATTTTTCAATAGCTTTTAATGTAACAATAAGACGAAATAGTTACCTTTTTTCAATAACCGCAGGGAAAGGGATTTAATTTGTTTTTTAATTGAAAATTGTGTTGTTTAAGGTCCCTATATCGCATTCTGGTCGTGGCTAATATTGTCAGTGGCTAAGATTGTCAGTGGCTAATATTGCCAGTGGCTAAGATGCATTATGTAGTTTGAGCCATCATACAAATATTGGTTGTCATAATAAGTTACGCATATGTAATGGCAACTAGATATTGCATTAAAGGGAAGGTACAACATTAGTAATGTATTGGATATTCTTTTTAAAAGCAAGCTTATGAACAGTTATGGGACAATACACCTTTATTTACCTTTTATTTCAATGCTATAGATCATTTACTTGATATTAATTTGCCCAGTGTATGCCCTTGTATGCCCGTTTTAGCTCGTTAATGTATTTGTTTATGCTGTTTCATGGTAGTATATAGAAGCCAATATTAATGGCTTTTGTGCTATCAATCCTATCAATCAACACTACGTGCACAAAAATCAGTCTTTCCAAGCATGAAACAATAATTACATGACCTTGCATGTTCGTTTTAGCTCGTTAATGTATTTTATTTCATGCTGGTATTATATAGAAACCAATATTAATGGCTGTTGTGCTATCAATCCTATCATAGTCCTAATATAATAATAATAATAATAATAATAATAATAATAATAATAATAATAATAATAATAATAATAATAATAATAATAATAATAATAATAATAATAATAATAATAATAATAATAATAATAATAATAATAATAATAATAATAATAATAATAATAATAATAATAATAATAATAATAATAATGTGGACTTATATGGCGCACGTATCCACCAAACTGGTGCTCAAGGCGCATTACATTATTACCCCCTGCTCATCAGGCGCATAAATCATTCCTGAAACCATCTCAGCTCCCTGGGGAGTATACAGTTCAATTGCTGCCATTTCGGCGCATATAGGGCTGCGCATTATATTATTACCCCTGCTCATAAGGCTCATAAATCATTCCTGAAACCATCTCAGCTCCCTGGGGAGTATACAGCTCAATTGCTGCCATTTCAATCAACATTACATGCACAAGAAGCATGAGTCTTTTCAAACATGAAACAATAATGATATGCCCTTATATGTTCGTTTTAGCTTATATGTTCGTTAATGTGTTTGTTCATACTGGTAGTATATAGAAACCAATATTGATGGATTTTGTGCTATCAATCCTATTGTTATAGTGATCATGTTTAAAGCATTATACACTGTTTTAAAGTAGAATATCTGTATACATCCAAACTTAATAAGAATCAAGATACATGTAAAAAAAATTCCTGTGAAAAATTCATCTTATTTCATTGTTATCGTAAACGAGATAATCGTGAAATACAATCAGATTGTTCATATTCATTCCAACGTGGAATTTCTGTCTTCAGATGACAGAAATTTATTTTGGAACCTATTTCTTGAATATGACTAGTACGATAACAATTGAGACAGAAACATTCTTCCCCAACCATTAAAAATATGTGATACATGTTTACGCGGTTACTGGAACCAGACCAAAATTTCCATACACAAAGTATGTTGGCTTAGAGAGACCCGACAGCACGGCAGAATTGCAATCGATCCAGCAATTTTGGCTACAATTGGACATTGTTTCATATATATATATACGCGCGCGGAGACCAGAATCCGGGGATTTTGTTCAGCCTAAAACTGTGATCATTGAGATTACCTATAGTTTTTATAGATTTGACTATTAACAACAGCTTGAGTCTATATCCCACAGATACCATTTGTTGTGTATTCGCATGAGTCTATAGTGGAACGGGAATTTACGGAGGGAATATCACGTTTATATGCATTTACATGACTGTAGGTCAAAGGTCACATATACGCATTTCCAGTAGTCTATACGACCGTGAAACTTGTACGACAATTTCAGATTGTATTTAGACTGTACTCTGCATTGCACACCGCTGTGATTGTAATAAGAGGAACACGGTTCCAGTCTGTACATTTTGTATCCGTTGAAAACACACGAACGATCACATAATTCCTGGATTTGATTGCAACCAGGTCACGTCGACGTCCAAGATCATCCAAAAAAGTGAGGAAAAATGCTTATTAGGCTTGATAGACCTTGGATCAACCATGGAGAAAGGTATAGACTGAACAAACCGGTGCTTAGTAGTAATAATATAATGCGCCTTGAGCACCAGTTTGGTGGATACGTGCGCTATATAAGTCCACATTATTATTATTGTTATTATTATTATTATTATCTGGACATGCTGGATTCTGGGTGAGCATCTCAATCATGATCAATATTGGTTTGTATTGCCATGGGTAGACAGTACATGATATACATGTACATGATGAACACAATCATGACAACAAATTGACAATGTCCTCTGGCAATTATGTGAAATTGCCCTAACCCCTAGCTGATTAAATACTGTACATATTTGACAGAAAGGGATGAAAGGGAAAATGATGAAAGGGAAACTTAAATTTTGGTTTAGATTCTCATATTTTCAAATTATTATCAAACATTTTTATTTGGTTGGGACAGACATACACGTAATGACCAAATTATTTTGTCTGATGTGCTTTTATCCTAGAGAAGAAAAAAAAGAATTATGTAAAAAAAAAAGAGAATTTGTTTTCAAATTTTATAAACGATTTTTATTTATTTGCAGTATAGGTGAAAACAAAGACAATTTATAAGCATGTCATAATAAGATGATGCTTAATTGCAGTGTCACTATCATTGTCAATTTATTATTACATTTTTGTTCATTATAAACTTGAGTTGAAAGTGAAATATATTATAAATAAAGATCATTCTCGGTATATAAACATGCAGTCCATCAATTAGATTTATGTTTGTACAAGACCTAATACCAAGACATAAATACTAATGTGGGCTTCATCAAAATCTAGAATTAAAAGGTTTTTTCCCAAACTGAAGGTTTTTCCATAAACAAAACGAAGAGGGCAAGCAATTATCAGATTCGATCAAATGGATGTAAAATACATGTAATTTTGTTTGAATTGTCAATTGGCTAATTACAACTTGTGGCCTTACTTTTGGGAATTATTTACTTTTTGACAACTCTTCTGCTGAGGGCAGGGGAAAGCACGGATGCAAGCTGTCTTGTAACTGCATCATATAGTAGTTACTTGTTTTCTAATGAAAGGCTAATTAGCTGATATCCATACAAGCTTTGAAGACTGCAGACATTAGCTATTTGACATAAGCTGTATTGTTTCTTCTCCACCCAACTACTATACGGGCTGTGCTTTGAGTAGACTCTGTGGTACCTCACTGAATGAAATGCACAATTATTAGCCAACTTTCTTATTATGTTTTATGTAGGACAAAACTATTTACAACCTAAAATTGTAAACATCAGGAGTGTACAGACTCTTCTCTCACAGGGCAACCTTTTCCTTGGTAAAGTTGGACAAAATGTTTATATGCTCCTCCATGCTTCAGTGTCTTCAGTAACCCCCAGCCCCCAATCAATTTAACCCCCACTTCCTGCCCTTTGAATTTGCAGCCAAGTTTAATCCAGTTACTATACATGTAGTCCCCTTCTACCCTAAATCAACATTCTGACTTTATGCCCATAATAACGCTGAATAAGTTGATCTGGCTATCCACAACCCTGGCAAACTAGGAATGTTTGGATATGATGTTAAAGGGAAGGTACATCACTGGTTATTGATCACTGGTGTTGACTCAAGTCAAAATATTGGCAGTGATGTTTTCTCATACCTATAAAACAAAATATAACAGTTAATGAAATATGGTGGATATGATGGACATGGTACATATTAAAAATATTCATGTAAATATAACTCGTACTCGTGGGGGAATAATGGTACCTGTTGCTGTTTCCTTCAGTCCATGTTTGAATTTTCACCATGACCCCTTGACCATCTTCCCCATAAAATACATGGGCATCGATTAGCACGGTGGAAATTACAACTAATTCGCTGGAAATTGTTCTGCTTAATTATCACGTCTGTATTGTAACCATCATCGAAGTTGTGCCTTGACTATAGGAACTATCAAAAATAATGTGATGGCTAACAGAAATTCATCAAAATTATTTAAAAAAATATTTCTCTTTAATTACCCTTACCTATCCAACAATAATCCTACAAATGCGACATTATTCATGGTATCATCATGGTCACCATCACCTCTATGTCATCACGTTCAACGGTCAAATCCGTGAGTGTTTATCATCGTTTGAAGTTGGCTGGCCCATCAATGGTCACCAGGTGTCACGGTCTCAGCTGTCCGGCGTGCTCAGCTATCCGGATGACCAAATATGGTAAAATTACGTCATGCTATGTCTGCGCACAGCGTACGAAAGTAGTCCATTTTAGTGCCGTGCTGAGTCGTGTACACGTACACACACACTTGCTGGAACTGCCATGGCGGCCTCTCCACGAGCAGTGAACGTGCGGATCGTTTCAACGAATTTGTACTTTATTTTCACTTTTTTTCTGCAGCATTTTATATTTTAACTATTAACCACGATAAAATGCCATGATTATTATTATTATTATTAAAAAAAAGGAAGCCAAGAACAGTCATGTCACATTATACTTTGTACGTTAATACTTATTTGTCACATAAAAATACAACCAGAAAAGGGGGTTTGTACGAGGAATTTATCCATTATTGTGTTTACAATTTGCCATACAAAATTAAAGAAAGAAGGGACTTTGAAAAAGTGTAACCTGCATATAAAGATGGGCCAAGAGAATGTGATTGGGCAGAGAACTCGCGAGGGCACGCGGAATTGTCCGATGTTGTAACCCGGATATCCGAGCACGCCGGAATACCGAGACCATGACTACAGCGTGCTGAAATTCCCGGCTACGTCATCCGGATAGCTGAGACCGTGACACAGGCATGCCTCGTTTTTTGCCGTAGACGGTAAGCCTTTCTTCGCCGAGCCCACTTGGTCGAAATTCTGGTGTTGATTTTGACGGACGGCCTCCCAAACTGAACAGTTTTTGTCACTTTTTTTTATTGGCGTTGACATGATGAAGGGGCTGTGACAATGTTCCAAATGAATATGTCATTGTTGCATTCAAAACTAAACTCCCTGGCAGTATCATAATTCAAAATACCCGACACCACATTGGTCTAGACCCTGCTTCCACACGAAAAGTGTTGACATAATTATTTTTGGCCTAACCGGCGGGTTCACGCCTCGGGCGCTTTGCCTCGCTGGCGCCTGTGGCTGTACTGGCGGAGTCTCGGTTCGGTTCCCAGTGTCTCGGGAAAGTGCCAAGACTTTCGCCTTTTTGTCGATTTTGACAATTTTCATCCATTATTTCAAAATCATTTTAAAACTTTTTAAACGTCTGAAAGTGCGACTATCACTTGTGTCCTCGTGAGTTTTCTGGACAAATTTTAGTTCAAAAAGTCACATGACATTGTTTTTATTTGTGTGGACAATTATATTCTAATTTTGAAAGATCTTTCAACCATGTATGAAAAACAATGAAATGTTGAGGGGCGTTTGTTATCGCCCAATTTCGCGTAACAAAGGCGGTGTGTACCTTTAAATGATATGCTCATGAAATGCACCTTTTGTCATGCACCTTTTGTCATATATATATATATATATATATATATATATATATATATATATATATATATATATATATATATATATATATATATATATATATATATAAATATATATATATATATAATAAAGTCTGTCCAGAGCCATATTGGCTCATCAGGCCGGTGTTTATCTCCGGTTTCGTTGGCATGAAACGACTGAGAATATTTCCATTCCCCCTGGATGGGATGCCAGTCTATCGCAGGTTACTTCCCTAGCTATCGCCAGGTAACTTCCCTAGCTATCGCCAGGTACTCATTTATACTCCTGGGTGAAGAGAAGCAATCACGGTAAAGTGCCTTGCTCAAGGACACAAGCACCACGGTCGCGGTGAGGATTCGAACCCATCACACTCTGGCGACTCAGCCATCAGAACCCAAGTCCAATGCACTAGACCGCTCGGCCATGGCACTCCTGTCATAATACCTAACTATTACTCTGGCCAAAATTCCTGTTACGCTTTAGTATAAAAGGCACTTCTGGTAACATATTCAAATTTAATTTTCATTCACAGAAAGCAATTAATGGAAATTCTCCTATTTCCTTAGAGTCATTTTCAGCAACATTTTGATAGCTGTTACCATAATTATGCGACATGCGATTTTATACCTCTTTCTGTGAAAACATAAATGATCACATGCAGTTGTTTGAGGCATTCTGTATACAAAATATCTTAAAAACAATTAGGAGACCTGTATACGTTTACTTTGCTTTTATCTCAGTACTCGAATTCAATTTGCAGAGTGGATCTGGGTCTTGTATGTTTGTTTTAGCTCGCTAATGTATTTTGTCGTGCTGGTATAGAGGCCAATATATAATGACTTTTATTTAATTTTTAATTGCGCTATTGGCCTAACGATCATCATGGGGTCTGATCAATCAACATTACATGAACAAGAAGCAGTCTTTCCAAACATGAAACAATATTGATTGTTTGATTCAGCTCATAAATTAATGGTCAGTACAGTTTAACATACAACTTACTTGGTAAAGTTAATAATCGTATCAAGCATCCCTTGAAATATTTCTGTCTCGGGAGCTATCGCTGTATTTCTGTCAACCGAAGACAAAATTTAATTTCGAATGGATTAAAAATATATATATATTTAAGTTTATTTTTGTGTACACATATGTCTTGATTGCAGATTCTTATCATTTAAAATAATGTAGGGACGCATTTACAAACATTTTACCAAAAGTGTATATTATACTCATATATTTTTTTATAATATCAGAGCAATCTTCCCCTGAATAGGTCAATTTGATAACTGATGGCTTTTCTAGCGATTCAAAAATAGCCTATGAGAAGCAATGCATATGTGTGCATTGAAAAAAAAATTCAAAAATTATTTTAAACAGACTTAAAATAGTTTCAGACGCGGTCTTACCTGAGAGTCAAAGCGGTTTTCGGAGCAATAGATCAACAAATGATATGATTTTTAGCCTTAGACAACTTCAAGAAAAATCTATCGAACAACATCGCGATCTATATATAGTATTTTTTGACTTTCGGAAGGCTTTTGACTCGGTGGACCGCAAAATTCTCTGGAAAGTTCTAAAAGTATTTGGTTGCACAGATAAATTTATAAATGTAATAAGGAATTTCCATGATGATATGAAAGGTTGAGTATCAGTCGCAGGGCAGACAAGTGACGCTTTCGAAATCACAAACGGTGTAAAGCAAGGCGATCCACTCGCGCCTACCTTATTCACTCTGTTTCTTACAGCGATGCTCGAAAGGATGAGTGAAAATCTACTCTTAGGTGTCTACATTCGAACTCGAAGCGACGGAAAACTTTTTAATCTCGCTCGCTTAAAAGCCAGAACGAAGACCAAAAATGAGATGGTGAGAGAGTTGTTATATGCTGATGATGCAGCAGTAGTGGCGCAATCACTGGAGGATTCTCAAGAAATATCAAACTGTTTTGCCAATGCCGCCACTGAGTTTGGCCTTAGAATTAATATTGGAAAAACAGAGCTGCTGTTCCAACCAGGTGCCAGAGTTCCTGTCCCAAATCAAGATCCAATAATTACAATTGGTGGTCAGAATCTTAAAATGGTTCGTTGCTTCAAATATCTTGGCGGCCACGTCAGTAGCGACAATAAAATTGAAGAAGAGATTGCATACAGAGTGCAGACAGCCTCCAAATCATTTGGTAGCTTACAAAAACGACTCTGGTCTAAACACGGCATTACAACAAAAACCAAACTAAAAGTATATCGAGCAGTGGTGCTGACTGCACTCCTGTACTCGGTCGAAACCGTGACTCTGCATAGGAAACATATAAAGAAGTTAACTAGCTTTCAACTAAAACATCTAAGACGAATTTTGAAAATAAATTGGCAGGACAAAGTGCCCAACACAGAAGTGCTCAGAAGAGCAAATATGCCTAGTGTTGAGGCCATTATTACAGCGGCACAACTCAGATGGACCGGCCACGTAGTCAGGATGGAGGACAGTAGACTTCCTAAAATTCTACTTTATGGAGAATTGAGGGAAGGAACGCGAAACGTGGGTGGGCAACGGCTTAGGTACAAAGATTTAATAAAAAGAAACTTAAAGCGGGTTGATGTAGATGTAAAAAACTGGGAAGCAAAAGCTAAAAACAGGAAGGAATGGAGAGCAGTTGTACAGAGATCAATTGCGACAGTAGAGAAAAAGAGAGAAGCAGAGTACCAAGAAAGACACCGATCTAGACACGGGTTAGTGCAGTCAGCCATTTCATGCGGAAGATGCAGGAGAAACTTCCTGTCGAACGCAGGACTGGCTTCGCACACCCGAGCAAAGAAATGCTAACCATAGAATGAAATTGACCTTCACATATGAGTCGTCATCGTTCGCGATGGACAGCCGTAGGCCTATATATGTATACTCTGGCCAAAATTCCTGTTACGCTTTAGTATAAAAGGCACTTCTGGTAACATATTCAAATTTAATTTTCATTCACAGAAAGCAATTAATGGAAATACAAATTCCCTCCTATTCGCATCTAAATTCTCCTATTTCCTTAGAGTCATTTTCAGAAACATTTTGATAGCTGTTACCATAATTATGCGACATGCGATTTTATACCTCTTTCTGTGAAAACATAAATGATCACATGCAGTTGTTTGAGGCATTCTGTATACAAATATCTTAAAAACAATTAGGGGGCCTGTATACGTTTAGTTTCCTTTTATCTCGGTGCTTAGCCAAACAGATCATGTACTCGAATTCAATTTGCAGAGTGTATCTGGGTCTTGTATGTTTGTTTTAGCTCGCTAATGTATTTTGTCGTGCTGGTATAGAGGCCAATATATAATGACTTTTATTTAATTTTTAATTGCGCTATTGGCCTAACGATCATCATGGGGTCTGATCAATCAACATTACATGAACAAGAAGCAGTCTTTCCAAACATGAAACAATATTGATTGTTTGATTCAGCTCATAAATTAATGGTCAGTACAGTTTAACATACAACTTACTTGGTAAAGTTAATGATCGTATCAAGCATCCCTTGAAATATTTCTGTCTCGGGAGCTATCGCTGTATTTCTGTCAACCGAAGACAGAATTTAATTTCGAATGGATTTAAAAAAATATATATATTTAAGTTTATATCTCTTGATTGCAGATTCTTATCATTTAAAATAATGTAGGGACGCATTTACAAACATTTTACCAAAAGTGTACATTATACTCATATATTTTTTTAAATAATATCATAGCAATCTTCCCCTGAATAGGTCAATTTGATAACTGATGGCTTTTCTTGCGATTCAATAATAGCCTATGAGAGGCAATGCATATTGTAGAAATGGCAGTCATATTGAATTTATGGCAGTCCATTGCTTTCCCACTTTCCAAATTGCAAGAATTACCTCAAGTTACATCGAAAAACTGCTACTTCCTGTGACGTTTTATTGTTGAAATAGACCAATACATGTTGGATTTTTGACAGCCATCTCGGTTTTTGGACAGTATTATATGAGCCTGTACAGTTTGTTTGACTTACGATTTCGTGTGAATGACCTTAGATACCACCACAAAGACACACATATTTAGTTTTTGTGACGGCCTCTTGCTCATGCAGATAGGCAAATTTGTGTGCAAATAGCGGCTATATTCGATGGCGGCCATATTTGATTTTGCTTTACTATAAAGGCTGGCTCATACTTTACGTGACGGTGGCAATGAAGTCACGCTAATTTACAAAATCAATTTGCCTGTCAAAATGACTTTAATAAGAGATGAATATTTTGATAATATCATAAATAGTAAAACAAATTCTATTGAATGTTGTAGGTTCGAAAATTTACCGTATACCTGGGTCAAACCTGGTTTTGAAATAATGGACATTTTTATTTTTGCGTTTTTTTGGTATGGTGCCAGACTGGCCTACTGCGGGGGCGTTTCAACAAATATACGTAGGCCTATGGGTTGGAAATGTGCCAAGACTACTTTAATTCAAGTTTAAAAATGGTCAAATCCGAAATTCGGGTTACGACCTTTTTCATACGGGACTTTGTAAAAATGGGGTGGGAACCAGCCAGGAATGGGGGTGGGAACCAGCCAGGAATGTGATACATAAAGAGGCAGTATGTGGAGGAATAATGGCTTTGTACTCAAGTTCCTATTAAAGACTCTTGAAAATTGTGCTGGCCCTCTTGTCGCTGGAGGGGGAGGTGGGTGGGGTTTGCGGTCTGTACGGGAGAGGGGGCGGTCCCCTAGCCCAGGTTGGACATTCACCTTCTACGGTGACGTCTGGGATTTAACCAAACATTTGATACTACAGAAAAGAAGTTTTTCATAAAATGTTTAATTTTAACCTGTGTGAAGTTGTTGTAACTTGGCAGTATAATTCTATCACCAAACACAATGCATCTCAACGAGGCTTGAATTATAAAATATCAAACTAAGTGTTTTTAATGAAAAAATCCCAATATTTAACGTTAAAGAATTACTTTAGTTTTGATGGCTGTTCGTCACTTGACCGTAAAGTGTCGGCAAGGTTGTGTCGCGGCGTACATGCGAGCGTGACCAGCCCACATAAAACCTGTTGCTTGGAAGTTTTTACGCAAACTGCACAAACACCGCCGTTTTGTTGCTACACGCACGTACGCTAATACTAATAGACTATGGGATGATGCGCAACCATCGAAACTCAAAAATTTATTTATTTATATTGATTTTCTTTCAATAAAATGACTTAGTAAAAATAATATTTTGAAATTCAAACCTTAGCACCTGTCATTATAGTTGATCATGGAATTTTAGTACTAAATTTCACTGAAATTTTACTGAAAATAGAAATGTTCTGTGCGGCGACTGACCTTCTGGTTTAATATTGGACTCCGTTTCAGTGTATACAGAGATGGGGTCCATATTTGGGCTAGGCGGTCCCTGTGCCACAGCCTAGCTACGGGCCTGGGAGTTGGGGACTAACACAAGCACTTGACATGGCTAATTGGGTAGGGAGGGATGGGCTCAATGAGGCATATGCAGAGAGGAAGGTGCTTCAACCGCAAGCTCCCCTCCCCCCGGATCAACCACTGATTCTGCTGAGTGAAAAACGGTTAATATTGGACGGAGTATCAAGGGTCGAATCCTGATTCAGAGTCCTAAGAAATGTTTGAGACTTGGTCACAACAAGGGTCGAGTCTGATTCCCACACATTGTACAATGTATATCGTGACTCAAATCTGATTCGGGTCTGAGTCACTAAAATGGACTGGAGCTGGACACATAATATTATATACATTTACAACATATTTTCACCATGCAGGTATACATGAAATATGTTACAACGTGACACTAACTGGCTCCAACTCATCTACTGTTATTTCAACGACAACTTTTGAACCGCTCGAAAGCCAAGGAATCTGGCGAGCCGCTCTCAGCAAATACTACTGCTGGAATGTCATAGTGTCCTATGGGATGTTGATCTCAGCGGTGTGTCAGTATAACATCACTGAGCCATATGACTTTCGGTTATGGCTGAAAACAGATCACTTTGTAAGACATTTAGGCAGTTACTCCTCCTTAACTCTGCTCCCAGCTGATATCCTTTCTCCAAATAACTCACTACAAATGATCATCGTGTCTAAATACTACGACAGTGATGTTCAAGGACTTTCCATGACGTGTAATTTGACTGTAGTTCCTGATGGCGGTTTGGGTACGTATCAATATTGCTAAAATATCTGTAAATGCATTCTTTATTGTAAACAAATTAGAAAATAATTACACAGAGAAAACAACCTGTGAAAGATTCAGCTCATTTCATTGAGTAATTAAACGAGAAGATGTTGAAAATGCATTCAGATCGGTTCGCGTTCTTTCTCATGTGGCAAATGAATCACGTTTTCTAAAAAGTGACAGTATATCAACACTTCAAACACTTCAAATCAAGTAAGTTATTAGATTATAATTCAGTAATTATGTAATCGAGTAAATTATCAAAGGTGTATACTCCCTTTTTACACACAACTTACAGATTACATGCACTCTAGCAGCAGTATAATAGACTCAAGTCGTGCTTTCCGTTACCTTTATATAATTGGGTCATTCCATGAACGTGGGACACTTGTGTTTTCCATGTATTTCAGATATTGGGGCCTGTGTTATTCCTTACATCGTACGAGCTGATGATTATAACTTTCACCTATTGTTGCATCTCATACAGACCTACTATGACAACAAACAAAAATTTCTTGGGTCTCCCCTATTTTGATCCATTAACTTTAGTCAGTATATTACACAACGTAACAAGACACGGTGTCCCCTTGTAATTTTGTTACATCGTTAACCTCATATCAGGTGAAGCAGGAAGTAAATACATGACACCAGTTTTAATGTTTGTATCTATTATTTTAAAAGATGACAACCTACAAAACTATGATAAATAAGGTAACAAAACTGATTTTTTTTTCTTTATTTAATGAACTTGAAATTTTTGACCTCCATGCACACTTTGGGTCCCACGTTCATGGAATGACCCAATTAGTCGATATTTGACCCGGTTGGTAAGTGTGACGTCATTTCAACATAACCCACGCTTCCTTCAAATGGAGTGGTTCCAAACAAATTATGCTTACGTACACAAATGCATTGCGAACTTTTTCTTTTTAGAAATACAAAATAAATAGTAAACTGTTATTGTTGAGCGTGTTTATGTTTTGCAAAAGATTAGAGTCCGTTTTACTAATTTCTACCATTTCACTCAGCGACAGGAACGTTTTGAAATTGTAAAAAAATTGAAATACCGGTACAGGTTCCAAGCCTGTCTAATTACACAGATAATTATTTTGGCACAAGTTGAAAACCGAGTGCGCGTACTCTCAATATGCGCGCAAATGAGAGGATGCAAAACACTATGACCGTCTATTGTCATGTCTGGGACATTCCTAAAAATACAACGCCTTGTTTTTTACAGGAGCCATTTGTGGTCAAACCAACATCAACATAAGTCAACCAGTTCCCTTCACTCTCGACATACCTGATTTCCGGGTCTTTGAATGCCGTTGGTTTATCACAAGCCCTTTGGACACATTCATCTACGTAGATGTTGTCCATATCAGTATTAAACATCCTCAGAAGTTATCATTTGGGCGGGTGATTGGTACTAATGGTAACGAAACAACCCTTATAGATGGATTCACGTTGGACAAAACACCGCCGAACGGAACTTCATTCTACTTCAGCGGGAACAACATTACAATGTTATTTTCATCCCCCGTGTATGTCGAAAATGCGCCATCACTTAGAATTATATTACGATCTGAGGATAATGAAGGTAAAATATTTCTCACAATGTTATCCATGCAAACCATAATTGAAACCAAGATCTCAAGACTTCTGGGTGATATTTCTATTGAGCAGATTAAAAGAGAAACACAGTCAAAGACTGGTTTCACCAGGCTCCTAGGAGTCCTGACTCATATGAAGCCTAAAGCTTCAAAATGAGGACCTAAACTGTACTGTACTGTACAACAATTTGCACCGGACATAATGTAATACTAAAAGTGGCTCATTATGTAATCTGTAGCATTAGACGTCTATTACCTACATGTAGGTAATAGACTTCAGGTACCATTTATGTTATCAATGGATATTTATGTTATCCAGAAAAACAAAAATATTAAATATAACCAAATAAACCACAAGGGAAACATAAATAAACTAAGACACATTATCTGAGTTAAAAACAATTAGAAAGTTTTCCTTTGCATACTGCAAACTTTTGTTTTTTTTAGGTGTGTGCAATGTTGAGCTGATACATTGTGAGCCAGACAGCAAGTGTCTACCAATCAATGCTGTATGCAATGGCGCCGTGGATTGCTCAGATTACACGGATGAAATAAGCTGTGGTGAGTGCCAATATTTCTTTTGAGAACTCCACCACTCAGTCACCCTCGTCTTATTTCTTTACCGATACGTTTTTTGTATATTGTATTGATTGAGTAGAAAATAATAAAAACTGAACTGAATGGAACAAAATAATGCGAGACATTTATAACTGAAACGCTTTATCCCTCTATCTTTCCTCCTCTTCTGCCTCCGTCTGCATTTTCTTTTTGTTTGCACATTTATTGCAGTTATGTTTGGACAATTACACGATACATTCTCAACTCTTACTAGCAGTGTGTTCTTTACGTTCTATTAATAATACAGTTGTGTTACTTCCTCTCGTTTGTTGCCCAGACATATGCGGTACTTCAAATAATCATCTGCGATTTGGAGAAACGCTTACAATTCTAGGGGAAACTACCTTACAACCAGACGGTAATCGCAGCCCTCACTTTGCTGTATATTCCGGAACGTCAGCATCGTTTCCGAATACTACGAGTAATGTTTCTTTCATCGAACACCCAAATATTAGGCATCTCGAGTGTGTTTGGAAACTCACTGAGCCGCCAGGAAGTCGAATCCGAATAGAGATTCTCGAATTTTCCAGTTATGGCTTTATATTGAAAGTTGGAAGTGGAGTCGATCCTTCTGACGGAGAGCCTATTGCAGTATTGAACAGGACTTCATTTCCTTATAGTCTGCCGTACGCGATGGAGGTGTTGTCTGTTGATTCGGGAGTCTGGATAGTGCTGGAATTTAACGGGCCGTATAGATCATTTAATAGACTAAGAATTGTATTGACGGTTTATAACATGACTGGTAGGTTCAATTCAAAACAGTACATGTAATTGCGACAATATTACAGTTAAATGGCCTACAATATTGGAAATGTTTAACTTTAACTTTTAAAATAAAGAAAGTTGGTAAAAGAAACAAAACAATTCATTACATTGCAGAGTTCCGTTAAAGATTCGTTGAACTCGAGATTTACGGTGTTCAAAGAAACTAAATATCTCTAAAATAAAAACACCTGGGAGAATGGAAGAATTTTGTAATCAGGTACCGTTATTAGAGTTACATCATTCAGAAGTTTAAAATAAGGGCTGTATTGAATTAATTTGCAATGTATTTGTTTTCTTTATTATTCGATAAAATGATTTCGAATCTACATGGCTTTAATTCGAATTTCGAATTTTCTTGATTATAATTTAAGAGTGTGATGACAATCAGTTTGTATGCCCATCTGGTCTTCAATGCCTTAATACATCGTCTGTCTGTGACGGGCGACGAGACTGCGTCACTTACGAGGATGAAGTAGGGTGTGGTAAGGAAAGCTACAGGGATGATTCATTTATATAAAATCTCCCAAATTATCCCTTTATTCAAACGACATATTGAATTTCATGAGGGCCCTGATTTAAATGAAAAAAATGATTTTTTTACAATTTATTATCTGAACACTATTTAATTCACAGCTTATGATACAATATATATAGGCTGTGTTGAATCCATTACCTGTTTACTAACTTTCTTGTCGGTTAAAAATTCAAAGTGATCATTTTGTTTTATAATGCATCGAACATTTATTTCCTAAGGTCCTTGTATAGTGGACAATCAAAAAAGAAAATAATTTGATTCAACATCAAGGTGACATCAAGGTGACTGGAGTCTAGACAATAATATCTCCCTGTTTCAATAAGCAGCTTGTGTGAAGAACATCGAAAACAGGACTATGCAAATACTAATTCTTGAGTCGTTGAATCTACCAGAGCAGTTTGAAATGAACAAGTTTCGTAATTGCTTAACACACATATCTAGCTCACAGGCCCATTCCATTTGATTGAATCAACAGAATTCCTTGGAATTCCTTAGAAATAAAGATGGCTGGTGGTTAAGCCCTCAATTCCGATCCACTTAGAAGGAATTATATAAAATCAATCAAGTAAACAGTATTTGGAGAAGGAACAATTAATACAGATATAATTGATATCGATTCAAGATAGATTTGTAAAAGGCTCAAATATTTAGTTTGGACCACCGCTGTAAAATCAAAACAAAATGGCCAACAAAACCCCTATTTTTAGGAAGGAGGTAAATGAGTGGCAGGAATGCATTCAGAAGAATTTAGATATAAAAATACAATTATTTAAAAGTCAAGGAAAGACTAGTCAGTCATCTAAATATTGTAGACATCTGTTATTAACAAACACTTTAAAAACACAAACTCGGTGTTTTAATGATCGTATATGTCTCTTTGTCGGTCTAAAACACAGGATTGTTTTTGTATATACTAGGAGGGTGTGGTGAACACTATTACGCATGCGCATCAGGAGACTGTATACCAAGGTACCAGCAATGTAACGGACAGAAGGACTGTGGGGACTTCACGGACGAGTTTCTGTGTGGTTAGTAAGATCGAACTAGTTAGTTATTTTTCGCGTTGACGTTTACTATCTACATTGCAATTAGCATCCTTCAGACGGTAAATTTGTCCTTATTTAGCATACTTTTTATCACCTCGTCCTCTTTCTTTGGAACTGTTTTCTTTTGGTTCATCATGACCTGTCGATATGTGTTTTCCCATTATGTCGGACTTTTTTCTGTACCTCGTCTTATTACCAAAGCTCAGCTTTTCTCGTCATCCTCCCTACATACATGCCCAATCCAATTATATCGTTTCGGTTTGCGGTAACACCATGTGTTTATCTCAACTATCGTGAAGCTGAGGTACAGGTTCTGAAAAGAACCTTATCGCACAACTCGTATCTCAACCTTCGTTAAGTGAGAAAGGTTCAAGGGAGAACCAATTTCGGGCAACTCGTTTTTTCTCTACTGTCGCTAAGTGAGAAAATATGGTTCAGGGAGAACCATGGGGACTTCACGGGTTAATATGGTTCAGGGAGAACCATGCGGACTTCACGGGTTAATATGGTTCAGGGAGAACCATGGGGACTTCACGGGTTATTTTCAACGTTTCGATTAGCCTGCTCTAATCTTCGTCAGGAGAATGAAGAGGTTTGCAGATGCAGATCCTTAAAGTAGTATTTGCTGGGATTATGTGTAGAATGGGAACTGTTCCGATTGGTGCCACTGTTGTGTGATGTGTTGTGATTGGCTGCCACCGTGGCATTGTGCTTGTTGTGTGTGTTTCCTGCTGTGTGAGAGTTGCCTGCTCGCTGAGGCATGTCAGTTGACTGTGGGGTGTGAGTGCTGATGGATGGTAGGATTGAGTGCCAAATGTTGCTGATGAAAAAGCCGATGTCCTGGGGGACAGTTGCCCGAAATTGGTTCTCCCTTGAACCTTTCTCACTTAACGAAGGTTGAGATACGAGTTGTGCGATAAGGTTCTTTTCAGAACCTGTACCTCAGCTTCACGTTAGTTGAGATAAACACATGGTGTTACCGCAAACCGAAACGATATCGATATTCCACCACGCAAAGCCTCAAAACTTACAATCCAATTATACTGTTGTTTTCGTATAAATTCCTCAATCGACCTACCCCACATATCTCAACTATTTTTTCATTTTTCAGTTTATACTTACTGAATTCTCCTTCAACTCCGTCCTTCCTTGTTACGTTTGTTTTCTCTCTAGTGACCTCCTTTGACCATCCATCTGAGAAAACCTGTGTATGCCGACTCCAGCTAATTGAATTGCTTTTGGGTTAAAGCCCAGGCTTGGCATCCATATAGGACCCACAGTTTTTGTTGTCAACATAATGGCCCGTATTCTAAAACCCTCCTTTAAATAGGCCTAAAGTAGACCTTTATAGAGGCTTCCTTTACTGAGGAGTTCCTTTGCTAAAGGCTCCTTTAACAAATGGTATTCAAGAACCACACTTTAACTTCCCTCATGTTAAGGTCGTCCTTTACCACAATTTTTTTAAAGGCTCCCTTTAAAGAAGGGACACTTTCTCTAAGGCTCCCTTTATGCTCCTAAATGATCTGTTGTAACAGGACGATGTCAGTTTTCTAGTCCCGTGTAATACCTCTAGTGATTACGCTGCCATTGTTATTGTATGCAGTAGGGTTGATGTTCACGTGAAGTCTAAGCTTGGGGCTTGGATTGGCACATGAACGCCATCGACGCAACCTAGCACATCTGGAAAACCATACATTTCATAGAATTTCCTTTTGTTTGCAACAGCGTCCTGTCCAATTGGAAAACTAATTACTTCGGCCCGTTTTCTTGCTATCACTGCTGAAACACTTCTGACGATTCTTGAAGCCGATGGCTGGGACACTCCTTGCAAATCTCCGTGAACAATCTGAAACGAACCCGTCGCATAGTAACGGAGTGCAACCAGCAGTTGGGTCCTTGGTGACAGGGGGCGTCCACGATTGTTCTCAGGTTCTGGTATGTCGTCGCCGATGAAGTTCATCAGGTGGTTAAATCCATCCTTGGTGAACCGAAAGCGTTTAAAAAAGGCGTCATCACTGAAATCATCCTCTTGAAACTGAGGAAGACGTGTCCTGATACGTTGCATACCCCTAATGACGTCATAGAAACGCGCTAGTCGGTTGACGTAATCACCCATCGCTGAGGTATCAGAAGAGATCCTTGCACGTTGGCTGCTAAAGGAAGACTAAAAGATACTCCAGACCAACCTTATGTTTAAAGGCCTCCTTAAGGCAAAATAAAGCATTTCCTGTAATAAAGGAAGGTTCTTGAAACGACCCAACCTTTGCTAAAGGAAGGTACCTAAAGGCGTCCTTTGACCCGAGATAAAGGTTGGTTCTTGAAATAAAATTTAGCTAAAGGTTGACTTAAAGTCTCCCTTAACGCTAAAGGAACGTTCTAGAATACGGGCCTTAATGTTGCAGTGGCTGACACTAATGTAAACTGAAGATATGGACAGACTCAGGGAGTACCACTCAATTTATTTAATTGTTTGGAGAAGGTGTGGTGCGGACACGTCGTTAATGGACCACTAGCGCGTATAGCTGGTACGCGTGTATGTGTAGGCCTACCCATGAGCCTTTTCGCGTGACGTAATGTTTTCGCGTCGGTTTATTGTCCGCGTGACTTGGAGTAAAACAAATAGGCCAAGACATCAACGCCTGCAAAGACAAAAATAAACGAAAAATAATGCAACAAGAGAGAAACAAAACTCTGAAGGAAATCCATCAAATACTAACAGAAGAACAAAACCAAAAGATCACGAACACTATTTCGAAGACATAGAAAAATATAAAGATGATTCAAATAGAATGTTCCATGCTGTAAGAACTCTGAAAAACGTGCAGCCGAAAAAGAAAATCATGGTCAATGGAAAAGACGGACTGGTGACAAACGAAGAAGAGCAACTAAAAATTATCACCAACATCTTCAAAGAAACTTTTAACAAAGAGAACATGGAAGGAATTGAAGATATAAAACCAACAAAGATGAAAAAAAAAAAAAAAAAAAAAAAAATTCACAGCAATGGGAGTTAAAAAAGCAGTAAAATTGCTGAAAAACAACAAAAGCCCCGGAGTCGACAACTTAAATGCAGAGCTACTAAAATACGGTCCAAAGGAAATCTTCGAGGAAATTGCACAGATTTTCAACAACATTGCAAAAACAGGGGAAACACCAGTTGAACTAACAAATGGAAATCTCATCCCTATACAAAAACCAGGGAAAACACAAGGCCCACCAAGTAACCTCAGACCGATCACACTACAATCTACACTTCGCAAAATACTCAGCATTTGTATGATAAATCGAATCGCCAATAAACTTCATGAAAAAATACCAATAACTCAAGCAGCCTACCAAGGAGGTAGAAGTACAACGGAACATGTGTTCACCTTTAAATGTCTCGCAGAAAAAGCAATTACATCAAACAATTATGACATATTCATAGAAAAGCTAGACATGTCAAAAGCCTTCGACACAGTCCACAGAAGAACTCTATTTGATCTGCTTCGAAATACCCTAACAGATGACGAACTACATATCATGAAGATACTTATAGACGACGTCAAGTTACAGGTCAGGATCGGAAACAACTTTGGCGAAAAGATCGTAACCAACATCGGCATAACTCAAGGAGAATGCCTAAGCCCGGTTATCTTAATTTTCTACTTGGCTTCTGCTTTAAATGAAAACTCAGATAAAATATCACACGATCACAACTACAGCAAAGAACCACAGAAGAATTACTACCAAATCACCTAAAAGATCACAGCTATGCCAAAAATGTCGATACACAACTAGAAATAAACCAACAATATTCCGACGATATCAGTTGGGTCACAACAGCACAGCACATGATAGATCATATCTGGAACATCATTCCAGAACAACTGAAGAAATACAACCTTCACGTGAATGAAAAGAAGACCGAAGAATACAAACTAGCAGAAACACAAACGACAAATGGAAGACCTGCAAATACCTAGACACTCTACTTGATACAGCAAACGATATCAACAGAAGAAAAGGATGTACTATTGCTTCCTTCAATAAGCTAAACAATTATTCAAAAACAAAAGAGTTTCCATCGAAAAAAAGGTTAGGACATTCAATGTATATGTATGTAGCATATTTCTATACAACAGCGAACTATGGACTTCCAGAGGTCCCTGCTACGCAAAGTTCTAGACATAAGATGGCCCCAAAAGATATCAAATGAAGACTTGTACACAAAGACAAAAGAAATCCGATGGAGCCAGAAGATCAAAAAAAGGTGATTATCTTGGCTAGATCACCTTTTGAGACTACCTGAAGACACACCAGCTTGGAAAGTCTTACAAGAATACCCAGATATGTAAAAAAGCCAAAAGGAAAACCAAAAGCAACATGGGTATCCGTGACCATTGGAACACAATTATTGAGGGCGCCATGTCGAAAAACGAACAGCGTCGATGGTGATGATGACTTGGAGTTAACTTGTTGTTATGGTTTATTTTCCAGGCTTTTGCGAAAATGAGTTGATTCAAATAAACTCCGACGCTCCATATTCACTTCAGCAAATCGACAAGGGCCTGTCGTGCATTTGGATCATAACCTCTGACCCTGGGTTCAGGGTGCAGTTGGAGTTCATTGACCGCCCTTTTTGTGTCATTTCCATCGGTGAGAGCGCACTAGAGGCCGGGATCATCATCAAGACGATTGGCCGTTTCGACGCGTCTTTCCCACCATTTATATCGTTGAGTGGCCCGTCAACATGGATATGGAAACACACGTGTTATTCTATAGGTTACTCAAACACTACTAGCATCGACATACGTCAGTACTCTACAAATGGTAAGTGCTCTGTGTAAAGTGCTGTAAATATATGTTTGGAGCTGTTTCTTGAAGATCAAGTATCTTCTTAACAAAATCAGATGCCATTTAAATCACCAATCAATCAATAATTATATATATACAACAGTATGGATGACGTTCTGATGGGTACATATCGACATTTTCTGATCACCAGTATGTGCACAAAATGAATTTTCATGCATCTCGGGACCAAGATGTCTTCATGAAACAGACGTCTGCAACGGATGGGGAGACTGCCCTGAGAAAGAGGATGAATTCGGCTGTGGTGAGGGTTCATGAATATTCATTTCTTTAAAATGTGTTTATGCTGTAGAGCCCAATGTAATGATGTTAACAAAATCTCCGAACCGTTTTGTAAAACCAGAGAAAATTAGAAACGTGACGTCACACTTATTTAAATTAAATCAATTGTTTATTACCCGACGCAAGAATTTCATCAAACTATTGTAATATTGACTAATATTTCTGATAAACTTGTGGACGTTTATATTATTATCTAGCCGAAAGCAAACATTGTTACATGGGATGTGTTTGAGTAGACAGAGGGGATAAATAGTGTAATTAATTGATTCATTGTGTAATTAATTATGTAAATAGGTCAAACTATACAGGTTTCATTTGTAACATATATTTTGCCCATTCATTTAAATCAAATCTATTCAACAATTTCATTCATTGTCGAAGTGACATTGCTTTAAAGACGCTACATAGCTCTGTATATATATTATTATTATTATTTTATTTTTGTCAATATCAGGAAATTGTCTAGAAAGTCAATATTCTTGTCGTTCTGGGACAGGCTGCGTCTCTAACTCGTCCGTGTGTGATGGCAGAAATGATTGCAATGATATATCTGATGAATTTGACTGTGGTAAGCACCCGATACTCCAAATTTGTGTCAGTAGATAACGTCTCAAAAGGATCAATTTCATCTTGCTATTAACAAGCACAGATTATAATCTGGTAGTCTGGATTACAATTGGTGTCGTTTAATTAAACCCTTAAGTGAGTGGCACATGCATATCGCGTAGCATGCAGCAATGGCACGCTTAATTCACACGGTAATAATAATAATAATGTATAGATTTATATAGCGCACGTATCCACCAACTAAGTGGCGCTCAAGGCGCATTATATTATTATCCCTGCTCATAAGGCTCATAAGGCTCATAAATCATTCCTGAAACCATCTCAGCTCCCTGGGGAGTATACAGCTCAATTGCTGCCATTTCTAGCGCATAGAGAGCAAACCATCTCTGCCTTCACAGGTACCCATTTAACCCCTGGGTGGAGAAGCAATTATGGTTAAGTGTCTTGCTCAAGGACACAGGTGTCACGGCCGGGGCTCGAACCCACACTCTGCTGCTGGCAACACCAGAACTTGAGTTCAGTGCGCTAGACCACTCGGCCACGACAATCCACTTTTCGTGCATTATACAACACACGGGACCTACGGCTTTACGTCCCATCCGAAGGACGAAGCAATTATGGTTAAGTACCTTGCTCAAGGATACAAGTGTCACGACCGGGGCTCGAACCCACACCCTGCTGCTGGCAACACCAGAACTTGAGTTCGGTGCGCTAGACCGCTCGGCCACGACACTCCAAGTCGATCGTTTCATGAATAATCAAATTGTTTCTGTATACATCGTGTAACAATCGTAGCAACGTTCTAATTAAGCTATAACTATTTTATGTTCCTCTTTAAATTAAATGTTAACGACGAAAATATTTAACGATTGCGATTATGCGATTATGCATGTGCCACCCAGATTATAACGACTGACTGACTTAACGACACCAATTGTAATCCAGACTACCAGATTATAATCTGTGCTTGTTAATAGCAAGATGAAATTGATCCTTTTGAGACGTTATACACTGACACAAATTTGGAGTATCGGGTGTGGTAAGTAATCAGCTATATATATATATATATATGCCTACACATATTTTGTTAGCGGTTAATAATTTTCATTTACATGTTTATTTTTTTTGCTAAATATTGTTGCAACACATTATGATAAATAAACTAGTTAGGTCTACTTAACTTGACGAATAGCTTCACGCATTCTGATTCATAGTATAAAAGGTCTATAGAAACTTATTTTGACTTCAAATTTTGTCTAGTTCAGAACCATAGGGAACCAAAAACGTATCATTTCAAAAGAAGAAAACTTTTTTTGTATCATTTTGTATTTTTAAATGTATACAATATTTTTGAATATTGCAGAATCTTCATGGTTAATATGATCATAAACGAATGTTAGGATAAGAACTGATTACAACTGGTGACCTATAGACTAATCCGTCGACCATTTCACTGGGCGCCGCCATAACTGCGGTGGTACCAACATTCTGCATCAAACGTTCGTTTTCCACGCAGTGTAGTGCTTCTTTGACCAACCTGAACCCTCTATTTAACGAAACGCTAGCGTACTGCTAGCGTGACGCGCACGTGCAGTGTGGTACCACCACAGTAATGGCGGTAAACAGTGGT
Source organism: Zoroaster sp. YZ-2022 (assembly GCA_029582265.1). Taxonomy (NCBI): domain Eukaryota; kingdom Metazoa; phylum Echinodermata; class Asteroidea; order Forcipulatida; family Zoroasteridae; genus Zoroaster; species Zoroaster sp. YZ-2022. The sequence goes on along the minus strand of CM055828.1, from coordinate 35,617,258 downwards.
CGCCGGCTTAGTCTGTAGACCTTTAACTGCAACCATCCTGTTTATCTCCCATACAAATTCACATGACCAAGCTGAGGCTAGAAAGGGAAAATAGTATGGTTCCCTTGTATGTTTGGATAATTAGCGTTTCTTACAAAGATGACCACGGCATGATAAAAGTCTATACAATGGTACTCTTTGTTTTCAAAGGTCTGTGTAGAAATGGTCGGATCGAAATCAACGGTGATGGTACTTCAATGATTTCAACACCTCACTGGCCGCTATCGTACCCTTCCAGAACTCAGTGTCAGTGGCTGGTGGTGGCAGAAGTGGGATTCCATGTGGTCATTATTTTCTCTGAGTTTGATCTGGAACGAGCCTATGATTATCTGTATATTGGAAACGGACGCATGTTTCAGAATCCATACTTGAAACTTTCAGGGTGAGTTTTGCCGGTGTTAAGTGTTACAGTCACAACAATATGCAAACAATTTACTTGTTTACAATAATACCGTATTGTTTAAAACATGTTTTTATGATTCTCTTTCAGAGTTCAATATCCACTGAAAACCGCCTCGACACAAAACGAACTGTTTATGATTTTCAGATCAGATATCATAATACAGACAAAAGGATTCATTCTTGAGGTAACACAGATGCGTGAAGGTAAATTTGTTTCCGGGTGTATTTGTTGATAACAACAATGCTACAATATTTCAATATATAATGGGTAAAAGGTTGACAAAATGGTGGAATTAGCAAACAAAAAATAAAAAATAAATAAATACAAAATAAAATACTTGCTGTAAAGCTGATGATGGTATCAAAAACAAATTTTTCCAATAAATAATTTTGTCTGAGGTGCTGTAATTTTAATGAAAAGTTAAATTATTGTCCATTAGTTTATTGGAAAGAGGACTCTTTCCTAAAATCAACGTATTCAAGAATGGATACTTACAACATGATTGTATTTATTCATTGACGACACAATAAGCTGGACATTTCACAGGATTTATTTTATGTATTCCTTGATTTACAGAAAGTAAGAATGCTCACACAAGCAACTTTGTAAACATTGTAATTTTTTAAAAACTACCTTTGTAGTCATCAATATTATGGCCCTGGTATCAGATCTACACAATTTTATTTCTAAATAAAAGGTGAATTTTGGCTCCATCCTCTCGGTATGGAATACCAAATATTATATCTGGTACGGCGTTCCATACACAGAAAGGTTCGTTCCTCATTAGACAAATTCTGCATACGCTGCTGCAAAACGATATTCCTATGAATAATATATGTCCCAAGCCCGCCCTCTTCTCCACCGTCACAGACACGCCTTAAGGAGTTGGTTATTTATTTTGAAGCGAAAGAAAGGTTATTCATTAAGTCATGTAAAAACTTTTTGCAGTGTTTTTTTGTTTATCTGTTACATTATTTTCAACGGTGTGGATTGTCACCTGACAATTTCAAGGGTAGACATTGCGGGTAGCGCTGGGGATAACATTATTGATCATAGCTATGTCTGTTTAAGTGCTACAATTCAGGTTCATAATTTTGTTTTATTAAATTGATGTAGTTAGCTGCGGAGAGGATGAAGTACCTTGTGACACATCTAATCTGGTCTGCGTCCAAAATAACACGTCTGAAAGAGGCCTACCTCTCTGCTTTCCTTCAGGTTCGTTTTATATCAAGATGCAGACAAAGGTTTAAATCAAACTGAGCCAACATGCGTGTTGCTAAAGAGGTGGGGGGGGGGGGAACTCGGATGACCACTTACTAAAAAAGAGCAACATATTCAGTGGCCTGCAGTATCCCCCAAACCAATCAAATTGTTGTGTGTGGTACATGTGACCAATTTAACGCCCTGTTCCCGATGTGTTCAAGAGAAAGTGACTGGCGCCCTCCATTGACAAATTATTTTGTCAACAACCTGACCAGACACTTTACAGAGCAACAGATATTGCCTTGAAATCAAAATAGATGCATGTAAATACGTTGCTCAGTTGATGTCTGTCGATCTTCATGCAATATCATTTTCCACGAACGGTCTTTACGTGGTCTGGGTCGACCTTAAATTGAATAAAGTTTTCTTTTATATTTATTTATTATTATTTTTTACAGAATTATGCGGTACGAGTACCATCTATCTAGATAATGTTCCGTACGATCTGAAGTCTCCCCTGTACCCTTCAAACTATCCAACTAACGTTGGATGCTTTTGGCGAGTCTACCCTACCAGATCCATTGCTATAAACATCGAAGTGGTTTATTTCCAAACAGAGACAGTGCGCGACTTCGTACGTATCGAACCGTACGGCCAGGATAAATCGTTTGTGTTCCACGGAGTGACAAAAGTGCGTTCAATATTCTTGAAGGCTTTCGAGGTTTATTTTTCATTCACTGGTGATTCGACTGTGGAGTATACTGGTTTTCATTTCAGATTGACAAGCGTCAACAACGGTGAGTTCAATCTTATTTGAAAGAAATATATTAACAAATACCGTATAAATAAGGAATCAAGCATGAAATATTGTATTTGGAAAATCGATTGCCAGTGGATATATTATTTCGTTAACAGTGGTAATAAACCCCAACATAAATGTTAAATTTATGTTCTAATGCACAAATCTACATTGTTTATTACCACTGCAAACGAAAATTCAATTGGACTTTTGTGATTTGGCCTGAGGGCTCTCAAGTAATAGAAGGGAAAAGTCAGAAATTTAAGTGTGATCAGTCGAAACATTCTGGTGACTGCAGGAGGGGCAATTAGTGCTCGCCATACCTGATAGGGTAACAATCTCAATTTGGTACATACAGATGAAAATCATTGTCTGAACGGTCTGGACTGCGGTGACGGTTTATGCTTACAAGACAGTGCCAGATGTGATGGGTTTAAAGATTGTCAAGAAAACGGAATAGATGAACAGCTATGCGGTAAGACACCATGTTTGGGGAATTTTAATTTAAATGCCTATGCTCATCGATTAAGTGTCGTGGCCGCGTGGTCTAGTACACGGACTCAGGTTCTGGTGTTGTCAGACTGTGGGTTCCAATCCCGGCGTGACATGGTCGCGACACTTGTGTCCTTGAAAAAAGACACTTAACCGTAATTGCTTCATCCGTCGGATTGAACGTTAAGCGGTAGGCATGTTTTTTTTTGTTTATTTTATTTTTTATTGTATTATGTTTATTAATTATTTTATTATATAGAATGTTTGTATCTTGATTAGAACAATGAGGATACTAGTGAATCCCAATCGAGAAACAACTACAGATTCTGTGTTTAGCGCCCTCTGGCGGTATAGTAATTTGAAACTTGATATCTTCCCTCCTTATTTACATAGAAAATATCACTTGTCCTGAGTTTTATCACTGTCAGAACTCCAGCGAATGTAAGTATCTATCTGTGGTTTGCGACGGACACGTAGACTGCCCTCAAGGAGATGACGAGAAGGAATGCGGTAAGTCTATGCTTGACCTCTTGAGGGCGCTCATTCATTTACCAGCGCCATAAGCTCACCTGCGTCCCCAGGGACTACCTCGTTCTCACTCCTAGAACCTGGTGGGAAAACTGCTTCCGCAATGCTGATTGGTTACTACAAAATAATATGCAAATCAGTTATATATATTTACCTGCAGTGCGTAGGATATGAAAGTTGGATGGCCTAGTCCCGGCCTCCCTACTACAGCACGCGCTTTTTTAATAGCAGTGTATCAGACCATATCATAAACATGTCGGCTGCAATCACCATATTTAAATAGCCAATGTTTTTTTTTTACATTGAAATCGTCCAGAAGTTCCAGGGGAGAGAGCAGTGGGATCAAGGAATGTCGATACTGCTCGAAAGCCCTGGGGACGAGGGTGCGATAAGCTCTGCTTGGGCAATACGTTCAATCACAATTAAGTACAGTAAACTTTGTCCGAACTGTCTGAGACTTATTCAATATTGAATAGATCAGAATATTTGGATGAGTTAAATCATAACTCTATTACCTAGATGTAAAGGACTTCTGGTGCACTGCTTCCTCAACATTAAGAATGTTTTTTCCGAACCCAGTTTTAACAGCGTGAAATAAATCTATTTAGAAAAAAAAAAAAGGTTTTTAATCATCGTAGGCTTTTGTGCATAAAAACAAACTGAGGATGGCCACATGTAGGTTGTTTAACATATATTGTTGTCTCTTTCTTAATACAGATCGCCGGTGCCCGTATGGATGCAGTTGCCACTACAATGATAATAACAATCTCAAGGTGATCTGTAAGAACGGTTGGGAAGAACAAACTGTTTCAAACATCGTGAAGATCACGAAGGAACTGTAAGATACAACTTGAAATTTCACTTCATAATTTGACCTCAGTTTTGAACATTGTGGAGTGATAAAGATCTTAAACTTTTGTCCGGTATACTGTTTTAGGCCAATTCGATTTTTAAGCGCATAAACTCGTCTTGAAAACCCAAATAATTACTGATAAATCATTACAATCATAGCCAACATTCTTTCAAATGTGTTCGCTAGATGCCATTTCTCAGCCTAGCATGGTATATTTGCATATAAACTTAGGCATCCAACACAAAATTGCTTTCATAAATACTAATGTCAAATAAATATTTAAATTGCCATCCATTAAAGCCTCAATGATGAATTTATTTCAAAATATAAAATTCAAGCGTTTGAGTCTGCATCATAATAACATTCTCTTTTTAGTACACTTTCAGGAGCAAATATTAGTGTCCTCAATGCTGGTCTATTCAAAGGATTCCAGTTCCTTAATGCATTGTAAGTTTATAAAACCATTTCTATCGACAATTATTGAATTAAAGTCCCTTGACACTATTTGCATAAAAATAAATGATCACTGAGTACTTACATGAAAAGTATAATTGGTGTAAAGTTGATGATGCTATCAATAACCCTTACAATATTTCTGTCAGAGGTGCTATTATTTTAGTACAGTTAATTATATAGTTTCACTAACGATTTCCTGAGTGATAACAAAAAACAGGCACTGTCCCCCATTGATCTCTGGATCTGCCAATGTTATTCACTTTACAACAATTTTAAATATACTGCATTTTTCAACCGCTGTATAAAGCGCCATATACTGGTACTGTGTATTTTGAATTGGATAATAATACACAAAGTTTTAAATATCTACTCATTTATCTCGGTTAACTTTTCCCGCCTTTTGAAATTAGGTCGTTGTCTAGTAATCAAATCCACCGACTACTTCCTGAGACCTTCGTCGATCTTAGCAACTTAACATTTTTGTAAGTTTTGAAAACTAGTAAATGATTAAAAATGGACCGGTTTACATTATGAGGCCACTTTTGGTGTAACGTTACGATCAGGATTACAATAAGAGCCAGTTAATAATAATAATAATAATAATAATGATGATGATGATGATGATGATGATGATGATAAAGATTTTTAGCGCGCACATATCCACCCCGCTGGGCGCTCAAGGTTCAAGTTTAATAAATTTAACATTCAAACTGACGCCGCACCCGAAGAATAGTATTTATTTCATATTGAAACTCTGTAAAAAGTGAACACATATATATATACTTTATATACTTAGATTTTTGTATTGAGGATTCAAATAAGTGATCCTGAAGACGATCAGAGTATATTCATCATATAGACTACCGGTTCTTCTCAGAACCAACACACTATTACAACTCCATATAGATATAGTGCAAACCTTCCTCGTACTGTTTTCCCACCATGAAAAACTTCAAATTCTATTTATCTTCATATGCTTTGATTTTGTATTGAAGGGACATTTCGAGGAACCAAATAAGTGATCTTGAGGCGAATTCTTTCTCCGAACTCAAGAATTTGAAAGTCATGTGAGTGAAACTCTTTTTATGGATTTACTTTGGGGAAAGATGTTGTCTTGTCGATGACTATAATAAATTTGATGACTTTAATATACAGTGTGTCTAAAAAAATGCAAACAAAATTTAACGGAATGCCAGACGTAGAATGAGTAACCAGCATAGATAATATATGTATGTCTCAAAACTTATAATATATGTATGGTTTAAAAGATACACCTTTCCACATCAAACGTCCAAATCTGATAATTTTTGACAGAGTTATGAGTACTTTTTCAAGAGAGGTCAAATTGACGATGGGACCAAGTTTTCAATTTTAGGCATTGGGACAAAGGTAGCCTAATTGCCTCTGTGTGGATAATTGCCTGGCCTACAAAAATGTGTTTAGCGAGTAAACACAATTCTAAACACTTTCTTGCTATCAGTTTGTAAACATGTTTACATGCTAAACATTTTTAGCATGAGGACGGATAGTGTTTAGCCAATGAAAATTGATATTTAGGAATTGGACATGGCGTTCAGCTAGTAAACATGTTTACAAACTGATACCAAGAAAAGTGTTTACTTGCTAAACAGTTTTTTTGAGTATTATGTAATGTGCTTAATTAACTTGTGCAACTGTGTACTGTCAATTAATTTTTCGTCAAACATTGATCATGGTTGGTGTTCAGTTAACTAACAATCAGAGAGTTTTTTGTGTCACGGAGTACATCCGTACTGGAAGAGTAAATGGTGTTATCGATGCATTTATGCAGCGATTTCCCAGAAACCTGCGAAAGTACCGGAGGGAGGGTACCAGCCTCAATCTCAATCGAGGGCGTTCCGGGCGACATCGGACTGAGAGGTCGGCGGAAAACATCGAATTGGTGGAGGCGCAGCTGGATGCCAACCCGCATGTCAGTGCGAGACGGAATGGACTGGGCCTACCACATGCCACGTTCAATCGCATCACTCGGCTGGACCTGGGCATGCACCCCTACCAAATGCGCGTGCGACATCGGCTGCTACCGCTGGATTTGCCAAGACGGTTGAATTTTTGTCAGTGGGTCGTCGACCAGCTGCAGGCAGATGTGCGATTCGTCCATCATCTCGTCATTGGCGATGAAGCTGGATTTTCTCTCGACGGAAAAGTCATCTCACGCAATGTTCGAGAGTACGCCCCCAAACAACATCCACCTCCCTTCAATTACGAGCACAACTTCCAACGTGAGAAAGTGAGTGTCTGGGTTGGCCTCTGCGGCAGTGGCCTCATCGTCGGACCGGTGTTTTTTCAGGGCAACCTCAACGGCCGGCGTTATCTTGAGATGTTGAATGATGATGTCATCCCCATCCTTGAGGAACATTTCGAGGTTCAGGAGCGAGGTGTGTTTAGGCGTCTGTGGTGGGCTCAAGACGGCGCTCCGGCTCATCGTCTACTGGCTGTCCGAGACCGCCTTCATGAAGCATTCGGAGACCGTATCATAGCGTTGAATCATGTGCATGAATGGCCACCGAGATCTCCAGACCTCACCCCGTGTGATTTCTACCTCTGGGGATACTTGAAATCCAAGGTGTACACGACTCCCCCTCCGGACCTGCAGACTCTCCGTGACAGAATAACAGCTGAGATTGACGTCCTGCGGCAGACTCTAGATGTTGTTAGGAGAGCGATGGGAGACATGGAGAGAGGATGTCGCCTGTGTATCGAGCGAGAGGGAGGGCATGTTGAGGGGGAAGGGATGTAATCATCAACAGTTCATCCACATTGCAACACTTGCACATCTAAACAAAATCGATTATCACTGCATTTAAAAACTTGGTCCCATCGTCAATTTGACCTCTCTTGGAAAAGTACTCATAACTCTGTCAAAAATTATTAGATTTGGACGTTTGATGTCTCATTTTAAAGTGGAAAGGTGTATCTTTCAAACCATACCTATATTATCTATGCTGGTTACTAATTCTACGTCTGGCATTCCGTTAAATTTTGTTTGCATTTTTTTTGAGATACACTGTATATTATTGTTACACTACTGTTAAAATACGAACTCTATTCCATTTCTGGTGACACCCATAGCCTAATTATACCAATTTGAGTTTTTTTCATTTTAGAAGTCATTGTGTTAAAAATCAGGTTGCAAAATAATGGGAAGGTCACAGACATATCCGATGAAGCTGATATTTAATTACACTGAAGATATTTGAATAAACATTACATAACATTTGAATATGTATTTTTGTTTTCATTTCATGTTTCAGGATTGCAATGGACATTCCTCTACAACGTCTACAAATGAGGGCGTTTCGTGGACTCCGTAATCTAAACACACTGTAAGAAAAAATTATAAAAATTGCAATTTAAAGTAGACCAGGCCGTGCCGGGGTATTGAAATTTTTCATTTTAAAATACACTGGGTATGAAGATTTTTCTGAAAATTATCAAATTCCGGCTTTTGGAATTGTTGCATTATCTTCAGTAAAAATGAAAACCACAATCTTTCCGTGACAGTGTGACAGTTGTTTGGTAGCTGAAATTGCTTCTTTTCAAGGAATTATTTGTTGTGATGTGTGTAATTTGAATGTTTACTTTTTGATCATGATCTTTACTCCAGAGTTCTGATCAGAGGCGAACCAAGTGATGACTCTGTCTATGTGGAGCGTGGTGCGGTGTCTGACCTAGTGAGCTTGCAGAAATTGTAAGTATCAAAGAGAAGTATGTAGAGGAATTCGTAGACTTTTTGGTGATTAAACAAAGACAACAGTATGTGCTGATTGATGCTAAAAAAGCTAAGATGACTTGAATGTTGACAACAACAGAGATGACGGCAAAGTTGATGAGGATAATATAAACTTTGATGATCAAGATGATGATGGGTAAAACTTGTAGATTTGATGACGATGATGATAATGATGAAGATTAAAATGATGATGGCAATGTAGATGATGATGATGATAATAACTACGATGGAGATGACGATGATGGTGATGATTAAGATGATGACGGTGATAAGGAGTTGGTCATAAATCTAATCACTTTATGAATTTGTTGTCTTTATGAAATTTCAGGTACGTGGACGACTACAGACTCTGTTGTGAGTTTGTTTCTTTACCTAACTTCACGATATCACAATGTGAGACTACTGAGCTACAACCTCCACTGAACCTCTGTGGCAGTCTTATGCAGAACACACTCCTCCGTGTATCCATGTGGGTTCTTGGACTAAGCGCCCTCATCGGCAATGCAGTGGTCATCGTTCAAAGAGCCAAGGAGGGCGATGGGACCCAAAATAAAAACCATAACAAGAAAATAAGTCACTCAATTATGGTTCTAAATCTAGCCGTGTCTGACTTCATGATGGGTGTTTATATGCTCATTATTGCGGTAGCAGATCTACATTTTGGTGAGAAGTACTCAACAGAGGCCAAGCAATGGCGGTCAAGCGTGATATGCAAAATAGCTGGCGTGTTATCGGTCATGTCCAGCGAGGCGTCTGTGTTTATTGTAACACTTATAAGTGTCGATTGTTTCTGGAGTATTGTGTACCCCTTCAACTCATGGCAACTACGCAGGAAATCCACCATTTTAGTTCTGCTTGTGATTTGGTCAATATCACTAGGCTTGAGTATTGGACCAACGGTTTTTGGTAGCGGGTCAGATTCGGATATCTACGGTTTATCCGATGTGTGCATTGGACTACCACTCATCACCAAACCAACAGCTTTCGAGTTCAAAGAGGGCGCTATTGATAATCCATTTGGGAGTCAGACTTTACCGATCCCAGTAGGTACAGGTCAGAAGCCAGCCTGGATTTTCTCAATTATCCTCTTTCTTGGCATCAACCTATTCTGTTTCCTGGTGGTGTTCGTATGCTACGTGGGGATATTTGTCAAAGTCAAGCGCACAACGAATAAGGTCCGCATGGCCGCACACCGTGATCGGGAAATCAAGATGGCAGTTAAAATGGCGTTCATAGTCGGCACTGATTTCGCATGCTGGATGCCTGTCATAATCATGGGGATTCTCTCTCAGACTGGAGCGGTAGTAATCGGTCCCGACATCTACGCCTGGATTGTTGTCTTCATCCTACCCATAAACTCGTCCCTGAACCCATATCTGTACACCCTTTTTACGTCAATGTCAGAACAGCGATCAAAGAGTATGAGATCCAAATCATTTCCAGTGAATATGAAATCATTGGACACTTTGAGCATGAGTATTTCAGAAAACAGACATCCACGAAACAAGGAAATGATGGGAGGGCCAAAAGAGTGATGAAAATAAATACAATGTTATTAATAATGTTATTAATGTGAGCATTAAGTAGTAGCAGATACAAAATAACAAATATACATTTCTGCATATTTTTCAGAAGCACTCCTTTAAAGTTCAAAATTATTGAAGTTTACATAATTTTAAAAGAACATAATAGCTATTCTATTTATCCACAATCTTAAAAGAACACTTTTCACAGCACAAGGATTCAAATAGACAAGAAAGTTGTTTTATACACCGAATCTATGCTATTTGCCTACAATTGTTACTATACGGTATTTTGTAATTATTAGAGCACAGCAATTTATTAGCCATTTTGAAATTTTGTTCACAGAGGTTGATATTAGCTTTAGGTTGTATAGGCTTCGTGTGGGACCTACAGAGGGCGCTGTTTACGCTATAAGCAGCGATTGTCGCCAGTCAAGTATCGATGGAAATCTCCCTTTTTCAGGTAGACAAAATATAGGAAAAGGTATAATTGATTTAGAAGGAGAGGAGGTTGGTGAGGCCTAATTGTGAGGGTTGTGCCAAAAGCTTTTGAATGTTACAGTGGTGTGGCATCTACCTCAATACAGCGCGGAGCAAGCGCCTTCAATGATGTCTGTCCAGACAAGAGCTGAGCTAGTTTTGAGATTAAATTTATACCGCCCCCTATTGCCAGTCAATAAGTATCAGTGTATATAATCCAAGTATGTGAAATAAATAAGCAGATATTCGCATACAAATGCATAATGATATGTCATTTATATATATTGTGTAGCCCTGCTACTTTTTCACATAAAACTGCACAACACAGGACTAAAAAGCGTACTAAAGTATAAATTATGATGGCATTCATTTCTATAGGCCAACCTACAGAGGCTCAAATCTGGGGGTTGGGGGCGGGGTAAACATTTTAGAGGGAGATGACTAATATTATCATATCACATCCTCCAATATTTCCCCGTTTGCTACTAAATCTATGCTATATTTTAAGTAGCCTCGAACATAGATTAGGACACTTTATTATTTGTCATGATGTTATATTATAAAAAAATACCCCAGATTGCATTACAGAGCAATTGGGGCCTTGGGTAGGCCCCTAACCCCTGGTGGTCTAGCTTCGTGATATTAGCCCTCGGCTGCTGAAAGCAGATATCCACTTTTAGCACTGTGAGAGAAAATGTTCAATCTGCTTTTTAGCTAGTAGAAAAAAGAAGAAGATTTTTCCAAAACGTAAATCTGCTTGTCGGGTAGCAGGAAAGTAAACATATTTACTTTATCCAAACATTCGTTCTGTTTTCCTGACAAACGAAAAGCAGAAAGTAGAAAAAATGCGTTCTGATTTTGCATTTTAAGAAAACAAAAAGTCTACTTTTTGACCGCCATAAACTCCTCCGAAGTTTAGGAAAAAATTATATGCAACAATTTTTCCCTCGAAACTCACTAAACTTGTTTGTTTGCTTCCCCCAACATATGATCTCTACAGCTTTAAGAGGAATATTAATTTATACCTCTTATATATAAGTCTACAAGGATGAGAACGAGTATATTGCATGGATTTTTTTGAGTAAATTCAACTTGCATTGAAACGTCGAGTTGTAACCGATCCAGTTCTTTTCAGAACTAATTACTACTCAATAGAGAATTTCACATGGTGTCACCGCAAGTAGTCTTACTTATAGTTAAAACTTGTAGCTTTGCATGGTGAAGAGGATAAGTAAGACTAATTGCGGTGATCGTCCTCAGCAGAATACCGGACTCTGGGAAATGCTGCTGCTTAAGTAGGCTGCTGAAGGATTACGCGATGACTGGATGCTGGAGGATGAGTTCGTTGAGGCGTGCAGGCGGGAACTGATGAGACTAGGATCCTAGGGGTTGGGGGAAGAGGAGTGTGTGTTCACTGAACTGAATCAGTTGTTAACAAGCAGGGGGAAGGAGGGTGGTTGACTTAGGATATAGGAGATCCCTCAGTCTGGGGTGGGTTGTGGACTTTGGATACAGAAGATCCTTCGGTCCGTAGTAGTCGTCGCCAAATATCGCTGATGTAGAAGCCGATGTCCTGTGGAACAGTGTCGTGTTTAACGATCTCGAGACAACCCAATGAGTTGGTGCGAAATATCCAGCCTGAACCGGTCAGCATGTGTAAACTGTCTGGGGCCGATTTTACGAAACTCGTCTTACTTTGCGACGCGTCACATGGTTTACGACGCATTGCAGCCCCACGACTCGTCGCAGCTGCGACATGTTCTGCAAACCATTTCATGAAACACATCGCAAGCGCGACGCGTCTAAAACTCCCCATTTCAATGACTGTTAATTTAACTAACAATAAAGAGTCGTCGGCGCATTTGACTAAAAAATGGCGGATGATCTTCACCGACGTGACAGAAAATTACCGTCAAAACGGTAAATACAATCACCAATTATACTAAAATTACCAAGGTATTACCAAGATAGTGTAAATAATAGTATGATGGTAGTTTATTAATCATATGGTTTACGACAAATTCATCACCCTGTGTTTGCTGTAAATTAACCTGCAAAAAGATGCTGCTTTCCTTCGTAACTTACGATTACTCCATTGGTCATCTTAACTTATGAAGAGTAACACGTCGCAAGTTCGACTTTACGACTCGTCTTAAGTTTGCTAAAATCGTTCATAAGACACGTTATACGTTACGATGTGTTAGTTGTCACAACTTGAGTTGCGACGCGTCTTAGTGTTTTGTGCCGCTGGGCATTTATGAATTATAAGCTCATAAGTGCTCATGAATATGTATGTATATCAAAATCCAAGGCTGGCCACATTGAGCAGGTGGCTTCAATGTGTATTGCGTGACAGTTTGTGTTTGGATCGTCAAAGGCTGGCCACATTGAGCAGGTGATGTAAACACCTCATTGCATATCCAAAATAAGAGGCATTCAATCCCACATTAAATCCAATTAAATTCTTTCAACTGCATCCGATTCCGAACATCCATTAGAGATGTTTATTCTGCTTCAATAGTAATGCATTTGATTCAAGATGAATTTCCAGATGAATCCTTCTATTTTTCCATTTTATTAATTTTTTTATTGTTGTTATTATTATTTGTTAATGCATATTCGTCCCAAACTAGGCTAAAAGCCACTCAAGGTACGGGACTACAATAGAAGAAAAATAAAAAAGTAAAATACTCAGAGGAGCTGAAGGTGGGAATTGAGATCCCTCTTGAATCAGGATAGACTGTAGGATGAAGGGAAACATGCACCAGGCAAAGAAATCCAAAGAGATGCAACACTTGCCTTGGAGCCACAAACTGGAAAACGATTGCGCGTGCTGGCATACGTGCGCATATGACGCATTTACTATACGCGCGAATAGACATATTTACACACAAATAGAGTTCTATCAATCACAACTCTTTATTAAATAAAATTTACTCAAAGAAAATTGTGTACATGTAGTCAAGTTACAGAGGCTATATCGTCACGATCAGAGCAGGTTTTCGACTGGGCATTGAATCCAAACTGATCATTTTAGATGAACTCATTGACTGAAAATAATACCCGATGAACCAGTGGCTTCATAATGCGCCCATGAACATGTAACCTTTAGTCAAGGCCCACGCAAAAACCTGGAACACAACGCACGAAAAAGACCACGAACACGAGTGGTAAAGAACTGACTACAAACAAATCCAAGTACTGACTAGGATTATCAGTATCTGCTGGATTTTGCAATAGTTCCCGCCAACCATTAGCAATTTTGAAAAACTGGGAAATAATGTTATAGCCTATTCGCACTGCACAGTATGCAGGTACAGCACAATGTGAACACATTCACAAAACGTCTGGGCTCCGCACTAAGCCATACATACAGTCAAGTTTTTAAAAAACATTTGGTTATTTTTTAATAACATACCAATATGCTTGTACCTTACATGAAAACAAAAACAGGAAAAGATCCGGAAAATACTATTTGGTATTGTCAGGTTCCCATTAACCACTACATTTCTTTCTTTTGTTTTCTGAATATGGAAGAGTTTGCTTGATAGTCTCACTTATATTCATAATTTATTTTAATCAATTTATGATCCTGATTTGTTAGTGTCTTTTGAGAGTTTTATTATTTGTTATATCTGTAAAAAAGTTTTGGAAATTAATTGTGGATTAAAACAAATGTATGTGTGTTTATATCCACCCCGTCATTATCTTGACGCTTTTGGATGATGTATAACCGTGACATTGACATATCTGAAACGTTAACCTTGGGATGGTATCAGACATTCTCCCCAGAGAGTGATGTTCATCATGTCAGAATTTCATTAAATATTTAACCACTTCATATAATAAATAGCTTTATCATCAAATTGAAGTCTCAACGAGGGCAGGCGGATGATTTATCTGATAGGACAGCCGTAAGGGAAGGGTAAATACGATTGCAGTTTGAAAAATCCATTCACTAATATCTCTTAGCCAAACAATTAATTGACTACATTTAATATTATTGTTCCAAAATATCAAGGTAATTGCTAAAGCTAACTAGTAATTCAGGAGTGCACACAATAATTAGCAATTTCATCTTTGTTAAAGCGAGTATACACCGTTGTAATAACCAGCAGCGTAGCAAAAAAAGCAAAATAGTGTCTGTCGGTAATTCACATTCTAACATTCTGAATGTCGGCAATTAAATCTATTACGCCACTGGTAGTAACCCAAAACATACTAAATTAATTATATGAAGGATTACTTGGTCTTAAGACGGTGATAGTATCAAACAACTTAAGAAGTTATTCCGTTGGACATGTTGTAACGTAGAGTAGCTACAAATGTTAAAGCGAGTGTACACGGTTGTAACAACTAGTGACGTAGCCAAAACGAGGGGGGAGTAGGGGCCGACCATTTTTTTAAATTAAATGTTTTTTGGGTGCCACCCAAAACTGCAGCTGTTTCCATGATTAAAATACAATTTATAAACAATTGATAACAAACAACTCAGCAAATCTTCAGTGTTTAGAAACACAATACATTTGCAGTCGGCAAACCCATAGCTCTAGGTTTGCCGACTGCAAATTTATTGTGGACCAACCCTTAGCCTAGTACCTTTGATGCTTCATTTGCCGATTGAGGCTCTAAATGCCGACTGAGAAAAATTATTGGGGGGTGTCACCCCCCCCACACACACACCCCGGCGCTCGCTATGGCTCTATGATCACCAGCTATTATAATTGTGAATTTGTAGTAATGTTTTTCTTGAAAAAAGACAACATGTATAACACAGAATAACTTCTCCTGATGCTGGGTACCATTGTTAATAATATACCCGAGCTGCTGCCCTGCAAGACAGCTTCACGAGATACATGAAGATGGTTGGTAACTCTGGATATGAAGAATAATAAGTCGTTGTCTGTAGATATCAAACTCGAAACAACTGTTATTAATGTGTTGTGAGTATCATTGCATATAACAATCAATATTAATTCAAACTATAATAATTTCAAGCCTACATAAAATACTAACTGTGCTTTAAACAACAATCCTGATAGGAATTACCAGTGAATACCAATATGAATGTAGAGGTTTCACAACATTCCAGCAATAAATCCTTACAGGAACTAGGCCCTACCACTTTATTTTCTTTTGTATGAGGGGGCTGCTGCATTATTAATGTTAATAAAAACAATTTAATTATTGATTTACTTTTTCGGCATCTTATCTCTCACCTGACACTACACACCCTGGATGACTAGTCTATCAGAGTGACTTGGTGGCGCACATATAAAATCCATTTTACGTACATGACTGCCTCCATCTAGTATACTGCGAATTTTCCCTTTTTAAATATATGTTGACATAAAAATTTGACTATTTTAAAAGGGTAGGTCCCTTTTTTCGTCATTGGTGATTTTTTAAAGCATTGCATTATTTTATGTTTGGAACACAAATTTTGTTTTCATAGAATCAGGTCAGCATAAAAAAGTCTCTCTGTATAAAGAACACGAAGACATTCTGTATACATGCGTCGTTTAAATACAGTATGGACACATTTACGTCATGAATCTAAAAGCATTTGTTTCACAATCATGTTCTGGGATAGGATTTGATTAGATAGCCGGGGCTAGTTGTTCATTCTTCTTCGTAATTATATCAAGGGTTTGTTGATAAAAATGACTGAACAATACCAGGAAAACAAAACGAGACGCGGGAAATCCTTTGAACAGCCCAACTGATGAAAACAAAACAAAACCCACAGAGAACGAGCAAACCTTGTCATTTACAATTTTGATGCTGTCCATGGATGAGTATGCCTCTGATTATTGCTTTGCTGTGATTGGTCAATGATGTCTTGGTGAGCGTGTGCTAGAAGGTTGTCACGTATACTACATATACCAGAATCAACAACTTTACATGCGCGCCTTTTAAAGGATCAGGTGGTAAATTGGGAGTAGTATTTTTAGCTGTACTTGATAAAATGTACTGTATTATAGAGATCGACTCGTGATTGTAAGTTTCTTGACGAGAGAAACTACAGCAAAAGAGATTTTTGTCTTGATGCTTCGAATAAAAACTGCAGAATGAATTGGATTTTAGGAATTCTGTTTGTATACTGTGTGTATGTACCATGCAATGGAGAAGGTAAGTTAACAAAATCAGACTTATGCCTATAGTTCACCATATAAAGGAAGGTACAACATTGGTAAGAATTTATTGTATGCTCACTCTATCTTTTAAATAGTGAAAATGTTTTCGTTCGGCAAACACTAAATTATTATTTGATCTACAGTGTAATTTTTTTAACTTTAACAAATTCAGACAGGAGGATATTTGGAGACTATTCTTAAAATCGATAACACCTCAGACATAAAATAATTTTAAGGGATGCTTGATAACATCATAAACTTCACGTCAAATAAGTTTTAGGGAATATTTGTTAATTGTTTGTTGAATAAAAAATACAAATGTTGAACCTTCTGTCTAATGAATTCAAACTTAGTTCACCTTGCTTCACTATGCTTCCTTTTAGAAAATGAAAATGTTAATCACACAATAAGTCTGTAACAGTTTCAGGTGCATGTGGTATCTCAGTTATGAGAAAAGTTGCGAACAGGTACACTCATCAAAATGTTCATAAATATGGGCAATTCTCCATGGTTGAGAAAAAAATGTCAAAATTTTACATTAGCAATAGAGGAATATTTCATATTGATTCTAGACCAGAATTTCATAGGGAATCTAATCTAAGTGGTAAAATTCGAAAAGCCCGTGTTTTCTGGGAGAAATATGGATTTTTGGGTAGTAAGTCGGAAAATGTGGAATTTTTCGTTAAAAATTCAAAGTTAATTCTCTTGGACATTGTGATTAGTGGAGGCCTTGTGGGAAAATAATTGTTTGTGTGTCTAGATAGCCATTGTACCAAAGATTACTTTTGTATGTAAAAAAATTAAAATTATTTTTCATGTTCTCCAAAAATTAAAAAATAAAACATGAGAAAATCACACAATTTTCCGTTACCAAAATAATGCACAAAAGTAATTTTTTGGGCAAAGAAAATGCCAACATTGTTTTTTTCTAAATATACCTCCCTACAAGTTTAAAATTAATTTTTCACTTTCGGACATTTGCTTAGTACTTTAATATACGGTAACGGAATTACGATAACCATGGTTACGGATTTCCACTGCACATATATTCAAGTTTTTATTACTGTTACAATGAATTTTAATGTGACTTTTGACATCTTCTGTGACAAAATGTTATTTAATGGTAATTAATAAATATTTTTCAATAAAAAATCTTTAAAAAAAACACTGTTTCCTAAAACAATGTTTAGTTTGAATGCAAAAGTATGCTATTGTACATGTATTTGTACAGTGTTTATTGGCAGTACTTGTAGTTTAGTAAACGCTCATTAATTCAAGTAAAATCCTGTTTTTATTACGATTGCTGCCTTGCATTTAGCGCTATTTTTAGACCTGTACAAATACAATACGTAATTCCGTTACCGTCCTGATGTAATTCCGTTACCATGATTGAAGGTCATTTTTTTCAATAAAGGAATAATATTTCAATTTTTTTTTGCATTGTAGTTATTAACCCTACTAAAGTCTATATACTACAAATAACACCCCCTTTTTGAAATTACTAAACTTCACAGAGATTTATTAATTTATGTAAGACCTGAAAACTGCTTGCCCTTCACCATAATTCCGTTTCCAAAATTTTAACCTCCCTAAAGTGACCCAGCAGGTGATTTTTTTTTCATTTGTGTCCAATGAATCTGTAAGATCTTGGCTCCCATTTCATTCACAGATTAGTTGTCTAGTATAAAACATATTTTCTAGGTGATGGGCAACTTTTGGCTGGGTCATGAATTGACGTCATTCCGTTACCGGAGAATTGCCCACATGTATCGACGGGAAATTTCCAATTTTTAAAACATTTCATTGGAAAATTGATAATTTCCTTTTTTGAAAGGAAAACAGAAGCTTGGTTTAACAGCAAAACATTTATGACGGGACCCCCAAACATTTTTACTATAAAACCGTGCTTCTAAAGATCATTTTGAAAAATATGTCCTTGTAAAGTATTTGTTCCTTTCCTCAAGAAAAATAGCAATATTTCCGACGAAAAAGAAATGTTATGAGATTGTCTTCAAAACGGCGAAAAGCACAGGCGATACATCTTTTACGGACTATATTATTAGTCGAATGATAAAGGCTAGTTCAGTAAAAGGTTAGAATCAACACGGTGCAAAAATCTTTCAGTGTGTCTATACATTCTTCTAGCTCTTAATATACTATAAAACGAAATAGATACCTTTTTTCGATAACCGCAGGGGGGGGGGGGTAATATGATTTGGTTTTTATTTTAAAAAAGGGTTTTAAAGGTCCCTATCGCAATCTGGTCTGGGCTAAAGTTATCATTGCATGGTGTAATGAATGCATTATGTAGTTTGAGGCATTCTATATAAATTGGTTGTAAATGATAAGGCAGGCATAATCATGTCAATGTCACTATATTGCATTAAGGAGAATGTACAACATTAGTTGTGTTGGCTTCTTGTTTTAAATAATGATACTCTTTTTGAATTAAGATATACAACAACCAACTTGGGAAAGTTTCGTTATGATATACCCAGAAAATAGTGAAAATGAATTCAGAATATTCTAACGTGGGAAAATGCAGGAAAGAAAAACTCTTCATTCGAAATGGAAAAGACAATTTTTCGGGAAGATTTAGGCTATTGCAATCGTAAGATTTTATTAGGGGTCTACACAGTGAACGATTTCCCCTGTACCGCATCGCAAAATGCGACGTAATTTGGACAATCTGCGACGTAATTTCAAGCAATACGTCGCAGATTTTTGCGATACAAATTGTGACAGATATTTTTTATATTGTGGTTTAATAATAAACATTTTTGAAATCACACTCACAAACTTTCCCGAAAAAACGTTTACGTGTATATTTCCGTCCAAACTGGGTATGTTTCCGGCCGTATGTCCAGAAGGCGCCGGGGTACATCCCACAGTGGGCCAGGGCGAAACCAAAGTGCGCCAAAAGGTGTCATTTGCGTATGTTCCAGATTTTATTTCTTTTACATTTTTTACATTTTCCCGTCAATTCCCGCCTAAATTCTCATATTTCCCTGAAGCTGAACCTTTCAGCAACATTTTGATACCAAAATTAGCTCCGACCACCTGCGACCTGCGATTTTGTAGCTATTTTTGTAAACATTTTGGAACCTTTTTTCATAACTCGGACTTAATTATTTCCTTGCGGATTCCACTTCGTAAACAAAGGCAAGTCTTGCGAAATGATAGCCAAGAGAAACGATTGTGCAGTTAAAATTGTTATCAGCGTCTTTAAAGTGGGAAGCAAGACGTATCTAAAAAATAATATTCAGTCAGTAAGCCCTTACTGGTAAATTCGCAAAACAAAAATGATCACTGGTGTACATAAAACTTATTGGTGTTAAATTGATCATGGTATCAAACAGGGATAAAATATTTTAGTCTCATGTGTATCAAATTAGTAAAATAGTGAAATAATGTCCAAAACTAATTGCTGTGCCTTCGGAAACAAAAACAAATCAACGTAAGAATGAATACGAAACATCTGAATGCATTTTCATTATTTTCTCGGATAATGACACATAATAAACTTTTACAGGTTGGTTGTTTAATGTATATCTTGATTCAAGGAAAGTAAGGATACTTTTAGAAACATTTTTTTATAAACATTACCAATAGTGTATCCTCAATTTACCCTAAATGATGCACCTAAGGATATATCATCAACTGGATAGTAAGTTACAAAAGAAATTAGCAGTTTGGTGTTTCAGTTTGTTTCAGTGAAGGATTCTCTGAATTTCAATGCGTGATCATACGCGTGGACGTCTTGAGCGCCGTTTTTGAGACGCACAGAATTGTGGTCATCAAAAAATTGATGTTGGTATAACTGAATGACTCACCCCCAAACTGTTAAAGTTGATGGGGGCACAGAAAATGTATCCAAGAAGAAAAATAGTTGAATCATGTTTTATCTTATCAGATGGTTGTAAAATTGTTTTTAATCTTGAAAACAAAAACATTGTTTTAGATTTTAAAAATAAAATGGTATAATTTGGAGAAGCTCTCAAAACTTTTAGTCAATATTCTTGAAAGACCAATAAAACGGAAGGTGGTTAAAATTTTTGCAAAAAGTACTTTAAAACTTTGAAATGTGTAAAAATGCTGTTAACATTTTGTCAAATAAAATATTTCTTTTCATAACCATTATATTAATGATTCATTTTCTCAATAATTTTCCACAACCGACGAAATAAACACCAACGAATTAAGTAGTCTTCATTCGTTTCTTCTATAAGGAATGTGTGCATTTTGAGGATCAGTATTTCTTTAAAAAATCATTGCAAATGCAAAGCATTCGTATCTTTAGTTTCCACAGGCAACAGCTCGTTGACAGCATAGAACAATAAAATCACAGATGTTCGTGAAAAAAGATGAGGTCATGTAAATCCCTTACTCTTTATAAAGTTGCATTTAACTTTTAAAAGTGTTGAATTAACATTGATAAAGTTAGACTTAACTTGACTCCGTGTTAATTCAACACTTTCTTTGAGTTGAATTTAACTTTATAAAGTGTTGTCACTCACCGAACTCTTAAAAGGTTGATTCAACACTTTAGTTTTAAATGTGTACACAATTAGTAACATGTTTACTTCACATGTGCGCTTTCAAACGATCACTACGGCCAAAATGAGCATTCGTTTAATACTTGTGATTTAAAACTAAAATGTGTTTAAAGCTTAAGTGTATTCGGAGATGCATCTTATTGGCTGTATCATAAGAGGAATGGATCCAACAAATGGTTTTCATTAAGTGAAATGCAGGAAAGTGGGTGAAATGTTGTTTATATTAATAGACTATAACAAAGCTTGCACTGCAGTCATACAATGATGTAACTTGGGATTTAAAACGTGTTAAAGCTGGATCGTACTCGGGGAATATTGGTTTAAACTATTATATTGTATTATATATACAGGGATGTTAAAGTCCGCTAAGTGGCTTCATACAAAGTGGAATGAAGACAAGTAGGTGAATCCTTTTAATGTGATTTGCTCCACAAAAATTGATATAGGCCTATATATTTAATTGGAAAGCAGAAGAATGATGCACGACACGACTGATCGCCCTTACTAAGAAAGATTTACATCATCTTTAATTCGGTTTCAAGCGCACAGCGCGTCTAGATCAAGTTGGCAAAATGGCAGTTGGATTAAAATTCATCCATGTAGTGTATGTGTTATTGTTAACAGTAACATGCTCTTGTACTATCGCTACCAATGTAGATGTGTCCATCTTTTTGTCTAGAATCTACCCAGTTGGCAATTTATTTGAAGATGTGCGCATTCTCCCAGCTGTTGAGATTGCCCAAGAGTCCATCTCGCAACTCGTGGTGAGCGGCGAGGATACCAACTTCAGTCTGTAGTTGGGCAATTCCATGAAAACATGGACATGGCCTTAAAAATTGATATGACATAACTCATATCAAACATTATCTTAAATTGTTGTACATACCTCCAGGTGTATGAAACAGACATTCATTTGCCAAATTCATCTCCCGTCTTAAAAATTATAAAACACAGTTTTTTAAATCAAAAATCATTTCCTAGCTTGCAAAACAGCTGATTCGGTTTGGTGCCGTGAGCACTTTCGCTCGATTTTCAACAAGGAGCTGCCCTGCAAGTGTTAAAAATTGAACTATTTTCAATCAGTACTAGTAGCACTTTCCCTTTTTTCGTAAGAAAAACTAGGTTTATATTGAGAATAATTCTTCCTCTCTTCAAATCTGGAATCATAACTGAAAAAATGTATTCTTGTTCTTTAAAAAGCGATTTTGAAAAGGGCATGTTTTTGTACTAGTTTCTGGGTGTGTGTATGTAATGCTGTGGTATTTCAAAATTTATTACTGGTTCCTGTGACATGCCTAGCAATATGCCATATCTTTACGTTTCTTTTACATACATGAATTATTGACCTCAATTATAGTTCTCAAATGCTTGCCCATCGTTATAACTTCTGCGAAAATACTACATGATAGACATAATTAGCGAAACCTATATATTTCGTTGATATTATGTTTAAAATAATATACATAGTTTGTGAAGTTCTGTATATATTTTTAGGGAACTCTATAAAAAAAACAACATTGTTAATGCTGGTAAGTCTTGCGGTTTTAAGGATTACTGCTGGAGGCCCTTTCAATCTACTGACTGCTGGCGGAACTATTGTTGTTCCCTTACCCAGGAGGATTAGTGCCTGGCAAATTGGTTCTGTTGTTGTCCCATACTGGTGAGCTCACCAGGCAAGATCTCTCCAGACTCCATAATGAGGATAAACCCGGTCCGATTCAAATTTTTAGGGTTCTCACCGGGTTCTCACCGGGCTAGCAAATTGCACCGGGTTATTTATGCATTTGGGCCTTATATATGTAGTGGTGCGATTTAGAATGATTTCGGCACACAATATGATCGCTCTTTCAACCATGGTGATCCACTCATTTTCCCCACAAATTTTTAATAATCAATTGCATCTGTTGTAGTGATCGATATAACAATGTAAAGAAACAAAAATGGACGGACGACCAACTTTCATAAATGACTGCAATTATGCCAAAATAAGAAAAAAAAATTGGCATGGAAGAAAAATACACATGAATTTTTTTACCACATCTGGTCCAATTTCCGGACACTAAAGATGAATACCGTATTTCTGGTATAATCTTGATATTATATGCGTATGATGAACCAAACGACAACAAAGCTTTGAAAACCAACAGCTGTACCTGTGCACACTGCATTCTGTAATCTTAAACATTTTACATTTGCTATACAACACAGATTTGCTGTACAACAAATTATATTGCTATGCAAAATTTTCGAACGAAATCGTTCCCTGACTACACCAAGTAAGTTTCAAATTTAATTTCGACCATTTGTTTAAAAAAATAAACAAGTAGAGGGAATATTTACCTTTAGTTTCCTTTTATCTCAATGCTTAGCGAAATAGATCATGATTGTACTTAACATCGATTTTACCGAGTGTATGAATAAAACAGTCTGTCTGAATGTATTTTAATAATTTTTATTGTTATTGTTATTGCTAATTTTTGTACACATATCTCTTGATTCTTATCATCTATAAAAAGTATGCATGCATTTACAAATATTTTACCATTTTTTATACTTCAACGGGTCATCTATGTTCCTCAAAGTAGCCTCCACTCTCTTTTTGTTAGCTTAGTTATGCCATCTTTAAATTATTGTAGTACTGTATGGGGAGGACGGTACACATCTCACGACAATATTCTTAATAAATGTCTGAAAAGAGCCGCGTGGATAATCCTTATGCTATGGTCCCACAGAGATTTCGACTCTCTAGATCGTGTTTCGTCAAGATTTTAGATTTTTTACAATTTTTTTTCGAGAAAAGTCGAAATAGTCTAAAGAGTCTAAAAAAATCGAAACTGTCGATATTTGTCGAAAAAAAAAATCATTAATCGAAAATTATTAAACCTGACCAATATTTTTCGACAAAGTTTCGATCAAATTTATCGAAATTTTTTCGACATTTTATCGAAACTGTTGAAAATGAAATCGAAATAGTCTTAACAGTCTAAAAGTTCGAAAACCAGTCGAAATAAATCTAAACTCTCCAAATAGTCTAAACAATCGTTACAGTCGAAATAAATCGGAACATTTGTCCAAATTTTTTAAAACAAGCGAAAATTAATCGAAAAAAAATCGAAATCAATCTAAACAGTCCAAACAGTCGAATTTTTTCGAAATGCCAGTCGAAATGATCTAAACAGTCGAAAGTCGTCGAAATGAAATCGAAAATGAATCGAAATTGTCCAGAAAATACAAAAATAAAAATTTTCTCACGGAAAACAGATATTTTGTCGATATTTATACGAGATTTTGACGAAATTATTAAAAATAACCAAAAAAACAAGAATCGAAATATATTTCGACAGAAAGATCGAAATATTCCTGTGGGACCATAGCATTAAGTGTGCATTCTTAACTCCTTCAGCCGATATGTTTGCTAGACTTAATTGGATGTCATTTTCAGAAAGAGTTGAGTATAAAAAGGCTATTCTTGTCTTCAAATGTATAAACAAAATTACTCCTTTGTATATGACAAATCTGTTTACACCACTTATTCAAAATCGTGAAACGAGACAATCCACTGACATGGCACTGAAGATTCCTTTTGCGAAAAAAGAATGTTATGCCTCAAGCTTTGCTGTAACCGGGTACAATCATTTGGAATAATTTGCATGTACAGTTGAGAACCATGACTTCTCTAACCTCATTCAAATCCGAACTACGTAAAACGTTCAGTCAGTAATATTTCCGCACATATGTATTTTTCGCCGTCTTCACTGATTATACAAACTTGGTTGCCATAACAAGGAGCTGGATGGGAATTTTCCTGTGTTTCCTCCCAAAAGGGTTTTTCGCGGGTTTTTCACCCCTCCCGTACTCAGCGAATATATAGCCATATACTTTTTTGATGTCACAAAATATGTCCGAATTCTTTGTGTTCACTTAACACACCTTATATAGTAAAGCCTGTTAGCGATGTTGTACATGTAGTTGTAATAGTTCTACTTAACACACCTTATATAGTAAAGCCTGTTAGCGATGTGGTACATGTAGTTGTAATAGTTCTACTTAACACACCTTATATAGTAAAGCCTGTTAGCGATGTTGTACATGTAGTTGTAATAGTTCTACTTAACACACCTTATATAGTAAAGCCTGTTAGCGATGTTGTACATGTAGTTGTAATAGTTCTACTTAACACACCTTATATAGTAAAGCCTGTTAGCGATGTGGTACATGTAGTTGTAATAGTTCTACTTAACACACCTTATATAGTAAAGCCTGTTAGCGATGTTGTACATGTAGTTGTAATAGTTCTACTTAACACACCTTATATAGTAAAGCCTGTTAGCGATGTTGTACATGTAGTTGTAATAGTTCTACTTAACACACCTTATATAGTAAAGCCTGTTAGCGATGTTGTACATGTAGTTGTAATAGTTCTACTTAACACACCTTATATAGTCAAGCCTGTTAGCGATGTGGTACATGTAGTTGTAATAGTTCTACTTAACACACCTTATATAGTAAAGCCTGTTAGCGATGTTGTACATGTAGTTGTAATAGTTCTACTTAACACACCTTATATAGTAAAGCCTGTTAGCGATGTGGTACATGTAGTTGTAATAGTTCTACTTAACACACCTTATATAGTAAAGCCTGTTAGCGATGTTGTACATGTAGTTGTAATAGTTCTACTTAACACACCTTATATAGTAAAGCCTGTTAGCGATGTGGTACATGTAGTTGTAATAGTTCTACTTAACACACCTTATATAGTAAAGCCTGTTAGCGATGTTGTACATGTAGTTGTAATAGTTCTACTTAACACACCTTATATAGTCAAGCCTGTTAGCGATGTGGTACATGTAGTTGTAATAGTTCTACTTAACACACCTTATATAGTAAAGCCTGTTAGCGATGTTGTACATGTAGTTGTAATAGTTCTACTTAACACACCTTATATAGTAAAGCCTGTTAACGATGTTGTACATGTAGTTGTAATAGTTCTACTTAACACACCTTATATAGTAAAGCCTGTTAGCGATGTTGTACATGTAGTTGTAATAGTTCTACTTAACACACCTTATATAGTAAAGCCTGTTAGCGATGTTGTACATGTAGTTGTAATAGTTCTACTTAACACACCTTATATAGTAAAGCCTGTTAGCGATGTTGTACATGTAGTTGTAATAGTTCTACTTAACACACCTTATATAGTAAAGCCTGTTAGCGATGTTGTACATGTAGTTGTAATAGTTCTACTTAACACACCTTATATAGTAAAGCCTGTTAGCGATGCGGTACATGTAGTTGTAATAGTTCTACTTAACACACCTTAATATAGTAAAGCCTGTTAGCGATGTTGTACATGTAGTTGTAATAGTTCTACTTAACACACCTTATATAGTAAAGCCTGTTAGCGATGTGGTACATGTAGTTGTAATAGTTCTACTTAACACACCTTATATAGTAAAGCCTGTTAGCGATGTGGTACATGTAGTTGTAATAGTTCTACTTAACACACCTTATATAGTAAAGCCTGTTAGCGATGTGGTACATGTAGTTGTAATAGTTCTACTTAACACACCTTATATAGTAAAGCCTGTTAGCGATGTGGTACATGTAGTTGTAATAGTTCTACTTAACACACCTTATATAGTAAAGCCTGTTAGCGATGTGGTACATGTAGTTGTAATAGTTCTACTTAACACACCTTATATAGTAAAGCCTGTTAGCGATGTTGTACATGTAGTTGTAATAGTTCTACTTAACACACCTTATATAGTAAAGCCTGTTAGCGATGTGGTACATGTAGTTGTAATAGTTCTACTTAACACACCTTATATAGTAAAGCCTGTTAGCGATGTTGTACATGTAGTTGTAATAGTTCTACTTAACACACCTTATATAGTAAAGCCTGTTAGCGATGTTGTACATGTAGTTGTAATAGTTCTACTTAACACACCTTATATAGTAAAGCCTGTTAGCGATGTTGTACATGTAGTTGTAATAGTTCTACTTAACACACCTTATATAGTAAAGCCTGTTAGCGATGTTGTACATGTAGTTGTAATAGTTCTACTTAACACACCTTATATAGTAAAGCCTGTTAGCGATGTTGTACATGTAGTTGTAATAGTTCTACTTAACACACCTTATATAGTAAAGCCTGTTAGCGATGTTGTACATGTAGTTGTAATAGTTCTACTTAACACACCTTATATAGTAAAGCCTGTTAGCGATGTTGTACATGTAGTTGTAATAGTTCTACGAACACCTTATATAGTAAAGCCTGTTAGCGATGTTGTACATGTAGTTGTAATAGTTCTACTTAACACACCTTATATAGTAAAGCCTGTTAGCGATGTTGTACATGTAGTTGTAATAGTTCTACTTAACACACCTTATATAGTAAAGCCTGTTAGCGATGTTGTACATGTAGTTGTAATAGTTCTACTTAACACACCTTATATAGTAAAGCCTGTTAACGATGTTGTACATGTAGTTGTAATAGTTCTACTTAACACACCTTATATAGTAAAGCCTGTTAGCGATGTTGTACATGTAGTTGTAATAGTTCTACTTAACACACCTTATATAGTAAAGCCTGTTAACGATGTTGTACATGTAGTTGTAATAGTTCTACTTAACACACCTTATATAGTAAAGCCTGTTAGCGATGTTGTACATGTAGTTGTAATAGTTCTACTTAACACCTTATATAGTAAAGCCTGTTAACGATGTTGTACATGTAGTTGTAATAGTTCTACTTAACACACCTTATATAGTAAAGCCTGTTAGCGATGTTGTACATGTAGTTGTAATAGTTCTACTTAACACACCTTATATAGTAAAGCCTGTTAGCGATGTTGTACATGTAGTTGTAATAGTTCTACTTAACACACCTTATATAGTAAAGCCTGTTAGCGATGTTGTACATGTAGTTGTAATAGTTCTACTTAACACACCTTATATAGTAAAGCCTGTTAGCGATGTTGTACATGTAGTTGTAATAGTTCTACTTAACACACCTTATATAGTAAAGCCTGTTAGCGATGTTGTACATGTAGTTGTAATAGTTCTACTTAACACACCTTATATAGTAAAGCCTGTTAACGATGTTGTACATGTAGTTGTAATAGTTCTACTTAACACACCTTATATAGTAAAGCCTGTTAGCGATGTTGTACATGTAGTTGTAATAGTTCTACTTAACACACCTTATATAGTAAAGCCTGTTAGCGATGTTGTACATGTAGTTGTAATAGTTCTACTTAACACACCTTATATAGTAAAGCCTGTTAGCGATGTTGTACATGTAGTTGTAATAGTTCTACTTAACACACCTTATATAGTAAAGCCTGTTAGCGATGTTGTACATGTAGTTGTAATAGTTCTACTTAACACACCTTATATAGTAAAGCCTGTTAGCGATGTTGTACATGTAGTTGTAATAGTTCTACTTAACACACCTTATATAGTAAAGCCTGTTAGCGATGTGGTACATGTAGTTGTAATAGTTCTACTTAACACACCTTATATAGTAAAGCCTGTTAGCGATGTTGTACATGTAGTTGTAATAGTTCTACTTAACACACCTTATATAGTAAAGCCTGTTAGCGATGTTGTACATGTAGTTGTAATAGTTCTACTTAACACACCTTATATAGTAAAGCCTGTTAGCGATGTGGTACATGTAGTTGTAATAGTTCTACTTAACACACCTTATATAGTAAAGCCTGTTAGCGATGTTGTACATGTAGTTGTAATAGTTCTACTTAACACACCTTATATAGTAAAGCCTGTTAGCGATGTTGTACATGTAGTTGTAATAGTTCTACTTAACACACCTTATATAGTAAAGCCTGTTAGCGATGTTGGTACATGTAGTTGTAATAGTTCTACTTAACACACCTTATATAGTAAAGCCTGTTAGCGATGTTGTACATGTAGTTGTAATAGTTCTACTTAACACACCTTATATAGTAAAGCCTGTTAGCGATGTGGTACATGTAGTTGTAATAGTTCTACTAAACACCTTATATAGTAAAGCCTGTTAGCGATGTTGTACATGTAGTTGTAATAGTTCTACTTAACACACCTTATATAGTAAAGCCTGTTAGCGATGTTGTACATGTAGTTGTAATAGTTCTACTTAACACACCTTATATAGTAAAGCCTGTTAGCGATGTTGTACATGTAGTTGTAATAGTTCTACTTAACACACCTTATATAGTAAAGCCTGTTAGCGATGTTGTACATGTAGTTGTAATAGTTCTACTTAACACACCTTATATAGTAAAGCCTGTTAGCGATGTGGTACATGTAGTTGTAATAGTTCTACTTAACACACCTTATATAGTAAAGCCTGTTAGCGATGTTGTACATGTAGTTGTAATAGTTCTACTTAACACACCTTATATAGTAAAGCCTGTTAGCGATGTTGTACATGTAGTTGTAATAGTTCTACTTAACACACCTTATATAGTAAAGCCTGTTAGCGATGTTGTACATGTAGTTGTAATAGTTCTACTTAACACACCTTATATAGTAAAGCCTGTTAGCGATGTTGTACATGTAGTTGTAATAGTTCTACTTAACACACCTTATATAGTAAAGCCTGTTAGCGATGTTGTACATGTAGTTGTAATAGTTCTACTTAACACACCTTATATAGTAAAGCCTGTTAGCGATGTTGTACATGTAGTTGTAATAGTTCTACTTAACACACCTTATATAGTAAAGCCTGTTAGCGATGTTGTACATGTAGTTGTAATAGTTCTACTTAACACACCTTATATAGTAAAGCCTGTTAGCGATGTTGTACATGTAGTTGTAATAGTTCTACTTAACACACCTTATATAGTAAAGCCTGTTAGCGATGTTGTACATGTAGTTGTAATAGTTCTACTTAACACACCTTATATAGTAAAGCCTGTTAGCGATGTTGTACATGTAGTTGTAATAGTTCTACTTAACACACCTTATATAGTAAAGCCTGTTAGCGATGTTGTACATGTAGTTGTAATAGTTCTACTTAACACACCTTATATAGTAAAGCCTGTTAGCGATGTTGTACATGTAGTTGTAATAGTTCTACTTAACACACCTTATATAGTAAAGCCTGTTAGCGATGTTGTACATGTAGTTGTAATAGTTCTATACACCTTATATAGTAAAGCCTGTTAGCGATGTTGTACATGTAGTTGTAATAGTTCTACTTGACACACCTTATATAGTAAAGCCTGTTAGCGATGTTGTACATGTAGTTGTAATAGTTCTACTTGACACACCTTATATAGTAAAGCCTGTTAGCGATGTTGTACATGTAGTTGTAATAGTTCTACTTAACACACCTTAATATAGTAAAGCCTGTTAGCGATGTTGTACATGTAGTTGTAATAGTTCTACTTAACACACCTTATATAGTAAAGCCTGTTAGCGATGTTGTACATGTAGTTGTAATAGTTCTACTTAACACACCTTATAGTAAAGCCTGTTAGCGATGTTGTACATGTAGTTGTAATAGTTCTACTTAACACACCTTATATAGTAAAGCCTGTTAGCGATGTTGTACATGTAGTTGTAATAGTTCTACTTAACACACCTTATATAGTAAAGCCTGTTAGCGATGTTGTACATGTAGTTGTAATAGTTCTACTTAACACACCTTATATAGTAAAGCCTGTTAGCGATGTTGTACATGTAGTTGTAATAGTTCTACTTAACACACCTTATATAGTAAAGCCTGTTAGCGATGTTGTACATGTAGTTGTAATAGTTCTACTT
Organism: Zoroaster sp. YZ-2022; assembly: GCA_029582265.1. Taxonomy (NCBI): domain Eukaryota; kingdom Metazoa; phylum Echinodermata; class Asteroidea; order Forcipulatida; family Zoroasteridae; genus Zoroaster; species Zoroaster sp. YZ-2022. The sequence continues at coordinate 35,586,246 of CM055828.1, read as the reverse complement.
AACACACCTTATATAGTAAAGCCTGTTAGCGATGTTGTACATGTAGTTGTAATAGTTCTACTTAACACACCTTATATAGTAAAGCCTGTTAGCGATGTTGTACATGTAGTTGTAATAGTTCTACTTAACACACCTTATATAGTAAAGCCTGTTAGCGATGTTGTACATGTAGTTGTAATAGTTCTACTTAACACACCTTATATAGTAAAGCCTGTTAGCGATGTTGTACATGTAGTTGTAATAGTTCTACTTAACACACCTTATATAGTAAAGCCTGTTAGCGATGTTGTACATGTAGTTGTAATAGTTCTACTTAACACACCTTATATAGTAAAGCCTGTTAGCGATGTTGTACATGTAGTTGTAATAGTTCTACTTAACACACCTTATATAGTAAAGCCTGTTAGCGATGTTGTACATGTAGTTGTAATAGTTCTACTTAACACACCTTATATAGTAAAGCCTGTTAGCGATGTTGTACATGTAGTTGTAATAGTTCTACTTAACACACCTTATATAGTAAAGCCTGTTAGCGATGTTGTACATGTAGTTGTAATAGTTCTACTTAACACACCTTATATAGTAAAGCCTGTTAGCGATGTTGTACATGTAGTTGTAATAGTTCTACTTAACACACCTTATATAGTAAAGCCTGTTAGCGATGTTGTACATGTAGTTGTAATAGTTCTACTTAACACACCTTAATATAGTAAAGCCTGTTAGCGATGTTGTACATGTAGTTGTAATAGTTCTACTTAACACACCTTATATAGTAAAGCCTGTTAGCGATGTTGTACATGTAGTTGTAATAGTTCTACTTAACACCTTATATAGTAAAGCCTGTTAGCGATGTTGTACATGTAGTTGTAATAGTTCTACTTAACACACCTTATATAGTAAAGCCTGTTAGCGATGTTGTACATGTAGTTGTAATAGTTCTACTTAACACACCTTATATAGTAAAGCCTGTTAGCGATGTTGTACATGTAGTTGTAATAGTTCTACTTAACACACCTTATATAGTAAAGCCTGTTAGCGATGTTGTACATGTAGTTGTAATAGTTCTACTTAACACACCTTATATAGTAAAGCCTGTTAGCGATGTTGTACATGTAGTTGTAATAGTTCTACTTAACACACCTTATATAGTAAAGCCTGTTAGCGATGTTGTACATGTAGTTGTAATAGTTCTACTTAACACACCTTATATAGTAAAGCCTGTTAGCGATGTTGTACATGTAGTTGTAATAGTTCTACTTAACACACCTTATATAGTAAAGCCTGTTAGCGATGTTGTACATGTAGTTGTAATAGTTCTACTTAACACACCTTATATAGTAAAGCCTGTTAGCGATGTTGTACATGTAGTTGTAATAGTTCTACTTAACACACCTTATATAGTAAAGCCTGTTAGCGATGTTGTACATGTAGTTGTAATAGTTCTACTTAACACACCTTATATAGTAAAGCCTGTTAGCGATGTTGTACATGTAGTTGTAATAGTTCTACTTAACACACCTTATATAGTAAAGCCTGTTAGCGATGTTGTACATGTAGTTGTAATAGTTCTACTTAACACACCTTATATAGTAAAGCCTGTTAGCGATGTTGTACATGTAGTTGTAATAGTTCTACTTAACACACCTTATATAGTAAAGCCTGTTAGCGATGTTGTACATGTAGTTGTAATAGTTCTACTTAACACACCTTATATAGTAAAGCCTGTTAGCGATGTTGTACATGTAGTTGTAATAGTTCTACTTAACACACCTTATATAGTAAAGCCTGTTAGCGATGTTGTACATGTAGTTGTAATAGTTCTACTTAACACACCTTAATATAGTAAAGCCTGTTAGCGATGTTGTACATGTAGTTGTAATAGTTCTACTTAACACACCTTATATAGTAAAGCCTGTTAGCGATGTTGTACATGTAGTTGTAATAGTTCTACTTAACACACCTTATATAGTAAAGCCTGTTAGCGATGTTGTACATGTAGTTGTAATAGTTCTACTTAACACACCTTATATAGTAAAGCCTGTTAGCGATGTTGTACATGTAGTTGTAATAGTTCTACTTAACACACCTTATATAGTAAAGCCTGTTAGCGATGTGGTACATGTAGTTGTAATAGTTCTACTTAACACACCTTATATAGTAAAGCCTGTTAGCGATGTTGTACATGTAGTTGTAATAGTTCTACTTAACACACCTTATATAGTAAAGCCTGTTAGCGATGTTGTACATGTAGTTGTAATAGTTCTACTTAACACACCTTATATAGTAAAGCCTGTTAGCGATGTTGTACATGTAGTTGTAATAGTTCTACTTAACACACCTTATATAGTAAAGCCTGTTAGCGATGTTGTACATGTAGTTGTAATAGTTCTACTTAACACACCTTATATAGTAAAGCCTGTTAGCGATGTTGTACATGTAGTTGTAATAGTTCTACTTAACACACCTTATATAGTAAAGCCTGTTAGCGATGTTGTACATGTAGTTGTAATAGTTCTACTTAACACACCTTATATAGTAAAGCCTGTTAGCGATGTTGTACATGTAGTTGTAATAGTTCTACTTAACACACCTTATATAGTAAAGCCTGTTAGCGATGTTGTACATGTAGTTGTAATAGTTCTACTTAACACACCTTATATAGTAAAGCCTGTTAGCGATGTTGTACATGTAGTTGTAATAGTTCTACTTAACACACACTATATAGTAAAGCCTGTTAGCGATGTTGTACATGTAGTTGTAATAGTTCTACTTAACACACCTTATATAGTAAAGCCTGTTAGCGATGTTGTACATGTAGTTGTAATAGTTCTACTTAACACACCTTATATAGTAAAGCCTGTTAGCGATGTTGTACATGTAGTTGTAATAGTTCTACTTAACACACCTTATATAGTAAAGCCTGTTAGCGATGTTGTACATGTAGTTGTAATAGTTCTACTTAACACACCTTATATAGTAAAGCCTGTTAGCGATGTTGTACATGTAGTTGTAATAGTTCTACTTAACACACCTTATATAGTAAAGCCTGTTAGCGATGTTGTACATGTAGTTGTAATAGTTCTACTTAACACACCTTATATAGTAAAGCCTGTTAGCGATGTTGTACATGTAGTTGTAATAGTTCTACTTAACACACCTTATATAGTAAAGCCTGTTAGCGATGTTGTACATGTAGTTGTAATAGTTCTACTTAACACACCTTATATAGTAAAGCCTGTTAGCGATGTTGTACATGTAGTTGTAATAGTTCTACTTAACACACCTTATATAGTAAAGCCTGTTAGCGATGTGGTACATGTAGTTGTAATAGTTCTACTTAACACACCTTATATAGTAAAGCCTGTTAGCGATGTTGTACATGTAGTTGTAATAGTTCTACTTAACACACCTTATATAGTAAAGCCTGTTAGCGATGTTGTACATGTAGTTGTAATAGTTCTACTTAACACACCTTATATAGTAAAGCCTGTTAGCGATGTTGTACATGTAGTTGTAATAGTTCTACTTAACACACCTTATATAGTAAAGCCTGTTAGCGATGTGGTACATGTAGTTGTAATAGTTCTACTTAACACACCTTATATAGTAAAGCCTCTTAGCGATGTTGTACATGTAGTTGTAATAGTTCTACAATATTTATAACAGTTGCTTAACAATTATGCACTAATCCTATATGCTTTTATTTTATTGTATTGTATTTGTAATGTATTGTACTTGAACTTGTATGCAGGGCCCCAATGGAAACCAGTTTTAAACTGTTTGGGCATACCCTGGGTAAAGAAATGTAATAATAATAATAATAATAATAATAATAATAATAATAATAATAATAATAATAATAATAATAATAATAATAATAATAATAATAATAATAATAATAATAATAATAATAATAATAATAATAATAATAATAATAATAATAATAATAATAATAATAATAATAATAACAATAAAATACAATAATTTCAATTTAATTACTATCAGTTATCATTATCATACTGCTCTTCCCCTGAATAGGCCAATTTCATAATTGATGGCTTTTCTGGGGAGGCAAAACGTGAAATAGGCATGTCATCAATCAATTTTTTGGCTGTTAAATCAAGCTTCTGACAACTATTTATATCTCATCTTGAAAAATAAACCTATTCCATTATATAGGTTTTCACGGTCAATTTCGGCAAATAAGCAGCCAATTTCACTTCCATACGTTCATATTAAAGCGATTTTGCCTCTCCAGTTGTTACTAAGAATTAAGAATTCAAGCATTTAATTTCATTTTCAGGCTATGCGAATTCATGTGGCATTATTTTCAATTTAACATATACGTCGTTCTTTTCAGTAATGCACATTCTTTATCCAATTTAGCGTAGTTGGTTCGACTGGAGATTTTCACTAAAATTTTACTTTCATTTTCGTATAACAGCAATCAATTTCGCAAAATGAGAATTTAAAAAAAATACAAGAAACGAATGCAAAAAGACAACAGAATACGTTTCACATGTTTACTTTAATTCAAACTTAATTTTGTTTTCTATATTCATGTGCGTTTCTCGTACACTTTATGTAGGGCCAATCGGTCTTACTTTGTTTTGTTCATTCTCTGATTAGAATCTTTATTGGTTTTCTGACCTGGGCCTAATTCTGTAATGCGTTTTTGAAACATTTATGTTATATTGGACTGTTTCATTATAATCTGTTTTTATTGTTTGAGCGGTCTTTATTATTTTTATCCTAGTTTTTTATTATCCATTCATTCATTAGTGAACTGTTTTTATACCTTTAAAAATCTATAGGAAACTAAAGTTAAACGAAGTTTAACAAAGTGTCAATTAAGTTGCACAAATTTCATAAATGCCTGCCCAATAATAATAGCCTTGATCAAGACGCGTCGGAACGGTTTGGTCGCATAATTTTGCCCCATTTAGCTGTCTGAACTCTAGCGCAAATTCACACATTGTACGAACTCATGTACATACTGTATACATGTACATGCATCTATATGTACATAATGTATGTAGTACACTGTATATTACTGTACAAAACACAGCAGCTCGTGTTGTGACTTTGTCCAGAAAGTCATGCCATATCACGCCAATCTTGAAAGAACTGCACTGGCTTCCTGTTTCACAGAGAATTGTTTTTAAACTTATGCTAATTGTTCACAAATCTTTTAATAACATTGCTCCAATTTATATTTCTGAACTGCTTAAAGTCTACACTCCATCACACCATTTGCGCTCCAGCAACATGTCACTCCTAAATGAACCATCTTCAAAAAGGAACTGGGGTGATAGGTCGTTTTCTGTCGCGGCTCCGAGACTCTGGAATCTGGAATGACGCAGTGCTTATTTGCCGAAATTGACCGGGAAAACCTATATCACCCATAAACTCTTGATTAAAGAAAATCCAAGATTGTTGATTGAGTTCGAACGTGTACGACGGTACCCACGAGTTAGTTATTGATACCGATATACAGTGTACCGTGTGTCGACCCTATCTGGGGACAGCGCCCTTTCCGTGTGTGCTCAATTTCGTTGAGAAGCCGGCGGACATAATGGGCCGGACTTTATGGGTCTACAGACATAATAGGCCGGACATAATGGGCCCGCGGACATACTGGGGCCGCAGACATAATAGGCTAGACATAATGGTCCTTGCGGACATTATGGTCCGTAACAAACGTTCGATTTATTTCTCAATATTGATGAAGCTCATGAGCAGTGTTGTAACCAAGTCATGTCAAGTCACAAGTAAATTTTTGTCAAGTCAAGTCACAAGTCATTTTTGTCCAAGTTAAGTCAAATCAAGTCACAAGTCATTTTTGTCAAGTCAAGTCACAAGTCATTTTTGTCAAGTCAAGTCACAAGTCATTTTTGTCAAGTCAAATCACAAGTCATTTTTTGTCAAGTCAAGTCACAAGTCATTTTTGTCCAAGTCAAGTCAGAAGTAATTTTTGTCCAAGTCAAGTCAAGTCACAAGTTATTTTTGTCCAAGTCAAGTCAAATCACAAGTCACAAAAATTCTCCATATGGCGTCCGAGTCACCGACTCGAGTCAACAACACCAATCACGGGCCTTCATCCTGCGTATGTGTACAGTGCATAATGCGCAATACTGCAGCCTCAAATGGGGACCTATTTTTTTTTAAATTCTGAATGGGGGCACCGCGGGGGGGGGGGGGGGCACAGACCACGGCTGGAGGAATGTGCCCCCGTACTTACGCCACTGTTTGCACGTCCAAACGACTCTCAAAATTGTATTGGCTCTCTTGCCGTCTAGGGAAGTTGGGGTGGATTCGCTGGCAGTCTACACTGGGCACAGGGGGCGCGCCGCACCCCCCCCCCCCCGTGACACAACCTAGCTATGGGTTTGGGAGTTGGGGATTCATTATTCGCACCGTGCATGATGGCCCTGTCACACTGTTGCGTATGAGAGAAACGTAAGAGTTGCGTATGAAAATTCATAATATAATTTTCATACGCACAAAAAGCCCTTGAAAATACAGAATTGTGCGTATACTTACCGTATTGAACCTATGAATAGCGTATGAGTAGCGTATGGCAAGCGTATTGACAGCGTATGGACAGCGAATGTCAGCAAATGTCAGCGTACGACCAGCGTATGTCAGCGTATGAACAGCGTATGACCAGCGTATGGACAGCGTACTCTGCGTATGGCTAGCGTATGAGTAGCGTATGAACTGCGCATGCCCAGCGTACCGCCTATCCGCCTATCACGTGACAAAGTGCCTATATAATCGGCGGCCTTTCAATGCGATATCAATACGCTAGCTGAACGGTACACCTTCATGCCAACGTATGGCAAATTATGTCCAGCGTACTCGACCTATGAGTAACGTACCTATATCGTACCTCTAGCGTATTCAGCGTATGTCTAGCGTATGCTTAGCGTATTAACCATACGTCCGCATACGCACAAAATTTTTAAGCATGCTTAAAAATTTATTTCTGCCTCAGCGTATGCCAGCGTATGCCAGCGTATGCCACCGTGCTTGAAACGTATACAACCTATGCCTAACGTACCCCTAGCGTATGTCACCGTATACCAGCGTATGAGTGATAATTTTCATACGCTGGCATACGCTAGTACGATACGCAACAGTGTGACAGGGCCATGAGGCTGAAAATCCATATGTCTGGATTGGGTAGGGTCTGGCCTGGGTAGCTATTCTTACTGTGCATAAGGCCCAAAAAATAATTGTGTTTCCTATTACACTGAAAAAAAATTAGGCTGGGAAGGTGGGTAAAATTCTTTGCTCTACATTTTTTTAGCCAAAAATATTAGGGTGGGTGACGGAATTTTTTTTTTCCGCACTCATTAACAGGTAATAAGTGACAATGTCAGACTGAATACTGTATATGTTAATATTATCTATCACCACTGTATATTCACTGGTTGAGTGGTTTAAGAATATCTGAATTTAGAAAGCAGATGGTTGTGAGTACAAATACACAAGACCATGGCCACCTTTTTTTTAAAAGGCTTCCGTTAACACCCATTTATTGTTTACCGACATGTCAAGCGAAACAAATATGACATTTACACTCAGTATGACTACAAAAACCTGCAATATGTTACTGTTGTGTTTCATTACTTTGTTTTCTATAAATATGGAGAAATAAAGAAAATAACATTTACATATATTCCATGTTTTATGTTGTTTATTTTCTTTTTAAAGGCTGTATTTGCATATTTTCAGTTGTGTCTAATACAGCCAGGAAAAAATTTGATAAATTAAATTGCACCTCAGAATATACTTTTTTCTTCTGTTTATGAACAATGGTAGTACCTAAAAACATGTAAAAAATTAAATATAAATAAATAAATAAATGTTTGTAAATATCATGCATCCTACTTTTCTTTAAAAGTTTTGGTCAGATGATGTACGTGTACCTGTAATTTAGATCTGTCCTTGCTATTTTTACATGTGTAAGTTCAGGGTTTGCCCTTAACTTTTGTTTTTCACTGTCCAGCAGGACCAGTAGGCTTGAATTGTGACTGGTCCGCCAGGTTTTTAACTGGTTCATCATATATGGCGTGTGCACGCAGTATTCAGTCAGTTTAATATAAAAATTATGTTTTGGACAAGTCAGACATCAGAGTTACTCTAATTATAGTTAATACAATGTCTAGCACAGCCACATATCAATTATGAATGAAGAAATACACACACCAACAATAACTTGATTACGGTCAGTAATGTTATTTATTGGAAAACAAAACGATTTTGGTGTACAAAAACAGAAACCTGCAAAACATGGCATGTAAAATACTTATTGTCACCAAAGAATTTATCGTCCAAGGAATTACATTCTCATCCAGCGCGCTATTTTGATCCCGTCATTGGAAGGCACTCAGACTATGTACTAGCTCACAAAATGTGAACATAGGCCTCGTGCATGTGAAGTGCCGCTCGCCTGAAAATTATCATGATGCTCTGATCATTCTTAGACAGTTTGAGGCAAGTCCAATAAAGACAAAATAAATTAACTCAATCTTGCGGTTTCTTTCTTAAAGGTTTTTGGGGCTTAATATATGGTTTTGTATTAATAAAACATAATACTTACTATTTTTATAAGTTTGTCATGAGTTATAACAATTTAATTTGTCCCAAAAATTTGTGTTGTCCCTTTTGATATCTCCTTTCGTGACGTAGACCTAGGCACCGAATGACAAAGGACATTGACAATGCACATTCCTGACCATTATGCTCTGGTATATTCACTGCAGCCGTCCAAATAAATTCGTTGATATTTTGGATCTGATTGGAATCTGTGCAGACTGACACCATCTTTAGAAGTGTTGCTGCAATCAGCAACAATACACCTTGGCGGCATAACAACAAAAACAGTTACATAAGTTTGCACGTTGTATCATTCATATGTATCGATTGATGCGCGCCAACAAACAGCATGTTCCTAGGTCTACGTCACAAATTTGTCCCCCTTTAGGGGCGCGGGTTCATCCCAAATCTTTATTTTTTATTTTTTTGCGATGTAAATCTCCAATACATTTTTTTTTAAATTGCATTTATAGGTTAATGTGTGCATATTTTATAGTTTACACTGGAAAAAATTTCTAATTCATAGGACCTTTAATTGCACATTCTTTAATTGGCTTTGTCAGAATAAAAACGAAAGAAATACAGGACGATATACACAAAAATTAGGCTCGGCACCATAAGTTTTTATTTATTATTATTTTTTCGAATAAAAAGATATAGGTTCTGCGTAATTTTCTAGGTTGGGTAGGGTAACCGGAAACACAAGTACTTTTTTGTTCGGCCTAAGCTGTTGAGGGCACATTAGACCACTGTGGGCGAAAGGGCAGCAATAGTGCATTGCGTTTGGCATACTTTGCAGTTGATGTGCGTACGCGCGGAATATCCCCAGCGATCACTGGCTGGCAGAAGTACACGCATAAAATGTATGCACAACGTTCACACGACACCAAGGTGGATATCATCACGACACTGGGTAAAATTAACCGCTAGAGGGCTACATTGTGCGCTTAGAGAATAAACGATTTTTACAAGCACAAGAAGGTGGCTAATTGGATAGGGAGGGAGGGGTTCAAGCAGGCATACGCAATGAAGAAGATGCTTAAACTGCAAGCCCCCTCCCCCGTATCAACCACTGGTTGTACTGGGCTAAAAACGGTTAATATTGGACAGAGCAGTTTGTTCGAGTCTAAAGGCACGTCACAAATGTAAATTCAACCAGCGAGTCCCAAGGATCGATTCCGCTGCCGAGTATCAAGAATCGATTCCGTCACCGAGTATCAAGGGTCTCAAGGGTCTAACCCTGAATCCCAAGCAAGGGTCCAGACTTGGTCACAACAAAGGTCGATTCCGATTCCCACACATTTTACAATGTATATCGTGACTCATCTTACTCAAATCTAACTCAGGTCCGAGTCACTAAAATGGACTCAGGCTGTGGACACATATTATAATATACATTTACAACATATTTTCACCATGCAGGTATACATGAAATATGTTACGATGTGACACTAACTGGCTCCAACTCATCTGCTGTTATTTCAACGACAACTTTTGAACCGCTCAAAAGCCAAGGAATCTGGCGATTCGCTCTCAGCAAATACTACTGCTGGGATGTCATAGTGTCCTATGGGATGTTGATCTCAGCGGTGTGTCAGTATAATGTCACTGAGCCATCTGACTTCCTGTTAGTGCTGAAAACAGACCACTTTGTAAGACATTTGGGCCGTTACTCATCCTTACCTCTGCTCCCAGCTGATATCCTTTCTCCAAAAGACTCACTACAAATTATCATCGTGTCTAATTACTACGCCAGTGATATTCAAGGACTTTCCATGACATGCAATTTGACTGTAGTTCCCGATGGAGGTTCAGGTACATATCAATATGTCTCTAAATACATTCATTATTCAATACAAATCAGGAGATATGTACAGAAACCAACTTGTGAAAGTTTCGGCCCATTTCATTGAATAATTAACGAGAACAAAGTGAAAATGCATTCAAATTTATTATACATTTTCACGTTTTCAAAACAATTTCAGCATGTCATTTTTAGATTACAATTCAGTCATTGCGTGATCAGGCAAATTACCACAACTTACATAATAGTAGAAGTATATGTAAAAGACTCCTGACTGTAGTTGTGCTTTCCGTGAGCTTTTGATTAACCGATATTTGACCCGGTTGGTAAGTGTGACGTCATTTCAAAATAAGCCACGCCTACTTCACATGTAGTGGTTCCAAACAAATTATGCTTACGTACAAATATGCATTGCCCACATTTCCTTTTTAGAATTACAAAATAAATAGTAAACTGTTATAGTTGAGCGTGATTTATGTTTTCTAAAAGATTGGAATCTTACTAATTTATACCATTTCATAATGTTATTTAATTAAATTGTGAAAAACGTGAAATAAAGGTTCCCAGCCTGTCTAATTACACAGATAATTATTCTTGTATTGGAGCCAAAAGTTGAAAAACGATGGAGCGTAATGATGATGTACTCACTAAGAGGATGCAATCATCATCAAGTTTTTTGACCGTCCATTATCATGTCTGCGACATTTCTAATAATACAACGCCTTGTTTTACAGGAGCCATTTGTGGTCAAACCAACATCAACATAAGTCAACCAGTTCCCTTCAATCTCGACATACCTGATTTCCGGGTCTTTGAATGCCGTTGGTTTATCACAAGCCCTTTGGACACATTCATCTACGTAGATGTTGTCCAAATCAGTATTAAACATCCTCAGAAGTTATCATTTGGGCGGGTGATTGGTACTAATGGTAACGAAAAAACCCTTGTAGATGGAGTAACGTTGGACAGGACACAGCCGAACGGAACTTCACTCTACTTCAGCGGTAACAACATTACAATGTCATTTTCATCCCCCGAGTATGTTGGAAGTGCGCCCTCATTGAGAATGATATTACGATATGAGGATGATGGAGGTAAAAATTGGATCATAATGTTAATACTAAAAGTAGCTCATTATGTAATCTGTATCATTTATGTTTTCAAAATAATGGATATTTATTTTATCTAAAAAGAATCAGGCTCACGATGTTATCCGGACGCGATTTTGTTTCTGCATTAAAGAATTGCCACTGATGTACACTCACCAATAATATATATTTATAAAAAATAATTTTGGACTTTATTTTTCTTTAAAAAATCCTCCACAGTCGTGAATTACTATTATACAGAAAGACTTTGCTTCAAAAGGTTGTAATTAATTGTAGAGTTTAAATTAAAACAATAAATACATTTTGTTTTAACATTCTGACAAAACGTTGTCTCGATCTCCAACAGATGAACAGTGAGCATTCTAAGCACTAAGATACCATGCCACTCGAATTTGTCGGTGAATTTATTATGGCTCTTAATGTTACCATTTCTATAACGTTATCCCTTAAGTGGACCATAATGTATTCAGGTCAAGCTTTGGTTAATTATTTAAAAGTACCCTGTTATGTTTTTTTTAAGCTATTACCCAAAACAAATATTATCGCACTTTTAAATACAGGACTGGACGCCATGAATTTAATTAAAAATAATCGCAGGGAATGTAGGATACAACATGAAATCCTGCTCAACAATTTACTTGAGCAGGATTTGAACCTTAATACCGTACCAGCGCTCTAACTGAGATATCTATCCCTAACCCTATTGTTTATTCTCAAAATCTGAGCAAACAAAAATAATTACAAAGATTGCCTTTGCATGTTGTAAACTGTGTCTTTAGGTGTGTGCGATATTGAGCTGATACGTTGTGAGCCAGACAGCAAGTGTCTACCAATCAATGCTGTATGCAATGGCGCCGTGGATTGCTCAGATTACACGGATGAAATAAGCTGTTGTGAGTGCCAACATTTATACTTTTATACTTGTTGCATTCTTTATCATTTCATTTTAAACCCATATACACTTGCATTCTCTAAAGGCACTAGCTTTTGAGGCGTCCACTATAAAAGCTTTTTTGGAGAACTCCACCACTTAATCACCCTCGTCTTATTTCTTTACCAATAATTATATGTTTTTCTATAGGCCTATTGTATTGATTGAGTGGAAAATAATATAAACCGAACTGAACTGACCAAAATAACGATAGAAATCACTTGTACCTGAAACACTTTATATTTGTTTTCCCTCTATCTCACTATCTTTCCTAACCACCTTCTTCTGTCTTCTCCTCTTCTGCCTCCGTCTACATTTTCTTTTTGTTGTTGTGGTTATTGGGCACATTTTCTTATATAGCATCATAAATTGCAGTAATGTTTCAAAAACACTGTTTCGAGAACATCTGTATATAAGCACATATTACATGATACATTCTCAACTCTTAGCAGTGTTTTCTTAACGTTCTGTTAATAATACAGTTGTGTTACTTCCCCTCGATTGTTGCCCAGACATATGCGGTACTTCAAATATTCATCTGCGATTTGGAGAAACGCTTACAATTCTAGGGGAAACTACCTTACAACCAGACGGAAATCGCAGCCCTCACTTTGCTGTATATTCCGGAACGTCAGCATCGTTTCCGAATACTACGAGTAATGTTTCTTTAATCAAACACCCGAATGTTAGGCATCTCGAGTGTGTTTGGAAACTCACTGAGCCGCCAGGAAGTCGAATCCGAATAGAGATTCTCGAATTTGCTAGTTATGGTTTTATATTGAAAGTTGGAAGTGGAGTCGATCCTTCTGACGGAGAGCCGATTGCAGTATTGCACACGAGTTCATTTCCTTATCGTCTGCCGTACGCGATGGAGGTGTTGTCTGTTGATTCGGGAGTCTGGATAGTGCTGGAATGGAACGGGCCGTATATATCATTTAACAGACTAAGAATTGTATTGACGGTGTATAAAATGACTGGTAGGTTCATTTCAAAACAGTACCTGTAAAATTCCGTCTGACTTAGTTTTATATTATTCATGGTTTATTTTATTGATTATTAACAGCTTTACAGCCGATTGCGACAACATTAGAGTTAAATGGCCTATGGAATTGTAGCTTTTAACTTACACCTTAAAAATAAAGAAAGTAATAGTAAAAAAAACAATTGAGTTTTTAAAATTTATATTTTTTTAACTTCCGATTGATAATATTAGTTTCAAGTTATTATATTGCAGAAATCCGTTAAAGGTTCTCTGAACTCGAGATCCACGGTGTTCAAAGAAATGATTTGAAAACCAAAACTAAATATCTCTAAAATAAAAACACTTGGGAGAATGGGAGAATTTTACAATCAAGTACCGTTATTAGAGCTATATCATATTGCATTGATGTATTTGTTTTCTCTATTATTCAATAAAATACTTTCGAATCCACGTGGGTTTAATTCAAATTTTGGATTTTCTTGATTATTATTTTAGTGTGTGATGACAATCAGTTTGTATGCCCATCTGGTCTTCAATGCCTTAATACATCGTCTATCTGTGACGGCCGACGACAATGCGACGCTTTCGAGGATGAAGTAGGGTGTGGTAAGGAAAATTTCGGGAGTGATTTGTTTCACTAAAATCTCCCAAATTATCCCTTTATTAAACCACATTTTGATGAGGGCCCCAACTTTACATTTTTATTATCTGAACACCCTTTTTAATTCACAGCTTATCATACAACATGTTGGCTGTGCTGAATCCGTTACCTGTTTATGAACTTTCTTGTATAAATCAAGCACATATCCTTGTCGTTTGATTGGTGGAACAGACATTTGCGCTGGCTCAAAAAGATTAATGTGGACACGTTACGTCTCGAGGTTAGTTCTGAAATTACGGTTTGAGAACCAAGCCAGCATTATCAGCAATCACACTGAACACGATTAAGAGAACACAACGAGAACATAAACGGTTGCAGTAGATGGTTCCTGGTAGACGACGATGGTTCCTGATAGACGACGATGGTTCCTGACAGACGACGATGGTTCCTGATAGACGACGATGGTTCCTGATAGACGACGATGGTTCCTGATAGACGACGATGGTTCCTGATAGACAACGATGGTTCCTGATAGACGACGATGGTTCCTGATAGACGACGATGGTTCCTGACAGACGACGATGGTTCCTGATAGACGACGATGGTTCCTGATAGACGACGATGGTTCCTGATAGACGACGATGGTTCCTGATAGACAACGATGGTTCCTGATAGACGACGATGGTTCCTGATAGACGACGATGGTTCCTGATAGACGACATCTTTACTGGCAACTTGGGATTGGCTCTGAGCTGTGTCAATCGTTCTATTTTTCACCAATCAGTGCAATAATACACGGAATTTGTCGATATCCTGCGTTCTGCACATGGTGCGTACGCGTAACGTACGGTTATGCAACTATGCGCAGAATTATACAAAACAAAATTGACTTTAAAGTGTGCTGTCCCGGTTACAATTTTACCTCGTGCTGTAGTTCTCCATTGTACTCAGTATTTATAATACAATACAATACAATGCACTGAAAACATTATTATTCATTCTGGAAAATTTATTTGATTGCCTCTCACATTCATAAAAATCTCAACAATTATGCACAAAAGATTATTAAAAAGCTACTTAACAGAAATACAAAAAACACAGAACATATGAATTAGTTATAAAAATACAATTATTTAAAAAGTGAGGAAAGAATAGTCAGTCTTCTAAATAATGTATGTTTGTTATCAACGAATACTTAAATGAACACCCAGACTCCGTGTTTTCATGATCGTATCTGTCTCTTTCTCGGTCTAAAACACAGGATTGTTTTTGTATTTACTAGGAGGGTGTGGTGAACACTATTACGCATGCGCATCAGGAGACTGTATCCCAAGGTACCAGCAATGTAATGGGCAGAAGGACTGTGGGGACTTCACGGACGAGTTTCTGTGCGGTTAGTAAGATCGAACTGGGACCCATGGTTTTTGTTGATGTCAACATAATATTGTCGGGTTAAAAATGCCACTTCTCTTAAATATCCTTTATGAAAAGGGAAAGTCTAAACCAGCAAAGAGAAGTTTATTTGACTAAGCTACATCATCGCATTTTAGTCTCTCAGTCGATATAATTATGTACATGTAAATGGAAGGGTCAACCCACTAAATAAAGTCTAAATATTGCAGTGGCAAAGCAAAATGCTGACACTAATGTAAACTGAAGACATGGACAGACTCTGGGAGTATCACTCAATTTATTTAATTGTTTGGAGAAGGTGTGGTGCGGACACGTCGTTAATGGAACACTAGCGCGTATAGCTTGTATGCGTGTATGTGTAGGCCTACCCATGAGCCTTTTCGCGTGACGTAATGTTTTGCGTTGGTTTATTGTCCGCGTGACTTTGAGGTAATTTGATTGTATGGGTTATTTTCCAGGCTTTTGCGAAAATGAGTTGATTCGAATAAACTCCGGCGCTCCATATTCACTTCAGCAAATCGACAAGGGCCTGTCGTGTATCTGGGTCATAACCTCTGACCCCGAGTTCAGGGTGCAGTTGGAGTTCATTGACCGCCCTCTTTGCGTCATTACCATCGGTGAGGGCGTACTAGAGGCCGGGATCATCATCAAGACGATTGACCGTATCGACGCGTCTTTCCCATCATTTATATCGTTGAGTGGCCCGTCAATATGGATATGGAAACATACGTGTTATCAGGCTAAATCTAAGGATAACACTACCACGATCGACATACGTCAGTACTCTGCAATTGGTAGGTGCTCTTTCTAAGGTGCTGTCCTTATTAACATGTTTTGAGCGGTTTCATGAAAAGCTAATATCCTCTTAACAAAATCAGATGTCATTTAAATCACCAATCAATAAATAATTAAAAATGAACAACAGTATTGATGACATTTCGATGTGTACGTGTCACAAAATATTAATTGTATACAATTGTAACAATTATTGCAACGCGTCTGTTATTAACCTCTCCCCAAGGGCAAACCCACACAAATCTAAAAAAAAATTAATAATAATACAAACAAAAAATTTAAAAAATACTACGAGCGCAAATAAATGAAGGCTAATATCTTGGTTTCGATTATGGGTTTCATAACTACATTAACATTATTATTATTAACATAAATGATCCAAATTGTAATTGTATTAAAACACAGTTGTTTTAAATATAAGATAAAGCAAAATTTTCTGACCACCAGAATGTGCACAAAATGAATTTTCCTGCATCTCGGGACCAAGATGTCTTCATGAAACAGACGTCTGCAACGGGTGGGGAGACTGCCCTGAGAAAGAGGATGAATTCGGCTGTGGTGAGGGTTCATGAATATTCATTTCGTTGAAATTTTGTTATGCTATAGAGAGCCGAAGCAATGATATTAACAGAATCTCCGAACCGTTTTGTAAAACCAAAGATTGGAAACTTGACATCACACTTATTCACTTATTTATTTTACTGTACTATTTGTAATTGTAATTAACTTTCTGATAAACTTGTGGACGTTTATATTATTATCTAGCCGAAAGCAAACATTCTTACATGGGATGTGTTTGAGTTTTACCTTTATTAAAGTAGACAGAAGGGATAAATAGTGTAATTAATTGTTGAGTCAACAGTGTTTTATGTAAAAAGCTCAAACTATAACAGATGATATTTTGCCCATTCATTTTATGCTAATCTATAACAGCATTTCATTCATTGTCGAAGTGACATTGTTTTAAAGACGCGACATAGCCCCTGTATATATCGTGTGCTTGGAGCACTAAAATGTTAAGTGCATTTTTTGAGTTTTGAGAAAAATGCGATTCAAGGTTTGGACCATTGTCAAAAATCAGGTTTCTGTTCATGTGCAAATGGTAAATAATTATGTACTCATTTCTCATGCATTTTTCACCATTAATGCATGTTATTGGCGTTTATCTGATGCGTGCATCATCTAGAGAGTGTCATATTACATAATATTATGCAAAAAAACCCCAAAAGCCCCAAAATGCACTTAACATGTTTGTGCTTCATTTATATATATATTTTTTGTCAATATCAGGAAGTTGTGGAGAATATCAATATTCTTGTCGTTCCGGGACAGGCTGCGCGTCTAACTCGTCCGTGTGTGATGGCAGAAATGACTGCAGTGATATTTCTGATGAATTTGACTGTGGTAAATATCAACTAGCTTATATACACACACACACATACATATTTTATTGGCGGTTAATAATTGTCATTTTCATTTCATTTTTACAAAATATTGTGGCAACACATTATGACAAATAATTAAAAAACAATTAGGCCTACTTAATGTATGACGAATAGCGTCATAACACTATAAATCAAAACGCAACTTATAGCTTCACGCATTCTGATTCATATTATAAGAAGCCTATATAAATTTCCATTTTGTAATATTCGTTAATTATGTTTAGTTAATGATTTTATTTTGACTATTTGTATTATTCGTTAATTATGTTTTGTTAATGATTTTATTTTGACTTCTACTATTTTGTTTCGTTCAGAACCGTAGGGAACCAAAAACATATCAGTTCAAAAGAAGAACATTTCTCTTGGTAGAATCATTTTGTATATCTTTAAATGACTAAATGTATATACTGTTTTTTTATTTACCGGATCTTCATGGTGAATATGCTTTAAATGATGCTGATCATAGATGAATGTTCGTATCAGAACTGATTACAAATGGCGACCTATAGACCTAGAAGGGAAATTAGTCTGGTCCCTTTTATGTGTTGATAAAATAGCGTTATACACGGGCTTGCGTGTATAGGGAATCTTACAAAGATGGCCGCAGCATGATAAAGGTCTATACATTATTGATAATCTTTGTTTTCAAAGGTCTGTGTAGAAATGGTCGGATCGAAATCAACGGTGATGATACTACAATGGTTTCAACACCACACTGGCCGCTATCGTACCCTTCCAGAACTCAGTGTCAGTGGCTTGTGGTGGCAGAAGTGGGATTCCATGTTGTCATTATTTTCTCTGAGTTTGATCTTGAACGAGCCTACGATTATCTGTATATTGGAAACGGACGCATGTTTCAGAATCCATACTTGAAACTTTCAGGGTGAGTTTTACTGAAAGTTTTTCTCAACAACATGCCAACAATTTACTTGTTTGCAATAATATTATTTAAATCATGTTTTTATGATTTTCTTTCAGAGGTCAATATCCAATGAAAACCGCCTCGACACAAAATGAACTGTTTATGATTTTTACATCAGATCCCCTAATAGAGAAAAAAGGATTCATTCTTGCGGTAACACAAATGCGTGAAGGTAAATGTGTTCGTGGATGTATTTGTTTTTAAAAACAATTGTACAAGGTAAAACATTGGTATTTCATAAATTGACAATGGTGGAATTTAAAGGCACCTGGCAATAGGTTTTTTATTGATTTAAACAATAAAGTATATGTGTATTAACAATAAACAAATTGTTTGAGTGATTATTTGTCAGGATTTATATGTTTAAAAACAATATGAAGTTGTTTGAAGGGTGACTCCGCCCATCCCTTTTTGTGACGTCATTCGAGGAAGGATTCGCCGCTGATGGAACATCGACCCCCCTCGACGCCCTCGATAATTGCCTGTGTTTACACACGTGTGGTTTGGTTTGTTATAAAAAAAGGCATTTTTCCGGCATTTTCCCAGCAATGCCGACCGGGTGTATTGCTGCTGCATGCAACAAAACAACTAAAGATGGGGTCAGCCTGCATCTGTTTCCAGCTGATCCCAAATATAGGCGGTTATGGGCAGCGAAAGTCAGGATAACGAGGGCAAAGTGGTCCTGTCCGACGTCGTTTTCAGCGCTATGCAGTGACGCTATGCAGTTTTCGTAGCACTAGCGGCATTGCTGCACCTATATCGTGAAAACTTGCATGCTTCCCCTTGGGCCTTGTTTTACGTTGTCGTTTCTCACTTTCAACGTCAGCTTCAAGGCTATTTATCATTGTCAAAGGTGCTGGCTTTAATCACAATGTATAAATGCAAAATATGTCTTCTTTTACTTCTATTTTTATCCAATAATTGAGTTTTGTTTGTATAAATGTTGTCGATTTTAGTTTCCCGCGCTTCCATAGCTTTTCCCGCGAAGAAATACGTTGATAATTTCATATAAAATAGGTGTTTACTCATATTAACATAAATAATGTTATTTGTTTAATTTAATTATTATATTTTGAGAACAACCATGTTTAAAGTTTTGTTTCATGAACCATGCGTAAAATAATAATCTTGATTGAGGATGTATTCTTGCACGTCAAAAATGGAGTCGCGCGTTAATCGTCGGATGGGCTAGAGTGTTGGTTTTAAACGGTCATTTGCAAGAAAATGCACAGATAACTTTTGATGTGCGCAGATAGGAATTTGGGTAAGGAACCAAAGAACATATTTTTATGGTTTTCACTAATCCAATTTTGCATATTTCGTTTCCCTTTTTGCGTTTGAATGAAAGAGTTGCCGTATACGGCAACCTTAACGTTGCCGTATAATGAAACGTTGCCGTATTCAGCAACTCAAGGTTGCCGTATATAGCAACGTTGCCGTATTTGGAGTTTTCCCGGACTGAATTGATTCGCTTTCTTTGCACTAGCATGACTAGTAGTAGTACAGTAGTCATATATATAATTCTTCATATTGCTTTTTTATTCATTTAAAATATGGAAATGGTTTGAGGCTTGATTGAGGTTTCTCATTGTCGTACTCTCGGATTCGGTTACTCGGATTCGGTGACGCATCGTACCGATCAGGTACCCAGACGTAATGTATGGGGCCAGACTACACATTTTCTCTTCAAATATCCCCGCCTCGAATGACGTCACGAACAGCGCCACCATGTGTCAATGTAAAGGGGTGGCCTATTCTAAAGTCGTAAATACAATAAAACCACTATTTCTGTAACCTCAGTTACTTGTTTATTCACATTCCACTCATAAAAATGTATATATTTATGACAAAAGCTACATTTGGACAAAATACCAGTGCCAGGTGCCTTTAAAAGAAATTCACTAGTATAAATTTTCCCAACAAAAAATATTTTAAAGAAGACTCTTTCCAAATTCAACGTATTAAAGAATAATGCTGAAACGTTCACATATTTTTAATGTATTCCTTGATATACAGAAAGTAAGAATATTCGTACAAGCAATTTTGTAAACATTGTAATTTTTTAGAACTTCCCTTGTAGTAAAGGATATTGTGTGTATTACATAGCAGCAAATCTACAAACTTTTGTTTCTTAATAAAATGTGAATTTCGGCTCCATCCCTCTGGGTATGGAACACCAAACTCATACGTCTGTTACGGCGTTCCATACACGGAAAGGTTCGTTCCTCATTAGATACGTTTTGTACAAGGTTTTTGTGAACGTTGTGGATTGTCACTTGACAATTCCAAGGGTAGAATTTGGGTAGTGCTGTGGGATAACAATTTATTGATAGGAGCTGAACATTTCGCCAAAGTAAATTTGCTTAACTGCTACAATTCAGGTTTATTATTTTGTTTGATTAACTTGGTGTAGTTAGCTGCGGAGAGGATGAAGTACCTTGTGACACATCTAATCTGGTATGCGTCCAGAATAACACGTCTGAAAGAGGCCTACCTCTCTGCTTTTCTTCAGGTTTGTTTATCAAGATGTAGACAAAGGTTTAAATCAAACTGAGCCAACAGGCGTGTCGCTAAAGGGGTGGAGAAACTTGGGTGACCATACAATAAAAGAAGGGTAACATTTTTTGTGGCTGAGTAGCCCCAAAACCAATCAAATTGTTGCGTGTGGTACATGTGACCAATTTAGCAGTTCCCAAACGCTCTGTTGCTGATGTGTGCAAGAGAACGTGACTGTGCTCAGCCGATCTGTTAACCCTATCAGGCCTGGGGCGCGCACAGTGTTCCCGCCATAATATTTGTCCAGCCACGCTGACATTTTCTGACTTTTCCTAACTATACTTTGGGACCCCCTCACGCCAAAAACTACGATGAGTGTTCATGCTTGCCATGGCAACCGTTTATTTTGAACAGGTCCAATTGAATTTCCACTTTTTTGTTTTTTTGATACTGTTGGTTTTGTTGTCAACTTTTACACGCTGAACTGGACAACATTGAGTCATGTGACCACTTTCATTGCATTTTGGAATCCAACATTGGCCGCTGTTACGTTTAAATGCAATATCTTTATATTTTGTCCCCAAAACATGATGTTTTAAAACGTTTTTCATAAAACTCACCTTTTTGTGCAAGCATATAATGAATGTTAATTTTGTGCATTTTGTTTCATGTATTTATCTTTGTTTATCTAATGTTCCATATCTTTGTGTCTTTTTCATTATCACCAGCGCCTCGGATTAGGTTTCTAGATAGATGGCGCTTTATAAGTTTCATTATTATTATTATTATTATTATTATTATGTTTTTGCTCAATATATAAATTTATGACATGAATAGTACCATGGATGTTATTATATCTGCCTTTATTGTACTTCTGGTTAAAAAATCTTTTTAAAAATATTGGTTATAGCGCCCTCTAGCGGTGATATAAGTGACGTCACATTATTGATATATACTGAAGACAACATTTGTGCAAAAATGTGGTGGCCAACGGATGATAATTAAGGAAGTTATGGGGAAAATTACACAAAATGGGTATAGCGCCCCCTAACAGTGACCTATGGAAGTTCTTATGGCCTCATTCGATAGATCGTGTCAAACTGAACAAAAGTACGAAGTTTCGTGAAAATCGGCTGAAGAATACAGATAATACGAAAGGGGACAATGATCCCCCCGCCAGGCCTGAGAACGAAAAAAGCCCAGGCTTGATAGAATTAAACTGGGCTGTCCTCCATTGACAAATTATTTTTTCACCAACCTGACCAGACACCTTATTGAGAAAAAGATATTTTACTTAAAATCAAAATTGATGCATTACATCTGTGCATGTAAATACATTGCTCAGTCTATCGATCTTCCTGCAATATTTTCCTTTTTAAAGGTCGAACGCTCTTTACATGGTTTGGGTCAACCTAAATTTAATAAAATTGTCTTTCTTTCTTTATTATTTTATACAGAAGTATGCGGTACGAGTAACATCTATCTAGATAATGTTCCGTACGATCTGAAGTCTCCCCTGTACCCTTCAAACTATCCAACTAACGTTGGATGCTGGTGGCGAGTCTACCTTAAAAGATCCAGTTTTATAAACATCGAAGTGGTTTATTTCCGAACAGAGACAGGGCGGGACTTGGTACGTATCGAACCGTACGACCAGGATAAATCGTTTGTGTTGCACGGAGCGACAAAAGTGCGTTCACTATTCTTGAAGGCTGACGAGGTTTATTTTTCATTCACTGGTGATTCGACTGTGGAGTATACCGGTTTTCATCTCAGATTGACAAGCGTCAACAACGGTAAGTTATATTTTATTGAATGAAATTTACTAACAAATACTGTAACAATAATGAATCGAGCATAAAATCATGTATTGGGAAAATGGATTGCCAGTGGATCACATTACTAAGATTGTGTTTTGGGTTTAATAACTCGTTAACAGTGACAAAAAATCGTAACATAAATGTAAATGTTATGTTTAATAATAATTATGCACATATCTGCATTTGCATATGCATTTACTAATACAAACGGAAATTCAATTGGACCTTTGTGATTTGGTCTAAGGGGTTTTGAATAATAGTTTATTATTTATTATTTATTTCTTATTTATCCTGGGGAAACCTGTTTTTCAAAGGTGCCCAGTAAATACAAACATTCGATAGTATAAAAATAGAAAATTGCAATAAAAACATTATTAAAACATTATTTAAGGAAATTAATGAACAGTAAAGTGAGGCAAGGTTAATCAAAACATTACATTACATTAAACCTCATGGGCAAGTAAGAATGATAAATCTGGGCCAGCCATAGGAGATGAATTAGAATTTACACTTCGTTACATAGACAGTAAAGAACAGAAACAAGGTCGACATGTATCATAATATATTAAAATATCAGATTCTTGTAATGGCGCTTAAAACTGGCTAGAGTGGGAGGCAAAGGATGTTTAAGTGTCACAGGGAGGCCATTGAACAAAATAACTCCACGAGACGCAAATTTACGTTTTCCGGAATTAGATTTAGTAAATGTCGGAAAGTTTAGGCGTGATCGGTCGAAACGTTCTGGAGGTTGCAGTAGGGGCAGTTAGTTTTCGCCATGCCCGATAGGGTAACAATCTCAATTTTGGTACATACAGATGAAAATCATTGTCTGAACGGTCTAGACTGCGGTGACGGTTTATGCGTACAAGACAATGCCAGATGTGATGGGTTTAAAGATTGTCAAGAAAACGGAATAGATGAACAGCTATGCGGTAAGACACCATGTTTGGGAAATGTTAATATAAAGGTCTATGCTCACCGATTAAGTGTCGTGGCCGAGCAGTCTAGTACGGAATCAAGTTCTGATGTTGTCAGAATGTGGGATCGAATCCCGGCCTGACTGGTCACAGCACTTGTGTCTTTAATTGTTAAGCCGTAGGTATGTATCTCGGTACATAATTTGTTTTGTTTTCCGTATGCTATCATTGTATATTGTTTGTATTAATGTTTTTTCTTTGTTTCCGCGCCTTGAGCGCCCAGCAGGGTGGATATGTGCGCGCTAAAAATCTTTATTATTATTATTATTATGTTGGGATTTGTAGGATGTTTGTATCTTGATGGAACAATGATCCTCATTATGATCCCCGATCGGGAAACAGTGTCATAATTATTATGTGTGTGTAGTGCCCTCTGCCAGTATAGCAATTTGAAACTTGATATCTTCCCTCCTTATTTACATAGAAAATATCACTTGTCCTGAGTTTTATCACTGTCAGAACTCCAGTGAATGTAAGTATCTATCTGTGGTTTGCGACGGACACGAAGACTGCCCTCAAGGAGATGACGAGAAGGAATGTGGTAAGTCTATGCTTGACCTCTTGATGGCGCTCATTCATTTACGAGCGTCATAAGCCCACCCGCGTCCCCAGGGACTACCTCGTTCTCACTACTAGAACCTGGTGGGAAAACTGCTTCCGCAATGCTGATTGGTTACTACAAAATAATATGCAAAACTAGTATAACTAATATTTTGAGCAAATAAAATCTTTAAGTTTTCTTTATTCATAGTAATATAGTATATTACCTATATCATACACGTGAAATGTCCCTACTACAGCACACACTTTTCTTAATAGCTGTGTATCAGACTATAAATCCTAAACACATCGGCTGCAATCACTTTGGTTTTATAGCTAAAGGTTTTTTAAAGACTGAAATCGTCCAGAAGTTCCGGGGGAGTGCAGTGGGATCGAGGAATATCGATACTGATCGAAAGCCCTGGGGACGAGGTTGCGATGAGCTCAACTCGGACAAGACGTTCAATCACTTTGTTTGAACTGTCCGAGATTTATTCAAGATTGAATAGATCGGAATATTTGGATGAGTGTGATCATGAGTGTAGACATTAAGAGTAAGGATGGCCACGTAACAGGTTGGCCCCATAAACGTGCCCAGAATTAGTGTTATAAATAAATGCCTTGTAGTCAAGGAATCTAACAAAGATGACAGCAGCGTGGTTATTTTCTTTTCTTAACAAAGATCGGCGGTGCCCGTCTGGATGCAGTTGCCACTACAGTGATAATAACAATCTCAAGGTGATATGTAAGAACGGTTGGGAAGAACAAACTGTTTCAAACATCGTGAAGATTACGAAGGAACTGTAAGATACAACTTGAAATTTCACTTTATAATTTGACCTCAGTTTTGAAAATATCGGAGTAATAATACAGTAAGAGTAAATATATAGTTATTAAACTTATGGCCTGTATACTGTTTTAGAACCCAAATAATTACTGATAAATCATTTATTCTTTGTCAACATTTGTACCCCTTCAAGAAAAATAATATTTCAGGGGAGGTCTAGCTTTAAAGAGTTGCAGCCAACGACATCCAAACTTAAACAACAATGCTCTTTTAAAGCTATCTTTCAAATGTGTTCGGTAAATGCCATTTCTCAGCCTACCATGGTATATTTGCCTATACTCTTAGGCTCCAACACAAGACTGATTTTATAAATTTTATAATTTTATAATATTTCAATTGTGATCCGTTAATTAAAGCCTCACTGATTAATATATTTCAATATAAATTCAAGCGTATGAGTCTGCATCATAATAATTTTCTTGTCTCTGTTTAGTACACTTTCAGGAGCAAATATTAGTGTCCTCAATGCTGGTCTATTCAAAGGATTTCTGTTCCTTAATGCACTGTAAGTTTGTAATACTGTTTCTATCGACAATGACTGAATTAAAGCCCCTTGACACTATTTTCACTAATTTACATGAAAATTATAATTGGTGTAACGTTGATGATGGCATCAATTATCCCTTAAAATATTTCTGTGAGAGGTTCTATTTTTTATATTGTAGTACAGTTAGGCCTAATTATATAATTTTACAAACGATTTAAACCTTTAGTAAATTTCCTGAGTGATGATAACAAAAACTGGCCACTGTCCCCTATATTGACCCCTGGATCTGCCAATGCTATTCATTTCATTGTATTTTTCAACCGCTTTATAAAGCGCTTTTTACAGTGTCATCACCCCTGGTACTACGCACCTATGTTAGCTAACTTTTCCCGCCTTTTGAACTTAGGTCGTTGTCTGGTAATCAAATCCATCGACTACTTCCTGGGACCTTCGTCGATCTTAACAACTTAACATTTCTGTAAGTTTTGAAAATAAGTAAAGTATTAAAAATTGACCGGTTTACATTATGAGGCCACTCTTTGGTGTAACGTTACGATCATGATTACAATAAGATCCAGTTTAATTAATTTAACATTCAAAAAGATGCCACACCCAAAGAATACTATTTATTTCATTTCAGAATTCTGTAAAAAGTGAACACCATCTTAATATACCTATATCTCAAGGAGTCAAATAAGTGTTCCTGGGTATACTGATTGTAATATCGAGTTGTCAAACTACGGGTTCTTCTCAGAACCAATATTATACAACTGCATTATAGATATGACATGGTGCCATACTACAAATCTTTCTCATACTGTTTTTCCACCATGCAAAACTTCAAATCCTATTTATCTTCATATACTTTGATTTTGTATTGAAGGGACATTTCGAAGAACCAAATAAGTGATCTTGAGGCGAATTCTTTCTCCGAACTCAAGAATTTGAAAGTCATGTGAGTGAACCTTTTTTTATGGAATTACTTTGGGGAAAGATGTTGTCTTGTAGATGACTGTAATAAATACGATGACTTTAATATACAATAATGTTACACTACTGTTAAAATACGAACTCCGTTCAAATCCTGGTGACGCCCATAGCCTAATCATACCAAATTTGAGTTTTTCATTTTAGTTGTCAATGTCATATCCGATGAAGCTGATATTTAATTACACTATAGATATTTGAATAAACATTACATAACATTTGAATATGTATTTTTGTTTTTATTTCATGTTTCAGGATTGCAATGGACATTCCTTTACGAAGTCTACAAATGAGGGCGTTTAGTGGACTCCGTAATCTAAACACACTGTAAGAAAAAATTACCATGCACTGCAGTTTAAAGTAGACCAGGTCGTGCCGGGGTATTGACGTTTTTCATTTTAAAATACACTGGGTATGAAGATTTTTCTGAAAATTATCAAATTCCGGGTTTTGGAATTGTTGCATTGTCTTCATAAGTAAAAATGAAAACCACAATCTTTCCGTGACAGTTGTTTGGTCTACAACTGAGGGCGTTTAGTGGACTCCGTAATCTAAACACACTGTAAAAAATATCATCAATCGCACTTTAAAGTAGACCAGGCCGGGGTATTGACGTTTTTCATTTAAATTAAAATTACGGTGCTTTAAAAAAAAACACTGAGTTGGAAGATTTATCGAAAATTTTAACATTCCGGCTTTTGGAATTGTTGCATTATATTCATAAATAAAAATGAAAACCACAATCTTTCCGGTATTTAGTGACAGTTGTTTGGTAGCTAAAGTTTCGTTTCAAGGAATTATTTGTTGTGATGTGTGTAATTTGATCATGCCTACATTTGATCATGATCTTTTTACTCTAGTGTTCTGATCAGAGGTGAATCAAGTGATGACTCTGTCTATGTGGAGAGTGGTGCGGTGTCTGACCTAGTGAGCTTGCAGAAATTGTAAGTATCAAAGATGAAGTATGTAGAGGAATTTGAAGACTTATTAATGATTATACAAAGACAACAGTATGTGCTGATCTATGTCTTAAACATGAAGCTAAGATGACTTGAATGTTGACGACAACAAAGATGACAACAGTGACGGAAAAGTTGATGAGGATAATAACTTTGATGATGATCAAGATGATAATGATAATGAGGAAGATTAAGATGACGATAATGATAATGATGAATCTTGGTGTTCGTCCTTCGAAGTCGAAGAAGACCACGATGTCATCAGCTGGTCTCCCAGTGGGTCCGGAGATAGCTGATCAGGCCAATCCAAGCCCGGAAGAGTCTGTCACAGTGGGGGCAGGGCAAAGTTGCGGCTGGGCTGGGTGGAGAGTTGCTGGCTCTTGATTTCCGCAGCTCTCGCTTCCTTTCAGCCTCGCTGACTCGGCTAATCTCAAAGGCCTTGGCTCCAGAGGAGACTCGGCTGCGCCAGGTTGCACGATCGGTGGCAGCACTCTCCCTGCTTTCGGTGTTGATGTGGAAGCTCTTCAGGGAGGCTTTCAGAGTGTCTTTGAACCTCTTCTTCTGCCCGCCCTAGGAACGCTTGTGTAATATCCCGGCAATTAAGAGACTTTTATGGCAAGTCTACTATTGTTGTTTTTGTGCTCAAGTGACCTCTGACCCACGGACAGTACACTGTACTTTTGGATAACTACATGTGATACATTTTTTGGTATCTGTGTGAACTCGAACGTTAACACATGCACTAGAGCAGTCCTCCATGTTGTAACTTGAAGTTGTGCCGTGTACGAATAAACCAGGTTAATCACAGTTCATTACAAATTGGCGACGAGGATAATTGAGCACCATGGCTGCCTTAATCGGTAAAATCGAGGAATTTCGCGAAGGAAAGGAGGAATGGCTGCAGTACGTTGAAAGACTTGAACACTATTTTGTCGCGAACGATGTAACGACTGCAGCAAAGAAAAAAGCCGTGCTTCTCACTGTGATTGGGCCCGACGCGTATAAGTTGCTGAGAAATCTCGTGGCTCCCGTTAAACCTGGTGAAAAATCCTACGACGAACTGGTCAAATGTATGACTCAACACCACAACCCCGTACCTTCGGAAATAGTACAACGGTTCAAGTTCAACAGCCGGTATCGAGAAGAGGGTGAGTCTGTTGCTCAGTATGTAGCGGCCTTACGGTCATTGGCCGAATTCTGCAACTATGGCGGAACACTTGACAATATGTTGCGCGATCGATTGGTATGTGGAGTCCGAAATGATCGGATCCAACGCAGTCTCCTAGCTGAGAAAACTCTGACACTCGAAAAAGCAATGGCAACGGCATTGAGCATGGAGAGAGCGGCCAAAAATGTGAAAGATTTGCAGGCCACGCAAACACACAGTGACAGAACATTGAACAAAGTATCGCATAGCCAACCAACGGTTGCACGAAAACCTGTTTTCAGTGCAAGTAAGAAGCAACAGCATGTGCAGAGACCCTGTTATCGCTGTGGTAAGGACAACCACCATTCGGACAAGTGCAGATTCAAGAACAATACGTGTTTTAACTGCCAGAAACGAGGACACATCGCAAGTGTCTGCCGCGGTGTCAAAAGTGGAAAAACACCGCATGTCAAGCAAATGAGTGCCGCGGTGGACAACAGTTGCACTGACAGTGACGAGGACGCATCCGATATTGATAGGAACACTCCCGTGTACTCGCTCTTCGGCTGTTCCAGTGACCGCCAGGGTATGAAAGCAATCAACGTCAACATGTCCGTAGATAACAATGATCTTGTCATGGAGGTTGACACTGGTGCAGCACTTTCACTCGTGTCGGAAAAGACTTTCAAGTCGCTGTGGCCAAACACGAAACTCCATAAATCGGAACTCAAACTCCGCACGTACACCGGTGAACAGGTCACAGTCCTCGGAAACTTCAATGTTGAAGTTGAATACAACGCACGGATGTTTGAACTTCCACTGCTCGTCGTTAAAGGCAATGGACCAAGCCTTTTCGGACGAAACTGGCTTCAAGTAATCAAACTTGACTGGCAGCAAATCAACGTTCTGCATGCAACAATCAGCGTTGAGGAAGTACTCAAAACTCACTCCAAAGTATTCAAGGATGAGTTGGGTACTTTAAAGGGAACAACCGCCAAGATCTACGTCGACAAGGATGTGCGACCAAAATTCTGCAAAGCACGCGTGGTACCCTACGCCATGCGAACATTGGTGGATAAGGAACTCGACCGTCTGCAAGCTGCAGGAATCATCGAACCAGTGGAGTTCTCCGAGTGGGCAGCGCCCATTGTTCCAGTCCTCAAACCCGACAAATCTTCCGTGAGAATCTGCGGGGACTATAAACTGACTGTGAATCAAGTTGCTAAGTTGGATAAGTATCCAATACCCAAGATTGTGGATTTGTTCGCGTCTCTCACAGGTGGAACCAAGTTCACCAAGCTTGACCTCTCTCAAGCATATCAGCAGCTGATATTGGATGAGGAGTCGCGTACCTATGTGGTAATCAACACGCATCGCGGACTGTTTCGCTACACCCGCTTGCCTTTTGGTATTGCTTCTGCACCCGCGATTTTCCAGCGCACGATGGAGAACATCCTGCAAGGCATACCGCATGTGACTGTATATCTGGATGACATTCTGGTCACAGGTGCAGATGACCAGTCTCATCTCGCTACGCTGTCAACTGTGCTGGCTCGCTTGGAACAAGCTGGCCTTCGTCTGAAGTTGAGTAAGTGCTCATTCATGGCTCCTTCTGTCGTGTACTTGGACCATACTATCGACGCACAAGGTCTGCACCCGACTGCGGATAAAGTGAATGCCATCCGCAATGCTCCAGCACCGACAAATGTGACGGAACTGAGAGCATACCTTGGGCTGCTTAACTATTATGGTAAATTCTTGCCTCAGCTTTCGACAACGCTTGCTGCCTTGTATCGACTCTTACGCAAGGACACCCGATGGAGATGGGGCAGTGAGGAAAAGAAAGCCTTCACTGCCTCTAAGGATCTCCTGCTATCGTCAAACTTGTTGATGCACTTCGACCCTAAGAAAGACATCATCGTGTCATGTGACGCATCCCAGTACGGGATTGGGGCAGTCATTGCCCATCGAATGCCCGATGGTTCTGAACAACCAGTCGGCTTCGCGTCCCGTACACTAGCTCCAGCAGAAAAAAAATACTCCCAAATTGAAAAGGAGGGCCTCGCATGTGTCTTTGGTGTAACGAAATTCCACAGTTACATCTACGGTCGTCATTTCACACTAGTGACTGACCACAAGCCTCTTCTGAGTCTCTTCAACGAGGAACGCGCAGTACCGCCCCAAGCTTCTGCTCGTATTCAGCGATGGGCACTGACTTTGGCAATGTATGAGTATACACTCGTCTTCAAGACAACGACTGCGCATGGAAATGCAGATGCACTAAGCCGTCTTCCTCTACCGACGTCTCCAACCACAGTTCCGGTTCCAGCTGAGACCGTGCTTCTAATGGAGAACATTGACGCGTCCCCTCTCTCTGCCACGCATATTCGCAATTGGACTCGTCGCGACACCCTCCTATCCAAAGTACTTCGGTTCGTCGAGGAAGGGTGGCCACCGCACGATAGGGTGGAGGAGGACATGAAACCGTACACTTCTCGTAGTACTGAACTTTCAGTACAAGATGGCTGTCTCATGTGGGGCAGTAGAGTCATCGTCCCACCAAAGGGACGTAAACGCGTCCTACAGTGTCTACATGAAGGTCATCCAGGGATCGCAAGGATGAAAAGCCTCGCTCGAGGATTTGCATGGTGGCCCAAGATGGACTCGGACGTTGAAAGTGAAGTCAAGGGATGTCACAGTTGCCAACAAAACCAACCGATGCCACCAAAGAGTGAACTGCATCCTTGGAAATGGACTGAACGCCCATGGTCGAGATTGCATATCGACTATGCTGGCCCCTTTATGGGTAAGATGTTTCTCATCATGGTGGACTCGCATTCAAAGTGGATGGAAGTATTCCCACTGAACAATGCTACGACACACGCGACCATCGAGAAACTCAGGCAAGCCTTTGCTACCCATGGCCTGCCAGACAAGGTGGTGTCTGACAATGGCACACCATTCACTAGCACTGAGTTTCGTGAATTTATGAACAGGAATGGTGTCCTACACATACGCACTTCGCCTTATCACCCAGCCTCCAATGGACTAGCTGAACGTGCTGTACGTACCTTCAAGCACGCTATGAAGCGAATGGACACAGGTTCAGTGGAAACAAGGGTTGCCAGATTCCTGTTCCATTACAGAATCACTCCGCACAGTTCTACAGGTCTGTCTCCGGCAGAAATGCTGATGGGTCGACGCTTACGCTCACACCTTGATCAGCTTCGCCCTGATGTAGCTCAGCGTGTCATTAAGCAACAAGAAAAACAGAAACACTATCACGACAAGCACGCCAAGACACGTGTGTTTGAGATCGGTGACACAGTCCTGGTTCGCAACTTCACCAAGACTGGTTACTTATGGCTACCAGGCACCATCACAGGCTATGCTGGTCCAGTCTCCTACAGAATTCGACTAGCTCAGAATGGTTGCGAGATCAATCGCCACGTGGATCATCTTCGCAGACAAGGGATCGTACCGGACAAACCGCATCGTGAGTCAGTCAATTTGGATGACGACATTGACTTTGGGTCTGCTACCACCGTCCCACTTCCAGAACAACCCCCCGAAGCTGATATCATCCCTCCAGCAACCAACGACCAGCCCGAACCAGAACCACAACCACAAGCCGAGCCTGACCTGCAACCTGTACCACCACCTGACAGCAAATACCCAGCTCGCATCAGAAAGGCACCTGATCGCTATGGATTTACAAACACTTAAATCATCATTTGCAGTATAGGTTAAGTACAGCTGTACACACCTGAGGCAGAATAATCCTCAGTACAGTTTGTTGCAAGTCAGGGTAGTCCACCCCTGTACTTAAAGTTTATCATGTTTGTTAGTTGTTTAAAGTTGTTAAAGTTTAAAGTAATACCTTTTCGAGTTTGCCTGGAAAAAGTGATTTTTATAACAATCAGTTGTGCATAAGATTTTAAAACTTTCCAATAGTTCACATCGCATCAGAGAATGTGTTAATTGGACAGGTTTCATTATAGGGAGGAGGAGTGTAATATCCCGGCAATTAAGAGACTTTTATGGCAAGTCTACTATTGTTGTTTTTGTGCTCAAGTAACCTCTGACCCACGCACAGTACACTGTACTTTTGGATGTAACTACATGACATAGATTCTTATCTGTGTGAACTCGAACGTGGTAACACATGCACTAAAGCAGTCCTCCATGTTGTAACTTGAAGTTGTGCCGTGTACGAATAAACCAGGTTAATCACAGTTCATTACAGCTTGCCATGCTGGAGCTCATCGTAGAGGATCTTCTTTGGCAGCCGCTCCTCTGGCATACGCACCACGTGGCTGGCCCATTTGACTGGGCAGGAACCTCTGTGTTGGGGACCCTGTCTAGCCACTTGATTTTCAGCAGTTTCCTCAAGCAGCTCATATGGAAATGGTTCAGCTTTCTGGCGTTACGGCTGTATACTGTCCACGTTTCACAGGCATAGAGGGGGGAAGGCAGGACGGCTGATGTGTAGACCTTGAGCTTGGTCGCCAGCTGGATACCCCTCCGTTCCCATACCCTAGAGCGGAGTTACCCCCTCCGTTCCCATACCCTACAGCCGAGTCTTCCGAATGCAGCCGTAGTTCTGGCTATCCTGGTGTTGACTTCATCGTCAATGTGAACTGCTTGAGACAGGGTGCTACTGAGGTAGGTGAACCGGTCAACGGCATTGAGCTTTTGTTCGTTGACGGAGATGGTGGGCTTAGTATGTCTTGCCAGGTGCAGGCTGGTACATGACTTCAGTGATTTTGGTGGAGATTGTAAGACTAAAGTTGGTGCAGGTAGTGGCGAAAAGATCCATGTTGTGCTGCATGTCGGGCTCAGAGCTGGCGTTTAGGGCACAGTTGTCGGCAAACAAAAAGTCACTGACAGTTTCCATGTGCACCTTAGTTTTTGCCTGGAGTCTTCTCAGGTTGAACAGCTTTCTATCTGTGCGATAGCGGAGATCAATCCCAACCTTGCTGTTCCGGAAAGCATCCTGAAGCATAGCGGAGAACATGAGGCTGAAGAGAGTTGGGGCCAGAACGCAGCCCTGCTTCACTCCGTTTGTGATAGGAAAGGCTTCTGACGTGTCGCCATTGTCTTGGACACGGGCTTGCATGCCTTCGTGAAACTGCTTGACCATTTCAATGAACAGCTCTGGGCAGCCAAACTTGGCCATGATCTTCCTTAATCCCTCACGGCTGACAGTGTCGAACGCCTTAGTGAGATCCACAAATGTGGTGTAAAGGTCGACGTTCTGTTCTTGGCACTTCCCTTGGAGCTGCTTTGCTGGGAAAATCATGTCACTGGTGATGAAGATTAAGATTAAGATGATGATGATGATGATGATGATGATGATGATAACAACGATAGTGATGGAGATGATGATGATGGTGATGATTAAGATGATGATGGAGATAAGGAGTTGGGCATAAATCTAATCAATTTATGAGTTTGTTTGCTTTATAAATTTCAGGTACGTGGACGACTACAGACTCTGTTGTGAGTTTGTTTCTTTACCTAACTTCATGATATCACAATGTGAGACGACTGAGTTACAACCTCCACTGAACCTCTGTGGCAGTCTTATGCAGAAAACACTCCTCCGTGTATCCATGTGGGTTCTTGGACTAAGCGCCCTCATCGGCAATGCAGTAGTCATCGTTCAAAGAGCAAAGGAGGGCGATGGGACCCGAAATCGAAATCATAACAAGAAAATAAGTCACTCAATTATGGTTCTAAATCTAGCCGTGTCTGACTTTATGATGGGGGTTTATATGCTCATTATCGCGGTAGCAGATCTGCATTTTGGTGCGACGTATTCACAAATGGCCAAGCAATGGCGGTCAAGCGTGATATGCAAAATAGCTGGCGTGCTGTCGGTCATGTCCAGCGAGGCGTCTGTGTTTATCGTCACACTTATAAGTGTCGATTGTTTCTGGAGTATTGCGTACCCCTTCAACTCATGGCAACTACGCAGGAAATCCACCACAGTAGTCCTCCTTGTGATTTGGTCAATATCACTTGGTTTGAGTATTGGACCAACGGTCTTTGGTAGCGGGTCTGATTCGGATATCTACGGTTTATCCGATGTGTGCATTGGACTACCACTCATCACCAAACCAACAGCTTTCGAGTTCAAAGAGGGCGCTATTGATAATCCACTTGGAAGCCAGACTGTATCGATCCCAGTCGGTACAGGTCAGAAGCCAGCCTGGATTTTCTCAATTATCCTCTTTCTTGGCGTCAACCTCTCCTGTTTCCTGGTGGTGTTCGTGTGCTACGTGGGAATTTTTGTCAAAGTCAGGCGCACAACGAATAAGGTCCGCACCGCTGCCCACCGTGATCGGGAAATCAAGATGGCAGTTAAAATGGCGTTCATAGTCGGCACTGATTTCGCATGCTGGATGCCTGTCATAATCATGGGGATTCTCTCTCAGACTGGAGCGGTAGTAATCGGTCCCGACATCTACGCTTGGATTGTTGTCTTCATCCTACCCATAAACTCGTCCCTGAACCCATATCTGTACACCCTTTTTACGTCAATGTCAGAACAGCGATCAAAGAGCATGAGATCCAAATCATTTTCAGCGAATATGAAATCATTAGACACTTTGAGCAAGAGTATTTCAGAAAACAGACATCCACGAAACAAGGAAATGATGGGAGGGCCAAAACAGTGATGAAAATAAATACAATGTTATTAATAATGTTATTGATGTGAGCATTAAGTAGTAGCAGATACAAAATAATAAATATACATTTCTGTACATTTTTCAGAAACAACCCTTTATTTATATTAAACATAATTTTAATTCAAAGTTATTGAAATTTACGTAATTTTAAAAGAATATATTCTATTTATTCTATACTTAAAAGAATACTAAAGAGGGCGCTGTTTATGCTAAGCAGCGATTGTCGCCAGTCAAGAATATCCCAATTGGCACCATTTGATCCATTTACATTCATGTGAAGAGATTTCCTCTGTAAACAAAACTTACAAAAAGGCCGATAGAAATCTCCCTTTTTTCAAGTAGACAAAAATATAGGAAAAGGTATAATTGATTTAGAAGGAGAGGAGGTTGGTGAGGCCTAATTGTGAGGGTTGTGCCAACAGCTTATGAATGTTACAGTGGTGTGGCATCTACCTCTATACAGCGCTGAGCAAGTGCATTCAATGATGTCTGTCCAGACAAGAGCTGAGCTAGTTTTGAGATTAAATTTATAGCGCCCCCTATTGCCAGTCAATAAATATCAGTGTATATAATCCAAGTATGTGAAAGCAGATATTCGTTGCGGTGGGGATTATGAAAAAAATACCCCAGTTTGCATCACAGAGCATTTATAATGTTTGGGGCCTTTGGTAGGCCCCTAACCCCTGGTGGTTTAGCTTCGCGATATTAGCCCTCGCCTGCCGAAAGCAGATAAATTATCCACTTTTAGCACTGTGAGAGAAAATGTTCAATCTGCTTTGCGGCTAGTACAAAAAATTGGATTTTCCCAAAATGTTCGATATGCTTTTCTGGATTTCGGGTAGCAGAAAAGCAGAAAATTAAACCAATTTACTTTATCCAAACATTCGTTGTGTTTTCTGGACAGGCGAAAAGCACTAAAGTAGAAAAATGCATTTTCCAAAACGATCTGATTTTGCCTTTTAAATTAAGAAAAAAAAGTCTACTTTTCGACCGCCATAAACTCCTCCAAAAGTTAGGAAAAATTATATGCAACAATTTTTTTCCCACGAGCTGTGTTACTTTGGAACACACTACCTGTTTGTTTGCTTACCTCAGCTTATGATCTTTACAGCTTTAATAGGAATATTAATTTATACCTCTTATACAAGTCTATAAGGATGAGAACGAGTATATTGCCTGGATTTTATTGAGTAATTTCAAATTGCATTGAATATAAGTTGTCAGGATTACAAAGTTAAACATAAATTCTTCAAATGCTAGATTCTAGTTTGTCAAGTTGGTTTTACTGAATCGCGATACATTTTGAATAGCTATTTTAAACAGTTAATTTCACTGAAACTTTGCAAGTTGGATTAACGTGATTTTTGAAATAGTAATACTTTATTTCCAGGAATGAAATTAACTTAAAATTAGCGTCAATCGGATTAAACTTGATTGATTTAGGTAGATTTTACTTCGTTTGAATTTATTCGTTTAACTTGAATATATAAATAAATGCATGCTACTCAATTCATGTTTCAGTGTGTAATATTTAATTGAGAATAATAAATTTTACTTAATTTCAGTGTTGAATTTATTCAACACCATTCATTTAAGTTTGCAGTCCAATCTTATCCAAGTTGATTGAATTAAGTACATTTTACTTAGTTCAAATTTGTTCACGGACCCAGTCGGATCCATTGTTAAATAAAATACTGTCATGTAGGCATTCAGTGTGCTTTATTTGGGCTACTAATATAGGTCCATGCCGAAGTAGGGCTGTACTCTACTGGGGACAAGAGAAATTTCACCACCGGCGCCATGATGATGGTTCAAACATTGGCTGCTACGTTGTACCCCTTGTCATGCGCATTTATCATACATATTTTATGCGTCCCATTTTTATATTATATGACAGTGTTTCCATTGTTGCTGCGTAACTCAGTTTGTTCGCTACTCAGTTACTGATCTTCAGTCTGGTTCTTTATTGCCCATGGCAACGACATCGAGATCTTTACTCTGCGGTAAAGAACAAGCACCGACCTTTTTTGTAAAATTATTAATTTTAAAATTTTGTTAAAATAATCAAAACTCAGAAAAACACAAGACCCTTGCGTGTCAATTTTAACGTGTATAATTGTTCTCATGTTTTAGTGTGTTTCGATTTGTAATTTTTAACAGCTACGTAACGGACCAAAAAAGTGCTTATAGAAAACCACTTTTAGAAACGGTTTCAACCATTGTATTTAAGAACAAAAGAGCGTCAAAGCCTGTTAGGATACTAAGTGCTTGCACGAGCAACTTTTTCACTCTGACTGGCTCAAACTGCTTGTCCGGAGAGACAACCCGATGAGCTGGTGCAAAATATCCAGCCTGAACCAGTCAGCATGTCTAAACTGTCTGGGACCGATTTTACGAAACTCGTCTTACTTTGCGACGCGTCACATGGTTTACGACGCATTGCAGCCCCACGACTCGTCGCAGCTGCGACGTGTTCTGCAAACCATTTTCATGAAACACGTCACAAGCGCGACGCGTCTAAAACTCCCCATTTCAATGACTGTTCAATAAAGAGTCGTCGGATTTCAATAAAGAGTCATCGGCGCATTTGACAAATAAAATGGCGGATGATCTTCACCGACGTGACAGAAAATTACCGTCAAACGGTAAATACAATCACCAATTATACTCAAATTGCCAAGGTATTACCAAGATAATGTAAATAATAGTATGATGGTAGTTTATTAATCATATGGTTTACGACAAATTCATCACCTTTGTTTGCTGCAAAAAGATGTTGCTTTCCTTCGTAACTTATGATGACTCCAATGGTCAGCTTAACTTATGAAGAGTAACACGTCGCAAGTTTGACTTTACGACTCGTCTTAAGTTTGGTGAAATCATTCATAAGACACGTTATATGTTACGATGTGTCAGGCACGTAGCTACGAGGGGGCACGGGGGGCACGTGCCCCCCTCCCAAAAATGTCAGAGTTTGGTTTAAATTTAATAACCTAATTATCACAACTATACTATAGCCATCTACTAATTAATACCAAATTGATTCAAGCAGCGAGCATGTTCAGTTTTATACAATATCACATGTTTGCCTCGTAGGCTATTCCTCAACTGGTAAATTTAGGAGATTTTCACTTAAAATTTTGCATTGCGCATGTGTTGAATCTGGTGACACATTAAAGTTTTCCAGTCAATCAAGTCGACCGCGTGCCGTATAGTTGACCGCACGGCAAGCAGATGAATGGATCGTTTGTGTGTGATGTATACACTGTACTGAACTTTATGCTACGTACACAGTGTGTTAGTGTCAAGTTAGTTGTATGCGGTATCATCACATGAATCGATAATCAAGTCAGTGTTCACATTAATGCGATACCGGTCATTACTAACAGACAACTTACGGGTTTTATCAAAGTTTGTGACAGGGCCAGACAGGCTGAAGCGTTTCAAAATGTCACTTTTCAAATTCGGATTCACTACACAGGCTAAAAAGCGCAGGAAGCAGCGAGAAAGAAGAGGAAAGAACAGGGTCAGCCATAACTATACACACACTGGAACTTGCGGAAGCATTAGCAGCCGCTGCAGAAGAGCCGGGCCCCAGTGATGTGACCAATATAGGTGAGCATGTTAAACCGGGAGCTCGTAAATCTGCAACTGGTGTTTCTGATTTAGGGTCAAAGGAAGTTGGACCGAAGCAACCAGCATTGGGATCGTACCCGCAAACTAAAATAGGTGGGAAAAACCGATCTTTCAATAAAGACTGGTACATTCAGTTTCCGTGGCTAGAATATTCTGTAACGAAAGATGCTGCGTTTTGCTACTCATGTCGTATTTTTCCGTCGACGACGGGTATCGAAAAATTCAAAAAACACGATGAGAGCGAAAGTCATAAAAATTCTTATTCTCGATGGCAACACTATATACAAAGCCTTACTGAAGGAAGTATTGCTTCGAAAATCTCCACTCAGCATTCACTCAAGGTGAAAGAGAACTGCGAATACATGGAGTTAATAAGTAAACTCGTCATTTTCCTCTCGAGACAAGGAATAGCTTTGCGCGGCGATGACAAATCTAAAGAATCGCCTAACCGGGGAAATTTTTTAGAACTATGTTCTCTCATTGCCAGAATAGATCTGAATTTTTGTGCAAAACTTGAAAAAATGCCTCTTAATGCCACATACCAAAGCCCCGAGATACAAAATGAAATAATAAATACTACAGCGGAACTGATTCGAGCTCAAATTGCAGAAGAAGTAAACACTGCTGGATTGGCAACAATTATTGTTGACGAAAGTAAGGATTCTTCAAAGAAAGAACAAATTAGCATCTGTTTGCGGTACGTTGAGTTCAAAGAAGTGGGATATGTCCTGCATGAGGAATTTTTGGATTTTCAGGAAGCTAATAATTTAGATGCCAAGTCACTCTCTGAGCAGATCATGCGAGAGATTAGTAAACTTGGATTGAGAAATGTAGACATTGTGGGCCAGTGTTATGATGGTGCGAGTGTCATGTCGGGTCACCTCAACGGAGTGCAAGCAAGGATACAAGCAAGGTTTTGAAAAAGTATAAATAGGGTCAGAATTTTATATTTCATTCATTTGTAGCAATCGTTGGGCAATCGTTAACCAATCGCTGTACATCCGTGTATAATCGTGGTCATACGTTGTGAATCATTGGTAAGATCGTGGTCAATCGCTGTGTATACGTGATTATCCGTGGGTAATCGTTACGCATACCTAGTAAATACTTTGTATACTCTTACAGCAATCGTTGTATAATCGGGGTCATACGTTGTGGAACCTTAGTGGAGTCTTTGTGTAATCGTGTAGAAGTGAAAGTTCCACGGATGTACACGTATGGCAACGGATGAAATTTATTTTTTTA
This sequence comes from Zoroaster sp. YZ-2022, assembly GCA_029582265.1. NCBI lineage: Eukaryota > Metazoa > Echinodermata > Asteroidea > Forcipulatida > Zoroasteridae > Zoroaster > Zoroaster sp. YZ-2022. The sequence goes on along the minus strand of CM055828.1, from coordinate 35,545,804 downwards.
ATCGTGGTCATGCGTGAACAATCGTAACGCCAGATCGTGACAGTGTGACTGTAGCATAAGGCTTTTGTAGAATTCCAGCAACGGGACAAAGTTCGAGTTAAGGAGCTTGTTCGATTGAGCGATACACGGTGGGCATGTCGTTATCACTCGCTGGACACACTAAAATCACGGTATAGTTATATTGTAGAAGTGTTAGAATATTTTACAGATCCACAACCACAAGGACCAAAACGAGATCCTAAACTGGTCATCGAAGCTAGAGGATTACTGAATCAGGTTTTGAATGCTTCATTCATCACACACTTGGAAGTCCTATTGACACTACTTTCACACTCACAGGCCTTAAGCGAGATCTTACAAGCAAGCGACGCAAACTTGGGAAACTGTGTTGCAATGATCAACTCGGTAATGTTGATGTAAAACGGGAATCTTTTCTGGGTGGCCTGACATGTGGAAGAACATTGAGCACATGTGTTGAGAGAACCACATATCCCTACTGCCGCAAACAAAAAGGAGGAAACAACGCGCTTTTTATATGTCTTCAGCCGGACAACCTTCACCCGCCACAGATTTGCAAACCGACATGCGCATTAACGTATTTTTACCATTACTTGATGCATTCAAATCGGAAATGACCAGGCGTTTTTCAACAACTAATTTAACGATTATAAAGGGGGTAGATGCACTTCTAAGGTCAACATCGTCAAACTCAAATTTCCTCAATTTTGATGATGTGAAGCCCTTCGTAGAGTTTTATTCTAGTACGGTGAATATCGACTTAACTTTATTAAAGGCTGAACTGACAATTGCCAGTCAAATTCTCGCAGACCAGGAGCCTATTAGAAATGCTGGCATTTCTGCAAGTGGGCTCAATGTCTTCAATAGAGACTTTACTGTAGTGGAAAAAGTCATTCCTTTTTCAAATCTACCAAACCTCCAGAAAGCAACAAGATTAGCTTTGACATTACCGGTATCTTCTGCAGTTTGTGAGAGAAGCTTCTCCGCAATGAAATATATAAAAAACTATCTCAGAAGTACAATGGGGAATCAGCGTCTATCTGATCTCGGAGTTATTTATGTATGCGGGCAAAGGAGTAACAAACTTCTGGAAAACCCAGGAGAAGTAGTCGGGGAATTTGCCAAACGAGAGAAGAGAACGAGGATCAAGCTATTCTAGTCGCTGCATGCACCAACAGGTAAGTTTATTTTCCTTGATGTCATCAACTGTTTGTCAGTGTCAATTTATTTAAATTGTATGTACATGTATATAACCATAATTTGTCTCGATATACTCTTCACAAACGAGGTATCACCATTTTGCAAATTGGATGTTAGTTTCAAAAATTCAAAGGGGTGGGCCATCCCCCCCCCCCCATACCAACAAATAATTGTGCGAAAAATTCTGGCTCACAAGAGCATGCACGGAATGTGCCCCCCAAAAAAATTCCAACTCTGGCTACGTGCCTGCGATGTGTTAGTCGTCACAACTTGAGTGGCGACGCGTCTTAGTGTTTTGTGAAATCGGCCGCTGGGCATTTATGAAGTGCTCATGAATATGGATATGAAAACACTTGCCTTGGAGCCACAAACTGGAAAACGATTGCGCATACGTGCGCATATGACGCATTTACTATACGCGCGCGTAGACACATCTACACACACATAGAATTCTATCAATGACAACTCTTTATTAAATAAAATTAAATTCAAAGAAAATTTTGTACAAGTAGTCAAGTTAAAGAGGCTATATATATCGTCACGATCAGAGCAGGCTTTCGACTGGGCATTGAATCCAAACTGATCGTTTTAGATGAACTCAGATGAACAGAGTGACTGAAAATAATACCCTATGAACCAGTGGCTTCATAATGCACCCATGAACCTGTAACCTTTAGTCGAGGCCCACGCAGAAACCCGGAACACAACGCACGAAAAAGACCATGCACGCGAGTAGTAGAGTATAAAATATTGACTGCTACGAATGGTACAGTAAAACTAGCCTCCCGAGGTAATCCCTGGAGCGTTCTATTTTCCCGAGGCGAAGCCAAGGGAAAATAGAACACTCCAGAGATCACCGAGCGAGGGAGACTAGTTTTACTGTACCATGAGTGAAAACAGTCAATAATATTTGTTTTATAACACCTCATACGTAAAATATACATTGATTCTGCACAATTTATTAAGAGACCTGCTACAATAAATCAAACCAATACATGACTTTCATTAACTTGATAACACTTTTTATAAAAACTTATAAGTAAGACTAATAAACCCTTTCACGGTAATATGCGCCATGTTTTTGACGGGGCAAAATTGTTTATTTCGAACACTCGTTGCCGTCTGCGACCCAGCGCTCGAACTTCACGTACATTCCAGACGCGTGCGTGAAGTTCGAGCGCTGGGTCGCAGACGGCAACGAATGTTCGAAATAAACAATTTTGCCCCGTCAAAAACATGGCGCATATTACCGTGACAGGGTTTATTGCGGTGACACCATGTGAAATTTTCTATTGAGTAGTAATTAGTTCTGAAAAGAACTGGAGGTTACAACTTCTGTAAAACGTATTTAAAACTTATGTAAAACGTATTTATTCATGTTGTAACAACACCACTGACGCGTTTAGACCAATTTCATTGGTTGCCATGGGCTAGTTCATTGTTGCCATGGAGTATAGTATTTCCTTGTTTGCGTAGCATTACAGTAAAAAATAGCGAATATCATGTGACATGCTCTCAACCAATCACAAGACACAATCTATGTATGAGGTGTTATAAAACTGACTACAAACAAATCCAAGTACTGACTAGTGATTATCAGTATCTGCTGGATTTTGCAATAGTTCTCGCCAACCATAAGCAATTTTGAAAAACTGGGAAATAATGTTATAGCCTATTCGCACTGCACAGTATGCAGGTACAGCACAATGTGAACACATTCACAAAACGTCTGAGCTCCGCACTAAGCCATACGTACAGTCAAGTTCAATGTCATTAATTTTGGTTATTTTTGAATAACATACCAATATGCTTGTACCTGACATGAAAACAAAAACAGGAAAAGATCCGGAAAATAATATTTGGTATTGTCAGGTGCCCATTAACCACTACATTTCATTACATTTCAGTTTGGTTGATAGTCTCACTTATATTTATACTTTATTTTAATCAATTTATAATCTCTTTAATTTTGGGGAAATTAATTGTGAATTAAAACAATGTATGTGTGTTTATATCCACCCTGTCATTAGCTTGACGCTTTTGGATGATGTATAACCAATTATAACAATAAATACATATACAGTTTAGGTTAAAATGAAAATGAAATTATCACCGTGACATTAACATAACTGAAACGTTAACCTTGGGGGTGGTATCAGACATTCTCCCCAGAGGGTGATGTTCATTATGTCAGAATGTCATTAATATTTAACCACTTCATACGATCAATAAACAGCTTTATCATCAAATTGAAGTTTCAATGAGGGTAGACGGATGATTTATCTTATATAAAGGAAGGGTAAATTCACTAATATCTCTTAGCCAAATAATTAATTGACTACATTTAATATTATTGTTCCAAAATATCAAGGTAATTGGTAAAGCTAACTAGTAATTCAGGAGTGCACACAACAATTAGCAATTTCATCCTTGTTAAAGCGAGTATACACCGTTGTAATAACCAGTAGCGTAGCAAAAAAAGCAAAATAGTGTCTGTCGGTAATTCACATTCTAACATTCTGAATGTCGGGAATTAAATCTATTACCGGTACGCCACTGGTAGTAACCCAAAACATACTAAATTAATTATATGAAGGATTACTTGGTCTTAAGACGGTGATAGTATCAAACAACTTAAGAAGTTATTCCGTTGGACATGTTGTAACGTAGAGTAGCTACAAATGTAAGATTCCAAATGTGCACAAAATTCATAACATTGAGCCTGCCAAATAACCTATGCAAACTGCTTTAAAATGGATGTAAATGCATCCATACTGTACTTGAACCAAGACAGATGTACAAATGCCATAAGTTTGAGCTTATGTCATGTCATTAAAGGGACAATATCGTCATGATCAACAGGGCATGGAATCGGATAAGGATAAAATAATACCCACAATATATTACCGTTGCTGCTGCATAAATGAGCCAGTAATTTTCAGTCACTGTATCCATCTTAAACTAGGTCACCGATTCCATGCCCTGTTGAAAATCTGCTCTGATCAAGGCAGCTTCACGGGATACATGGAGATGGTTGGTAGCTCTGGAAACGAGGAATAATAAGTCGTTGTCTGTAGATATGAGGGGGCTGCTGCATTATTAATGTTAATAAAAACAATTTAATTATTTATTTACTTTTTTGGCATCTTATCTCTCACCTGACACTACACACATTTTTTAAAGCAATTGTTTCATTTTATGTTTGGAAGACAAATTTTGTTTTCATAGAATCAGGTCAGCATAAAAAGTCTCTTTGTATAAAAACCACGAAGACATTGTGTATACGTGCATCTTGGTTTAAATACAGTATTGACGCATTTACATCATGAAACTAAAAGCATATCTATGAATAATTGTGTGTTTGACAATCATGTTCTGGGATAAGATTTGATTAGATATCCAGCGCTTTGTTCATTCTTCTTCGTAATCATGTCAAGGGTCTGTTGATCAAAATGACCGAACAATACCAGGCAAACAAAACGAGATGCGGGAAAACCTTTCTAACAGCGCAACTGATGAAAACAAAACAAAACCCACAGAGAACGAGCAAACCTTGTCATTTACAATATTTGATGCTGTCCATGGGTGAGTATGCCTCTGATTATTGCTTTGCTGTGATTGGTCAATGATGTCTTGGTGATCGCGTGCTAGAAGGTTGTCACGTATACCACATATATCAGAATCAACAACTATACCTGCGCGCCTTTTAAAGGATCAGGCGGTAAATTAGGGGTAGTAATTTTAGCTGTACTTGATAAAATGTACTGTATTATAGAGATCGACTCGTGATTGTAAGTTTCTTGACGAGAGAAACTACAGCAAAAGAGATTTTTGTCTTCATGCTTCAAATAAAAACTGCAGAATGAATTGGATTTTAGGAATTCTGTTTGTATACTGTGTGTATGTACCATGCAATGGAGAAGGTAAGTTAACAAAATCAGACTTATGCCTATAGTTCACCATATAAAGGAAGGTACAACATTGGTAAGAATTTATTGTATGCTCACTCTATCTTTTAAATAGTGAAAATGTTTTCGTTCGGCAAACACTAAATTCGTATTTTAAATTTAACAAATTCAGACTGGAGGATATTTGGAGACTATTCTTAAAATCGATAACACCTCAGACATAAATAATTTTAAGGGATGCTTGATAACATCATAAACTTCACGTCAAATAGGTTTTAGGGAATATTTGTTAATTGTTTGCTGAATAAAAAATACAAATGTTGAACCTTCTGTCTAATAAATTCAAACTTAGTTCACCTTGCTTCACTATGCTTCCTTTTAGAAAATGAAAATGTTAATCACACAATAAATCTCTAAAAGTTTCAGATGCATGTGGTTTCTCAGTTATGAGAAAAGTTGGGAAAAGGTACATTCATCAAAATGTTTTTCATTGGAACATTGATAATTTCCTTTTTTGAAAAGAAAACAAATACTTCAAAGATATATTTCACAGAATAGGCGTCAGAAGCTTGTAAAACCATGCTTCTAAAGATCATTTTGAAAAACATGTCATTGTAAAGTATTTGTTATCCTTTCCTAACAGTGGCGTAATTTTCAGGGGGTCACAAGGGGGTGCACCACTTTTTCTAGGGGGCATGTCAATACTTGAATCCTGCAGTCTCAAATAGAGACCTATTTTTTCAAAATTCTGAATGGAGGACACCTGGGGGGGGGGGAGGCACAGACCTCGGCTGGGGGGCACGTGTCCCCCGTGCCCCCACATAGTTATGCCACTGTTTCCTAAGAAAAATAGCAATATTCCGACGAAAAAGAATTTTTCGGGAATTGCCGTCAAACCAGTGAAAAGCACATGCGATACATCTTTAATGGACAATATTATTATTGGAATGATAAATGCTGGATTAGAAGTACAGGATTAGAAGCAACACGGTGCAACAGTCTTTCAAATGTGTGTATCAATTCGTCTGAAGGAATATTCGACATATATTATTATTTTGAAAAACATTCGGAAATAATTGTAATATTCTTTATTATCAATCATCAATTTAACGCAATAAAGAAAGCTTGAGGTATAGCTGTGATGTACTGTTTTAAGTACCAATATTTTTCAATAGCTTTTAATGTAACAATAAGACGCAATAGTTATCTTTTTCGATAATCGCTGGGGTAATATAATTTGTTTTTTTTATTGAAACGTGTTTTTATCGCAATCTGGTCTGGGCTAAAATTATCATTGCATGGTGTAATGAATGCATTATGTTGTATGAGGCATTCTATACAAATTGGTTGTCACAATAAGGCAGGCACAATCATTGCATTAAAGGGAAAGTACAACATCAGTTGCGTTAATTTTGCCCTACACCAACGTGTGTATACTGTATACTAGTGCAAACGTCTCGACCACCGAGCTAGCCCGTTGACGAATGGCCGGCTAGAATCCTATATAGCAGCGGGTTCCACGATATAAATAGGTTGGTGAAATTCTTGCGTCGGGTGATAAACAAATGATTTAATTTTGCCCTACACCGACGTGTGTATAAGCACTGTATACTTAGTGCTTTCCGAGTATCTGTGAAAACACTTCCCAGGCGACTCGGCGGGATTGGAGCCCACGACCTCCTGCTTAGTGCAGACGTCTGCGTATACAGTGCTTATACACGCGTCGGTGTGGGCAAAATTAAATCAATTGTTTATCACCCGACGCAAGAATTCCACCAACCTATATTAGTTGTGTTGGCTTTTTGAAAGTAATTGGTACTCTTTTTGAATCAAGATATACATTAATTAAGAACCAAACTGGGAAAGTTTCATTATGATATGTCCAGAAAAATTCAGAATGTTTGTATTTATTCTAATGTGGGGAATGTAGGAAAGAAAACTCTTTCCTTCATTCAAACTGGGGAAAAACAATTTTTAGGGAAGATTTAGGCGATTACCATCATAAGCTTTTATTAGGGGTCTACACCAAGTAAGTTTCAAATTAAATTTCGACCTCTATAGCTACAGACGTTCAGCTACAGTAGGAGGGATGGATGTTATTTTTCACAGTTTACTATAGAAAATCGTTTCTTGTGTCTAGTCACTTTAGCATTAGCATAACTAGAGATCATCACTGTAGTCCGCAAGAGCATAATTTTTAATTCCAGTATCGAGCTTTCTGGGGCACTAGACTTGCTTGATAAATATGTCAGTAATATAATAATCCACTCAACTGGTGATATAAATCATATGATACAATCAAAATGCTATAAGTGAGTGAGAGTCAGTTACCAAGGGCAACCATTACGTCCATTGATAAACAGAAGACCTTACAATAAAAGAGATAATTAACAAGATTAAATTATAACAGTATCCATCATAATATGACACAACAAAACACTGTGGTAATAAAGTCAATTGTTGCTGGAGAATCCATCCATAAAATATGTAAAGTTGTCATCAACATTACACCAAATATGCTTTCAGAACTGAAACCTTTTATTTCCTTTGCCAACAAGGTAGAAGGGATGGATATGTTACAATGTACTGCATTGTCCCTGTTAAATTATCTCATACAGCATCTGATCCTTGTCACATTCATAAGCTACACTCACTGGCCAAAAGTATTGCAACATGCTCAAAATAGCATTTTACAGTAACAGTTGAGATGATCATTTAATCCGATTTCATCGATCGTGTATTACATACAAAGAACAGTAAAAAAGAACATTGACTTCAAAACAAAGGCACTTTCAAAAAGTCTTAAGTAGTGTAAATAAAATAAAATAAATTATTGTAGCACAGTTCTCCAAACTGAACTTTTGTGTGAATTTCAATGTTGCAATACTTATGGCCAGTGGGTGTATATCCTGTAATTTTTATGTTTAATAACAATGATTACAGTCTGCATAGAGGGTTTCTTTCATAATCATAGAAAACGAGGTAGATGTCAACTATTCTATCCCGACAGGGAGATTCTTTTATCCTGATTGAAGCCCTATTCTCCCAATAAGGATACAGAGGCCACAATCGACACCTACTGTATCGTGCTCATCATTCATGTGCTAGTGGATCTTCTAAAATGAGACTTTATTTGCAAGAAATTCCAAAACGGTTTACAAACAACGTTTGATTTATGCCCTTTTAGGTAAAGTTTGATTATGGATACAAATGTTTATAGTGATACTAATCTGAGAGATTAGCATTTGGATTATTATAGGTGTTTTAGTAGGGTACCATTTATGGGGTATACGAGGCATAATTATTATTTACATCAGGCCTGGGTTTTTAAATTTGTTTTTAGGGGAAATTATCCTGAAATTATGTGATATTATGGCCACTCACCCGGGTAAGGCTGGTGCTCACATGGAGTCCCTAGAGTGTTGTAATACGTTGGTGTTATCTGTGTACAGTGCTGCAATAACAACCCACTGTACTTATAATGACCACATTATGCATGTGGAACTGTCGACGATCGAGGAGCTTTGCTTCTCATGTTTTCGTTTTATTTGTGCATATGCGTTGAATTGAATGCATGTGTTCTTTAAATACGTTTATTGCGGGGGTTATACAACGTTCGATTTATTTCTCAATATTGGTAAAGTTCATGGACAGTGTTGTGTAACCAAGTCAATTCACAAGTCATTTTTGTCCAAGTCAAGTCAAGTCACAAGTCATTTTTGTCCAAGTCAAGTCAAGTCGTAAGTCACAAAAATGCTCCATTTGGCGACTTGAGTCGGACTCGAGTCCGAGTCACCGACTCGAGTCAACAACACAAATCATGGGCCTTCATCCTGCGTATATGTACAGTGCATGATGCGTAATACTGCAGCCTCAAATGGGGACCTATTTTTTCAAAATTCTGAATGGGGCACCCGGGGGGCACAGACCTCGGCTGGGGAATGTGCCCCCCGTCCCCTCCCCCCCCCCCCCGTAGTTACGCCACTGTAGTGTACGTCCGAACAACTTTCGAAAATAGCATTGGCCCTCTTGCCGTCCAGGGAGGGTGGGGTGGGTTGGCTGGCAGTCTACACTGGGCATAGGGGGCGCGCTGCCCCCCCCCCCGTGACACAACCTAGCCATGGGTTTGGGAGTTGGGTGCTTCAGTATTCGCACCATGCATGAGGCTGAAAATCCATATGTCTGGATTGGGTAGGGTCTGGCCTGGGTAGCTATTCTTACTGTGCATAAGCTGTTGAGGGCACATTAGATCACTGTCGACGAAAGGGTAGACTGGTCCCCTGTCTTTATCCTATATCAAGGATATCGACAGGCTCCAGGCGCCCCATTCAAGGTGTTTCATTGGATACGTTGTGCTGAAGATATGACGTCACGCTTCGAGGCTCGCGTGCTAGCTACCAACCAAGGTCAAAGTTGAGCATCGGGGAAAAGATGGCAGCAGCTCGGCCAGGATCTGGCGTAATTCACGCGCTTCTAGCTCAAGGCGTGATGTCAGATCTTCAGGCTAACGAAAAGGCAGCGATAGTGTATCGCGTTTGGCGTATTTTGCAGTATTTCCAAGCAATCATTGGCTGGCAGAAGTACACGCGCTTAGTACCAAAACATACACGCATAAAGTGTATGCACAACTACGGAAGCCCATTAATGCCACGTTGCATTTCTCTTTCACGTGTAAGTGTTTCTCTTTCACCTGGTTGCCGCCACTTAATAACTGGCGGCCGCCACTTAATAACCGGCGGCCGCCACTTAAATAATTGGCGGCCGCCACTTAAATAATTGGCGGCCGCCACTTAAATAACTGGCGGCCGCCACTTAATAACTGGCGGCCGCCACTTAGGGGACTTAGCCAATCTCGCCCGCAAAAAACACTGGGTCATTCTCCCAGTATTATCGTGAGACTCACCAGGAAAGCAGTGATGAAGATGCAATCATCAAAATCTTCTATTGTTAACTCCCTAATCCATTGACAAAAGTGATCCTGCGGTTATGACGGTCGTCTGGCTGTGTCAGCTAGTCCTTTGTTAACAAACTTAAAGCCCAAGTTTCGGTAGTGATTGAACGGTGAAGTATGTTTACAGTGGGCTTAGACCTTTTGTATTGCCAATTAAGCCTTTCCATTGTGTGGACGGATTAACGTTGGACCAGCCTTGCCCAGCCAGGCAAAGCGGTTACATCAAACTAGTGCGGCCGACTTCTATTATTAAGGTTTTTCTAAAGGTCTGGTAGCAGACTTGGAGTAAAAAATACTGAGGGCGAGAATTGTAACTGGCGAGAATTTAGATTGTTCCGGGTGGCGTTACTGGGCGAGATTGGCTAAGTCCCCTTAGTTAACTGGCGGCCGCCACTTAAATTAAATAACTGGCGGCCGCCACTTAATAACCGGCGGCTGCACAACGCTCACACGACGCCAAAGTGGATATCATCAAGACACTGGGTAAAATTAACCGCTAGAGTACTACAATGTGCGCTTAGAGAATAAACGATTTTTATAAGCACACGAAGGTGGCTATAAATTGGATAGTGAGGGAGGGGTTCAAACAGGCATACGCAAGGAAGAAGGTGCTTAAACCGCAAGCCCCACCCCCCGTATCAACCACAAATTCTACTGGGCTAAAAACGATTAATATTGGACAGAGCAGTTTGTTTGAGTCTAAAGGCACGTCACAAATGTAAATTAAACCAGTGAGTCCCAAGGATCAATTCCGCTGCCGAGTATCAGGAATCGATTCCGCCACCGAGTATCAAGGGTCTCAAGGGTCTAACCCTGAATCCCAAGCAAGGGTATATCGTGACTTGGTCACAATAAGGGTCGATTCCGATTCCCACACATTTTACAATGTATATCGTGACTCATCTTATACTCAAATCTGACTCAGATCCGAGTCACTAAAATGGACTCAGGCTGTAAAAATTCGTCACACGTCAGGTGTATAAGGTGATTGAAATCCCACAGTTAAGGCACTTGAGGTGATTGAGATAAGCAAATGTTCCAAATTATTATGTAAAGTCCTTGTGATTCATGTGTTGGTTGTAATATGCTTTAGTGCCTTATGTTTATTACCCAATGTCTCGCTTTATTATTCATTGTGTCCAAATCGAGCAACAAAAACACCTCATCCGTCGAGCGGCAATTATACCTATACTGACTCACTTTGCTCATCAGGTGACGGATATTGAGATTCTATTTGTTTGTGTACGATAGTTTGGCTCTCGAGAGGATAGCGAATGGGAGTTGGCTTCTTAATAAGACTACTCGAGAGCACAAAGCTGAGGTGCATGTATTTGTACCACCTCATCGCCAACATCACCACCTCTTAAGCCACTCTCCAACGTTTTTACCAAGCCAAATTGGGTCGTGCCTTTTATTTCTTAGATCAGTCCATATTCAGATGTTATGATGTTGACAAATGTTAAAATAAAACACATCTGTTTAAGCTTCAAAATATGTGGCCATTTGTTTCTGAATTTCCATTTATATTCTTGCAGCTCTGGTTTCAATAAGGATCGTTTGGTTTAGGTGCTTCAAGTGGCTACTATGCCAGTTATTTCGGGACAAAATAGTGCTGTCCACAATGACAATGACAAAGTGTCGGTCAAGTGGCAAATATTAAGCACCTCAAGTGCCTCATATGCTCTTATTAAGCATCGTCCTCATGAGCCAGTTTTCGGGACAAAATATGATGGATTTTAAGGGCAAGAGGTGCAAATAATTTTTACAGTGTGGACACATATAATATACATTTACAACATATTTTCACCATGCAGGTATACATGAAATATGTTACGATGTGACACTAACTGACTCCAAATCATCTGCTGTTGTTTCAACGACGACATTTGAACCGCTCGAAAGCCAAGGAATCTGGCGAGTCGCTCTCAGCAAATACTACTGCTGGAATGTCAAAGTGTCCGATGGGATGTTGATCTCAGCGGTGTGTCAGTATAACGTCACTGAGCCATATGACTTTCTGTTAGTGCTGAAAACAGACCACTTTGTAAGACATTTAGGCCGTTACTCCTCCTTACCTCTGCTCCCAGCTGATATCCTTTCTCCAAAAGACTCACTACAAATGATCATCGTGTCTAATTACTACGTCGGTGATGTTCAAGGACTTTCCATGATATGTAATTTGAGTATAGTTCCCGATGGCGGTTTTGGTACGTATCAATGTCTCTAAATACATTCAGTATTCAAAACAAATCAGGAGATATGTACAGAAACCAACTTATGAAAGTTTCAGCCCATTTCATTGAATAATTAACAAGAACAAAGTGAAAATAAATTCAAATTTATTATACATTTTCAAAATAATGTCAGCATGTCAGATGGAATCATTTGTCAGGATGTTGGTACCATCAACACTTGAAATCAAGTTTTTAGATTACAATTCAGTCATTGTGTGATTGGGTAAATTACCAAAGGTGTACACTCTCTTTTTAAATAACAACTTATGAATTACATACACTCTAACTCTAGATGTGCTTTCCGTGAGCTTTTGATTAACCGATATTTGACCCGGTTGGTAAGTGTGACGTCACTTTCAACATTAAGCCACGCCTACTTCACATGTAGTGGTTCCAAACAAATTATGCTTACGTACAAATATACACTGCCCACTTTTCCTTTGTAGAATTACAAAATAAATAGTAAACTGATCGAAACGTCGAGTTGTACCTCCAGTTCTTTTCAGAACTAATTACTACTCAATTGAGCATTTCACATGGTGTCACCGCAATTACTCTTACTTATCCTCCTCACCATGCAAAGCCACAAGTTCTACCTAAATAGTAAACTGTTATAGTTGAGCGTGATGTTTTGCAAAATATTGGAATCTTACTAATTTCAACCATTTCAGTGACATAATGTTATTTAAATTGTGAAAAACGTGAAATAAAGGTTCCCAGCCTGTCTAATTACACAGATAATTTTTCTTGTATTGGAGCCAAAAGTTGATAAACGAGGGAGCGTAATGATGATGTATTAACTAAGAGGATGCAATCATCATCAATTTTTTTGACCGTCTTTTATCATGTCTGCGACATTTCTAATAATATAACGCCTTGTTTTACAGGAGCCATTTGTGGTCAAGCTAACATCAACATAAGTCAACCAGTTCCCTTCACTCTCGACATACCTGATTTCCGGGTCTTTGAATGCCGTTGGTTTATCACAAGCCCTTTGGACACATTCATCTACGTAGATGTTGTCCATATCAGTATTAAACATCCTCAGAAGTTATCATTTGGGCGGGTGATTGGTACTAATGGTAACGAAACAACCCTTGTAGATGGAGTATCGTTTGACAGGACACAGCCGAACGGATCTTCATTCTACTTCAGCGGGAACAACTTTACAATGTTATTTTCATCCCCCGTGTATGTTGGAAGTGCTCCCTCATTGAGAATGATATTACGATATGAGGATGATGGAGGTAAAAATTGGATCATAATGTTATCCAGACCATAATGGTACACCAACAATTTTCACCGGACCCTAAAAGTGGCTCATTATGTAATCCGTATTATTTATGTTTTCAAAATAATGGATATTTAGTTTATCTAAAAAGAATCAGGCTCACGATGTTATCCGGACGCGATTTTGTTTCTGCATTAAAGAATTGCCACTGATGTACACTCACCAATAATATATAATTATTTAAAAAAATAAATTTTGGACTTTTTCTTTTGAAAAATCCTCCACAGTCGTGAATTACTATTATACAAAAAGGCTTTGCTTCAAAAGGTTGCAATTAATTGTAGAGTTTAAATTAAAACAATAAATACATTTTCTTTTAACATTCTGACAAAACGTTGTCTCGATCTCCGACACCTACATGAACAGTGAGCATTCTAACCACTAAGATACCATGCAACTCGAATTTGTCAGTGAAGAATTTATTATGGCTCTTAATGTTACCATTTCTATAATGTTATCCCTTAAGTGGACCATAATGTATTCTGGTCAAGCATTGGTTTATTATTTAAAAAGTACCCTGTTATGTTTTTTAAACTATTACCCAAAACAAATAAAATCATAATTTTAAATACAGGACTGGACGCCATGAACTGAATTAAGGAATGTAGGATACAACATGAAATCCTGCTCAACAATTTACATGAGCAGGATTTGAACATTAATACCGTACCAGCGCTCTAACTGAGCTATCTAACCCTAACCCTATTGTTCATTCTCAAAATCTGAGTTAAAAAAAACAATTACAAAGATTGCCTTTGCATGTTGTAAACTGTTTCTTTAGGTGTGTGCGATATTGAGCTGATACGTTGTGAGCCAGACAGCAAGTGTCTACCAATCAATGCTGTATGCAATGGCGCCGTGGATTGCTCAGATTACACGGATGAAATAAGCTGTGGTGAGTACCAACATTTATACTTTACTTGGTGCATTCTTTATCATTTCGTTTTAAACCCATAAACACTTGTATTCTCTAAAGGCACTAGCTTTTGAGGCGTCCACTATAAAAGCTTGTTTTTTGGAGAACTCCACCGCTTAATCACCCTCGTCTTATTTCTTTACCAATAAAAAAAAAAAGTGTTTCTATAGGCCTATTGTATTGATTGAGTGGAAAATAATATAAACCGAACTGAACTGAACAAAATAATGACAGAAATCATTTGTACCTGAAACACTTCCCTCTATCTCACTATCTTTCCTAACCATCTTCTTCTGTCTTCTCCTCTTCTGCTTCCGTCTACATTTTTAGGTGTTCGGGTATGTACCCGAAACACCTATTGTTTTTGTTCGTTTTTTTTTCGTTTTTTTCTTCTCCTTCTTCTTCTTCTTCTTCTCCCCATAGATTGTCTACAAAAAAACACATACTTGCAAACTTCACATGAACTTGAAACTTGGCATATACTTAGAACATAACAAGTAGATGAAACACGAGTTGTGAGTGACCCCAATTTGACCTTACTTCCTGTCCAAACCGGAAGTCAAAGTTTAATATTTAAAAAAATCTAGTTTAATATTTAAAAAAATCATATCTCAACAACCACAAGAGGTAAATTGGCATTTTTTGTACCATTGTATAGATTGTTAATTGTTGAAAAATATTTACACAAATGTGACCCCAATTTGACCTTACTTCCTGTCGAAACCGGAAGTCAAAGTTTAATATTTAAAAAAAATCATATCTCAACAACCACAAGAGGTAAATTGACATTTTTTGCACCATTGTATAGACTGTTAACAAGCAGATGGGACTGTTAACAAGCAGACTAAAACAAGCAGATGGGACACTAACAGCCGATAGAGCAGAAATACTTAACATTTGCTCAGACTTCTACCAGGATTTGTACAACTCAACACAAGATGGTGATGATGCTAATGAAGAGTACTCGATGGAGGAAGGAGAACTACCACCAATAATACCAAGTGAAGTTCAGGAGGCTGTTGACCAAATGAAGGAAAACAAAGCACCAGGGATAGATGACATTACTAGTGACATTATAAAGTTAGGAGGGGATGAGATAAAAACACAATTAGTAACATTATTCAACCAGATACTAGAGGTTAAGAAGATACCATCAAAATGGAAAGAGGCAAAAATTATACTCTTGCATAAAAAAGGAGACAAGGCAGATATAAAGAACTACCGCCCAATCAGTCTTCTTTCTCATATGTACAAGTTATTCACCAAGGTAATCCAGAACAGAATAAAGGCAACTCTAGATGAAAATCAACCCAGAGAACAAGCAGGATTTAGAGCAGGGTATTCCACAATGGACCACTTACAGGCTATAAATCAACTGATAGAAAAGTCAAATGAATACCAGCTAGACCTCTGTCTGGGTTTTGTTGATTACCAGAAGGCATTTGATTCCATCGAACACAAAGACATGTTCAACGCCTTGAGAAAAGTGGGAATACATGAAGGCTATATCAGCATCTTCCAGGACATATATACAAATGCTACCGCCACGATCCACATCGATAAAGATGTCTCAAAAGAAGTGAAAATAAAGAGAGGGGTACGACAAGGAGATACAATATCCCCAAAGCTTTTCACAGCGGCATTGGAGGAGTGTTTTAAAAAATCACATCTGGAAGAAAAAGGGAATGGATATTGATGGAGAAAACTCACAGACCTAAGATTTGCCGACGATGTAGCTTTGGTTACAACATCAGTAGAAGATATGGAGGAACAGCTAACCAAACTAAGCAGAGAAAGCAAACAAGTGGGTCTAACAATGCACAAGGATAAAACTAAATACATGACAAACTTTGACACAAACATAGATATTGTCATTGAAAACCATAAACTAGAGAAGGTGGAAAATTACAAATACCTGGGCCAAACTCTAAGAATGAAAGACACATCGAGAGAAGAAATTATGTCGAGAATCAAAGCAGGTTGGAGAAGTTTTGGCATGTACAAAGACATATTGACCGACAACAACATAGCAATGTCACTTCGAAGAAGAGTGTACAACCAATGCATCCTAACAACCATGACTTATGGAGCAGAAACATGGACTACAACAAATGAGCTGAACAACAAATTGATAACAACACAGAGAGCCATGGAGAGAAAAATGGTACATTTAACAATACGGGATAAAGTTAACCATAACAAAATACGAGAGAAAACAAAAGTCAAGGACATCATTGAAAAGATAAAGGAGACCAAATGGAGATGGGCAGGCCATGTGTTAAGGGTCCAGGACAACAGGTGGACTAGGCGATTGACAGAATGGCAGCCTAGAACAGGCAAGAGAAAGAGAGGACGGCAAAAGAAAAGATGGAGAGATGACATAACAGCACACATGGGCACGGCAACATGGACAAGAGTGGCTAGAGAGAGAGACAAATGGAAGTTTTATGAGGAGGGCTTTGTCCAACAAATGGATGAACTATAGCCTTGATGATGATGATGATGATAGACTGTTAATTGGCGAAAAATATTTACACAAAGGTGACCCCAATTTGACCTTACTTCCTGTCCAAACAGGAAGTCAAAGTTTAATATTTAAAAAAATCATATCTCAACAACCACAACAGGTAAATTCACAGTTTTTGCACCATTGTACAGACTGTTAATTGTAAAAAACTACTTACACAAAGGTGACCCCAATTTGACCTTACTTCCTGTCCAAACAGGAAGTCAAAGTTTAATATTTAAAAAAATCATATCTCAACAACTACAACAGGTAAATTCACAGTTTTTGCACCATTGTACAGATTGTTAATTGTCAAAAACTACTTACACAAAGGTGACCCCAATTTGACCTTACTTCCTGTCCAAACCGGAAGTCAAAGTTTGATATTTAAAAAAATCATATCTCAACAACCACAAGAGGTAAATTGACATTTTTTGTACCATTGTATAGATTGTTAATTGGCGAAAAATATTTACACAAAGGTGACCCCAATTTGACCTTACTTCCTGTCCAAACCGGAAGTCAAAGTTTAATATTTAAAAAAATCCTATCTCAACAACCACAAGAGGTAAATTGACATTTTTTGCGCCATTGTATAGATTGTTAATTATCGAAACATGTTTACACAAAGATGACCCCAATTTGACCTTACTTCCTGTCCAAACCGGAAGTCAAATTTTAATATTAAAAAAAATCATATCTCAACAACCACAACAGGTAAATTCACAGTTTTTGCACCATTGTACAGATTGTTAATTGTCAAAAATATTTACAAAAACATTCTGACGTCATCATCACTACCCTGACAAAATCCGAACACCTATGTGTTTGTCATATGACAAACACTTAAGTCTAGTCTTTTTGTTGTTGTGGTTATTTGGAACATTTTCCTAGCACTGTTTTGAGAACATCTATATTATAAGCACATAATGCAAGATACATTCTCAACTCTTAGCAGTGTTTTTTTAACCTTCTGTTATTTAGGTGTTGGGGTATGTGCCCGAAACACCTCTTGTTAGGTGTTCGAGCGCGCAGCGCGAACACCTATTGTTTTTGTACTGTTTTTTTTTTACTTCTCCATCTCAGTGGCGCTTGTCCGGCAACAAAGGCATCCTTGCTGAGCATTTACAGCCTTCAAACTTAACACATAAACAGAACATATCAAACAGACGAAACCGTTTGCTGTGACGTCATGACTACGTCATCAGGTGTCGAATTACGCTAAATCAAAGTTTAATATTTCAAAACATCATATCTCATGAACCACAAAAGATATTTTCACAATGTTTGCACCGTCTGAAAGATCTTGAATTATGTGATATTTCGTTTTTCGACGTGACTCCAATTTGACCTCTCCTTCCGGTCGAAACCGGAAGTTGAAAATTTCAAAATTTCAAAAAATCATATCTCATGAACCATAGAAGATATTTTCACAATCTTTTTATCATCTTAAATATCTTGAACTATGTCACATTTCGTTTTCAGACGTGACCCCAATCTGGCCTTTCCTTCCGGTCGAAACCGGAAGGTTAAGTGAAACAATATGCTGAATTACTATTCCCTGTATGTACAAATAGCCTATATCGCCCGTGTACAGAATATGTACACACAGCAATATATGGAGTTTAATATAGGCCTACAACGTAAAGGCCTTGTCACACGGGGTAATTTTCGGGCAATTTTCAGGCAATAAAAGTTGCTGGCAATGAGATTGCTCAGAGATTGCCCTGTGTGGCATTTCACGCAATCCAGTGGCAATGAGTAGACTGGCTTTCTACTACTTTGAGGCAATCTGTCGAGGCAATCTCCAATCACATTGCGTATCAGTGATCACGTGACATTTTATCACTAGCAAAACGTCTTCGGCAACGACCATTTAATTCTCGGTTACATGAAAATATACTGTGGAATTTTGCCGTTCTTTTTAACTCCAAAGCAAAATACAAGAAAATAAAATGGTTTACCAAGAAAGAGGAAAATATAATTGCATTATTAAGAGGTAAGTAGACATTATTTAGAGGTTTATTGGCCTAGAATGTGCCTTTGTAAAGTAGGCCTATCGTAGACATAATTATTGCATGCACAATCCAATGGAGGTTCGTGACGGACGAAACTACTAGTACTACATCTATTTCGTGAAAACTATATTGGGTATGCATTTTAACTAAAAATAATGACTGAACATGGATAGATGCTATATTGTCCAGAAAAAAGGTTTAAAACTGTGCAGTCAAAGTCAAAAGAGCATCCGTTGCAAAATGCTTCATTGTTGTGTAACGATCGCCTACATATCGTCCATGTACGTAATTCGCCGCACTCGTGAAATGATGCACCTACATTAATTAAGCTTAGCATTTCTCGGAAAACTTACAAAACTATGGCGTATTACTGGTTGCATAAACTTATCTAAGTCGTGCTTGTTACAGAAATACAAATTATAGTGAAATTGTATGATTTACTGGAAAGTTATTGCTTGTGAAAGTGGAAAAAGTTGTTTAACCACTGATTTTACTAGATACAAATACTAAGAGATTTACATGACCTCAGTTTTTTTTCATGAACAACTGTTTTTATTGTTCTATGCCGTCAACAAGCTGTTGTCTGTGGAAACCAAAATATATGAATGCTTTGCATTTGCAATGATTTTTTAAAGAAATACTGATCCTCAAATTGGACACATTCCTTATAGAAGAAGCGAACAAAGACTACTTAATTCGTTGGTGTTTATTTCGACGGTAGAGTGGAAAATTATTGAGAAAATGAATCATTAATATCATTGTTATGAAAAGAAATCTTTTATTTGACAAAATGTTAACAGCAATCACATATTTCAAAGTTTTAAAGTACTTTTTGCAAGAAATTTAACCACCTTCCATTTTATTGGTCTTTCAAGAATATTTATTAAAAGTTTTGAGAGCTTCTCCAAATTATACCATTTTATTTTAAAGATTAAAAACAATTTTACAACCCTCTGGAATAAGATGAAACATGATTTCAACTGTTTTCCAGCATCTACCTGGACATGGTGGATTCTGGGTGAGTATCTTAATCATGATCAATATTAATTTGCATTGCTATCGGTAGACATAACATGATGTACATGTGTACATAATGAACACAATTATGTCAATGTCCCCTGGCAATTATGTGAAACCCCTGATTACATACTCTACCTATTTGACAGGAAAAATGGTGAAAGAGAAGCTTCAATTTTGGTTTAGATTCTCATATTATCAAACATTTTTATTTCGTTGGGACACATAGGCCTAATGACCAAATTAATTTGTCCAAAGTGCTTTTATCTTAGAGAAAAAAACAAAAAACAATTATAAAAAAAATTATGTAAAAATTCAAGAAGTTACCAGACATAACTTTATGAAACATGAGGGGGAGCACCTATTTTTAATAAATTTTCTCAGATTTTCACAAAATTTCAGGAGATCTAAAGTTAAAGTGTTACAAGGTTGAAGTTAATGTTCATTATCAAATACCAATGATGAACTTTTCATTTAGTTTTAATGGTTGTTTATTACAAAAAGTTAAGGTTTAGTATAATTTGTTATTATTTTTTGCTATAGCAGTACTGGCATTTCAGTCCAAGAGAAGGGTGTATCTGATAACCATCTTTCCAATCTAAGCCCTTACTCCTATTTTCAATCTTAAATCTTTTTTAGAAATACGACAGAAACATCTTGCAACTTCAGCTATGCAGAATTGATGCTGGGTGTGATTTTTGACATAATGAAACACCAGTTGTCAGTCAATGGAATTGGTAATTTGGGCCCCCTTCCCTAGTACTTGGATTCTATAGTGCTGCAATGATAGACCAAAGAATTTTAGAAAAAAAACAAATGTGTTGGTTTATCACCAGTGGCAGTACATGCCATCACCAAGAACTTGGGGGAGGGGCAGGCATTTTATTCCAAAATTACCGATTCCAATTACAACCCCTGAATGTCACCCATTCTGAACTCACTAAATTGTACATACAGAGCGTACATTTATTTTAAATGCAGATTGTTTGTGTTTTCTTGTCAACAAAGGATCATGGCTGGGTTCATTTACATTGAAGTCATTTCACTTGTTACATGTGTAAGACCATGTACACTCATTTCTAGATTGGTTACAAGTAGGTTAAACAGGTCAACAAAGTGGTTTCAATTGATTGTGGGGGAGGGAAATGTGGAACCACAAAAGTCAAGTCATGAAACCCAACAGACAGTTAAAATAAATATGTATTTCATTGCTTTATTAGCAATATACAAGCACCCATACAACTCTTTGATTATTTCAATGTCAAGGCCCTGTCACAAGAAACCGAATTGCAAGAACGTTCGTAAACCGTACTGATTTATGTGGAATCGGTATTGATAAGGAGTGATCGGTAAGTGGTCGTTTCTCTATCGTTACTGATAAGTTATTGACACTGGCTGTCTCGGGGTTATAAGGACAGCACGGAATTGCTGAAAAAAAGTTTTAAACATGTTCAAAAATTGCCACCGAACTGGAGCACGTTAACGGGTCGTTACTTGCACGCTATCAGCTCGGTATTGGATCTCTTTTGCCGTTTATAAGCCGTTACTGATACGGCAGGTTTGATATCAGCGTACCAGTACCGGATCACGAACGATTGGATAGCGTTCTGATACAGAGCCGATACCGCACTTCACCTTACCTTCCCCGTTCGCTCCGTTCCTTACAACGTCGTAAACTTATAACTACCGTGTATCTACCGTCTATCACGCACTAATCACGACCGTTCTCCGAACAATCCGTGCATGACACACATGTAGTATAAATATGACCAAATTGTGATGATAAGCTCAGTTCAGATCCATACCCCACCAGAATTCCAAGATGAACCCTGCAGAAGATGCCGCGAGAATCCAAGCCATTGCTGCCCTGAACCACCACATTGACCTAATGAACATGTACATTGGAGTGCTGCGCCGCAATAGAAGAAGAAGGAGAAGACAGAGAAGAGTGGAGTGGGTTCGGCCATGGATAGCCAGAAGACCAGACTTTGGGGTGTACGATCGGCTGATGGTAGAGTTGAGAGCTGAGGATCCGACTTCCTTCAAGAATTTCCTCCGTATGCCTCCGGAAATGTTTGATGAGCTCCTTGAAAGGCTGACCCCGAGACTGGAGAAGCACCACATCAGTAGGCAAACACTATCACCAGGCTTGAAGTTGGCCCTCACCCTCCGCCACTTTGCCTCTGGCCACCTACTCTGCCATGAAGTTCGCCTGGCGTGTGCCTCAAAACACAATATCCCTTGTCGTCCGTGAGGTGTGCCAAGCCATACAAGATGAGTACCTTGATGAGATGCTGAGATGCCCAACTACTCCAGATGAATGGCGCCAGGTTGCTGATCTATACTACCAGCGTTGGAATTTCCCCAACACATTGGGATCCGTTGACGGGAAGCATGTCGCATCATCTGCCCCAACAACAGCGGATCTGTGTACTACAACTACAAGCACTTCTACTCGATCCTCCTCTTTGTCCTTGTTGATGCGGACTATAAGTTTTTGTGGGCAGATGTGAGTGGTAATGGAGCTGCGTCTGATGCACAAATATACAACGACAGTGAGCTGAAGCGCAGAGTGGAGGATGGTACCATTGGCTGGCCTGATCCTGCTCCCATCCCCGGTGACAATCAACCCATACCATACTTTATCGTTGGTGATGATGCATTTGCACTCAGAAAGACCATGATGAAGCCATACAGCCGGAGGAACCTGGGGCACGACGAGCGCATCTTCAATTACAGATTGTCAAGAGCCCGGAGGGTGGTTGAAAATGCATTTGGCATTTTAGCCCAGCGCTTCAACATCTTCAATACAACAATGCAGCAGAAACCAGATACAGCACGGGAGATCATCAAAACCTGCCTGATACTGCACAACATGATGCGGGTGAGGTACCCAGCACTCCAGAACCAGCTCCTCGATCGTCCTGAGGGCAGAGACAGAGACTTTGAACCAGGAGCATGGAGACAAGATGCAAACATGCTGGATAACAATCAAGTTGCTGCACCCAACGCTGCCACAAGGGAAGGCAAGGCACAACGTGAAACCCTCAAAGGATGGTGCAACTCTGAAGTGGGATGTGTAGCGTGGCAAGACGCTATGCTATAGACAGTGCATCATTGATGTGTGTTAATGACAGAGAACCGTTAACCGTAGTGTGTGTGGGTGTGTGTGTGTGTGTATGTGTATGTGGTTCATTTATTGGACAATATTTAAGACATGTAGTGATTAAACTCATTTATTCTTGTTCGTACAATGTTTGTATTATCTGTAAAACTATACATGTATATCAATACATATTTCAATTAAATGAAATTAAATTAAGTATTTCAACTTATGTTACATTATGAAAAAATAAAGGGAGGTATCTCAATTACATCTCAATTAAGGAAGTTACTTTATTGAACAGAACCCAATAGGTAGCCAAATTAGGGTTCCAGTTAAAATACAGATACAAATTAGGTCACTGTTTCATGTGGGCTAATTTTATCTAAAACAACAAATACAAATTTATATTCATATCAGCAATTTATTCCATTTATACAATAACAAAACTATACACTGCATACACTGCATACACTCCTAAACACTAGTCCTGGGATGGAGTTGGGGTTGGTGTGTGAAGGCTGCGGTCCTGAGGTTCATCAGTTGTGGGGGTGATGATGGATCGCACCAGGCTGCTGAGATTCAGGTTTGCGGGAGCTATCCAGTTCTGAAAGATTAATCATCACATTAATATAATTATAAATATTATATTTATATATTAAATCATATGATATATTTACTAGTCCAGAAAATCATGGCATTTATATATTTCATCTAAATTACATTCATTTAAAAGAGTAAAATCATTAAATCAGTTATCATTTAATAAGAAATAAATCAGTCATCATACAATGTGTTTTCATTAATAAAATTTATATATTTACCTATTCCTGACAAACCGCTTATGTTTGGGATGTGGCTGTCCAGCGTCCTGTTTGCTCTCGCCAGGGCTGCGGACGCGGAAGCAGGCAGGTGGAGGTCAATGTGAGGGGCTACTGACTGCAGAGAGGTGAAGTATCTTCCAGGGGAGGAGGTCAATGTGCTGGGACCGGAAGGCCATTCTGTGGTGGAGTGCTGCTGAGGAGGAGGAGGAGCAGGATGCAGGGACTGAAAACAGGTGTCGGCAACTGGTACTGATGCTGCTGCACGCTGGGAGCTCCCAGTACCTGTAGTGAAAATTCATCTTTAGATATATAATGTATTTTAAATTAATATTTAGCCAAGGATAATCAATCAGTTACAATTTCTAGTAGTGAAGTTTTACAGTACTAGTATTTGTTTACCTGCCCATGTAGTCACTGTCCATGGAGCCATGCACAGACCCAGGAGGGGTTCCTGGTCCACTGCTGAGGAGGAGGCTGCCATTGTGGGGGCTGAAACAGAGCGTGAGGGTCCTGCAGGTGGCTCACATGCTGGCTGTGTAACAACAACATCACTGTCCTCATCATCAGAGTCCCCAGTGGCGTTTGACAGGATGTTGAAGATTTGTGACTTGATGTTGTGGTAGCGGTCCTTGGGGAGGTTCAGGATGGCCTTATAGCAGTAGAGGGCGAAGGGCTCACGTCTTGACTTGGACACGGGCACAGCACTCTGGGAAGCCACTAGTTTATTCAGCACATCCTGTGAGTTGTGTAGTGCCTGCTGCAGCTCACTAATGTCGTCAGTGGATGAAGCTGTTCGCTGCTTCTTCGACCTGGGATGTTGGGAAGCTGCCTGGGGGGCGTCCGCGTCCGCAACCTCTACCTGCTGCCGGCCCTCAGACATGGCGTCCAGCTCTGCTGCTTCCAACCCGTCAGGGACAGTGTTTGGGTCTGGAAGAATCTGCAAGTAGTTAAATATTACATAAAAATAGAATTACATTAATGCACATTTATTACTAATTAGCTAGTTAATAATATTTTAATGTACAGAAACTGAAATAACATTTATAGGAATATAATATTTCATAATATGCATTAGCAAAATTATGTTCATGATTAAATGATAATGTTTGTACTTACTGGTCGCACAGACTGGGCATGGTGGCGGACGACACGGGACAGGAAATGCATGTTCTGCTGGATGTAGATGGCACGATCAGACAGGGGCTTGGCTGCTTGTCCGCTCTTGGTTTGGTGAATTTTTGTCCACATATCCTCATCTGCGACCACCAGCCCTTCAAATGAGTTCCAGTGTGGCCAACTCCTGTCCCTTCTCCTCCCACCTGGCAGCTTTCATCTGGGTATTCTTATAATTGGACTTGAGATGGTTCCACAAAAACTCCTCGCCTTCGATCCACTCAATCAGCTTCGTCTCATCATTAGCCTTCACCTGGTAGCTGATTTTAGCCTTCCTCTTCTTGCTCTTGGACTGTGAAGCAGCTGGCTCAGCCTCATCCTCAACCTCCAACTCAGCTTCAGCCTGCACCTCCTCTTCTCTTGCTGGAGAACTGCTGCTGCTGCTAGTCCCCCCGTGAATGGCAGGCTCATCATGGCCAACAGCACCCCTACCACGACCACGAGCAGCAATAACACGACCTCTACCACGAGCAGCAGCACGGACCAGCAGCGACGACCACCACGGGAGGGAGGACATCGTGGACATCAGCTGTTATTACATCTGCAGCTTCAGGGGCAGGAGATCTGGAACGACCACCAGCGCCACGACCACCGGCACCACGACTAGCAGCACCACGGTCACCAGCACCGCGTCCTCTTTTGCCCATCTTGAATGTGGAGAATGATTTAGTAGTGTTCGCGTAGTGTTCTCGTCGATATCCGGAACTGTAAAGATTTTAATTTGAACGGAGACGCTTATTTATACACTCGCTAGCCACCCGTTTCCGACGGTTGCCGGTCGGTATGCGTTCGGTATTGGTAAGGTGTTGGTAAGGTTTTGGTAAGTTATGTGCGGTGCGCAACAGTTTATAGAACGGTATTGATTCGTGTGTTCGGTCTTAGAACGGTCTTAGAACGGTAATGGTTAGGTTTAGCAACGGTGAATTCGTCAACAGTACTGTCTCGGCTCGGACAAAATTGCTAGATTCTGGATAAAATTGACCATTTTATGCTGTATACGGTACTGGTACGGAAACAGAACGGTACTGGGGCGGTATGAGAAAGTTTATGAATTGCATTTTATGTCCGTTCTCCACCGTACTAGAAAAATATTAATTTTTCAATAAGGTTTACGAACGTTCTTGCAATTCGGTTTCTTGTGACAGGGCCTTAACAATTTATGTACAAAATGGCATCTGATCTTTAGGTCGTAATTCTGTAGTATGGATGCAGCTACAGACATTTTGCCAATCATGTGTACAACCTTGAAAATGTAAAAATCAATGTAGAATTTGTTTTCAAATTTTATAAATTATTTTTTAATTATTTGCAGTATAGGTGAAAACAAAGACAGTTTATAAGCATGTCACAATAAGGAGATGCTTGATTACAGTGTCACTATCATTGTCAATTTATCATATTTTTGTTATACACTTCACCTGAAAGTGAAGTATATTATAAATAAAGATTAAATTTATTTTTGTACAAGACTTAATACCAAGAGATAAATACCAATGTTGGCTTCATTTAAATCTAAAATTGAAAGGTTTTTCCATAAACAAAAGTGAAAAGGGCAACCAATTATCAGATTTGATCCAGTGGATATAATTACATTTAATTTTGTTTGAATTGGGAATTATTTACTTTTTGACAACTCTTCTGCGGGGGGCAGTGGAAGATGGAAAACACGGATGCAAGCTTTCTTCCAACTTTATCATGTAGTAGTTATAAGCTTGTTTTCTAATGAAAGGCTAATTAGCTGAAGGAAAGGAAAGGGGAAATATTTATATGCTCTTCCATGCTTCAGTGTCTTCAGTAACCCCCAACTCCCCCAAACAATTTAACCCACACTTCCTGCTCTTTGAATTTGCAGCCAAGTTTAATCCAGTTACTATACATATAGTCCCCTTCTACCCTAAATCAACTTTGTGACTTTATGCCCATAATAACGCTGAACAGGTTGATCTGGCTACCTACAACCCTGGCAAACTATTTTCATACGAGTGATTTTTAATGTTGATTTATCATCTAGCATGGTTTTTGAAAAGCATGTGTTGGGCTAGTGTCAATATTTAAAATAAAAAACATTGTGTTCCAAGTTACACTTGTTAATTTCTAAATTATTGCTTATATCTCACAACTTTTCCAAGTTCAACAGCCAATATCTCAAGAACTAAATGACCTATTAGAAGAAACACAATTGAATTCCTTACATTAATAGCTTGTAATTCTTGTGAAATGAGTTACCATAAATGCTTTGCCAATGGTCCAATTAGTGGCACACGAAGTAACGATTTTTACAAATTTTAAAAGGTCATATCTCATAGCTTCAATTTGATGTATAAGTTGACAAATGTGTTATTTTTTCATAATCATGAGGAGGTCATATATGACCTTCAAACCACCTAATGTGACCTTTACTTCCTGTCCAAACAGGACGTTCAAATTCAACACATTCTAACGCAAAATTGATGTCTTTTGAATATGAAATTGATATTGTTATTATAAAAGATGATAAACCCTTGCACAATATGATATTGACATCATCGTTGATAATTTGATTGAACCGGAAGTTGACTCGAACACCGTGTGTTTGTTCTAACAAACACTTAAGCTCTAGTTTTTTACTTCTTCTTCTTCTTCTTCTCCCCCGCGACTGTCCGGTAACAAACACATACTCGCAAACTTCACATGAACTTGAAACTTGGCATGTACTTAGAACTTAACAAGTAGATGAAAAACAAGTTGTGAGTGACCCCAATTTGACCTTACTTCCTGTCCAAACCGGAAGTCAAAGTTTAATATTAAAAAAAAACATATCTCAACAACCACAAGAGGTAAATTCAAAATTTTTGTACCATTGTACAGATCGTTAATTGTCAAAAAATATTTACAAAAAGGTGACTTGTTTGACCTTACTTCCTGTCCAAACCGAAGTCAAAGTTTAATATTTAAAAAATCATATCTCAACAACCACAAGAGGTAAATTGAAATTTTGCACCATTGTATAGATTGTTAATTGTCGAAAATATTTTACACAAAGGTGACCCCAATTTGACCTTACTTCCTGTCCAAACCGGAAGTCAAAGTTTAATATTAAAAAAACATATCTCAACAACCACAAGAGGTAATTCAAAATTTTTGTACCATTGTACAGATCGTTAATTGTCAAAAATATTTACAAAAGGTGACCCAATTTGACCTTACTTCCTGTCCAAACCGGAAGTCAAAGTTTAATATTTAAAAAAATCATATCTCAACAACCACAAGAGGTAAATTGAAATTTTTGCACCATTGTATAGATTGTTAATTGTCGAAAAATATTTACACAAAGGTGACCCCAATTTGACCTTACTTCCTGTCCAAACCGGAAGTCAAAGTTTAATATTTAAAAAAATCATATCTCAATAACCAAAAGAGGTAAATTCACATTTTTTGCACCATTGTATACATTGTTAATTGTCGAAAAATATTTACACAAAGGTGACACCAATTTGACATTACTTCCTGTCCAAACCGGAAGTCAAAGTTTAATATTTAAAAAAATCATATCTCAACCACAAGAGGTAAATTGAAATTTTTTGCACCATTGTATAGATTGTTAATTGTCGAAAAATATTTACACAAAGGTGACCCCAATTTGACCTTACTTCCTGTCCAAACCGGAAGTCAAAGTTTAATATTTAAAAAAGTCATATCTCAACAACCACAAGAGGTAAATTGAAAATCTTTGCAACATTGTATAGATCGTTAATTGTCAAAAAATATTTACAAAAAGATGACCCCAATTTGACCTTACTTCCTATCCAAACCGGAAGTCAAAGTTTAATATTTAAAAAAATCATACACAAGAGGTAAATTCACAATCTTTGCACCATTGTACAGATCGTTAATTGTGAAAACAATTTTACACAAAGGTGACCCCAATTTGACCTTTACTTCCTGTCCAAACCGGAAGTCAAAGTTTAATATTTAAAAAAATCATCTACAAGAGGTAAATTCACAATCTTTGCACCATTGTACAGATCGTTAATTGTCAAAAAATATTTACAAAAAGGTGACCCCAATTTGACCTTACTTCCTGTCCAAACCGGAAGTCAAAGTTTAATATTTAAAAAAATCATATCTCAACAACCACAAGAGGTAAATTGAAATTTTTGCACCATTGTATAGATTGTTAATTGTCGAAAAATATTTATACAAAGGTGACCCCAATTTGACCTTACTTCCTGTCCAAACCGGAAGTCAAAGTTTAATATTTAAAAAAATCATATCTCAATAACCACAAGAGGTAAATTCACATTTTTTGCACCATTCTATACATTGTTAATTGTCGAAAAATATTTACACAAAGGTGACACCAATTTGACCTTACTTCCTGTCCAAACCGGAAGTCAAAGTTTAATATTTAAAAAAATCATATCTCAACCACAAGAGGTAAATTGAAATTTTTTGCACCATTGTATAGATTGTTAATTGTCGAAAAATATTTACACAAAGGTGACCCCAATTTGACCTTACTTCCTGTCCAAACCGGAAGTCAAAGTTTAATATTAAAAAAAATCATCCACAAGAGGTAAATTCACAATCTTTGCACCATTGTACAGATCGTTAATTGTCAAAAAAAAATTAAACAAAGTTGACCCCAATTTGACCTTTACTTCCTCCCGAACACCTAGTGTTTGTCAATACAAACACCAATCTCTAGTTATTTATTTATTTATTTACTGTCAGCCACCCTAAACAAGGCCAATAACCACTAAAGTGTAAGGGGTTACATATGTAATATGTCATCTATGTTACTTCCTCTCGTTTGTTGCCCAGACATATGCGGTACTTCAAATAATCATCTGCGATTTGGAGAAGCGCTTACAATTCTAGGGGAAACTACCTTACAACCAGACGGAAATCGCAGCCCTCACTTTGCTGTATATTCCGGAACGTCAGCGTCGTTTCCGAATACTACGAGTAATGTTTCTTTAATAGAACACCCGAGTATTAGGCATCTCGAGTGTGTTTGGAAATTCACTGAGCCGCCAGGAAGTCGAATCCGAATAGAGATTCTCGAATTTGCTAGTTATGGTTTTATATTGAAAGTTGGAAGTGGAGTCGATCCTTCTGACGGAGAGCCGATTGCAGTATTGCACACGAGTTCATTTCCTTATCGTCTGCCGTACGCGATGGAGGTGTTGTCTGTTGATTCGGGAGTCTGGATAGTGCTGGAATGGAACGGGCCGTATATATCATTTAACAGACTAAGAATTGTATTGACGGTGTATAACATGACTGGTAGGTTCATTTCAAAACAGTACATGTAAAATTCCGTCTGACTTAGTTTTATATTATTCATGGTTTATTTTATTGATTATTAACAGCTTCACAGCCAATTGCGACAATATTAGAGTTAAATGCCCTATGAAACTGGAACTTTCAACTTACACCTTTATAATAAAGAAAGTTAGTAAACAAAACTTGAGTTTTTAAAATTTATAATTTTTTAACTTCCAATTGATAATATTCGTTTCAAGTGGTTATATTGGAGAAACCCGTTAAAGGTTCGCTGAACTCGAGATCCACGATGTTCAAAGAAATGATTTGAAAACCTAAACTAAATATCTCTAAAATAAAAACAACTTTACAATCAGGTACAATTATTAGAGCTATATCATATTGCATTGATGTATTTGTTTTCTCTATTATTCGATAAATACTTTCGAATCCACGTGGGTTTAATTCAAATTTCCGATTTTCTTGATTATAATTTTAGTGTGTGATGACAATCAGTTTGTATGCCCATCTGGTCTTCAATGCCTTAATACGTCGTCTATCTGTGACGGCCGACGACAATGCGACGCTTACGAGGATGAAGTAGGGTGTGGTAAGGAAAACTACAGGAGTGATTAGTTTCTCTAAAATCTCCCAAATTATCCCTTTATTAAACCACAACTTTACATTATTATTATCTGATCACCCTTTTAATTCACAGTTTATCATGCAACATGTAGGCTGTGCTGAAGCCGTTACCTGTTTATTAACTTTCTTGCATACCTCAAGCACCGATTCTTGTCATTTAATTGGTGGAACACACATTTGTACTGGCTCAAAAAGAGTATAAATGTGGACATGTTACGTCTCGAGGTTAGTTCTGAAATCACGGTTTGAGAATCAACCCAGCCTTAGTAGCGATCACACTGAACACGATTAAGAGAACACAACGAGAAAATAAACGGCTGCAGTAGATGGTTCCTGATAGACGACGTCTTTACTTTGAGCTGTGCCAATGCAAAAATGCTGACCAATGCAAAAATGCACGTAACGTACGGGTATTGCAACTATGCGCAGAATTAATTATACAAACAAACTTGACTTTAAAGTGTGCAATCATGGGTCAAATTAGTAAAATATCCAATGTCCCAGTTACAATTTTACCTCGTGCTATAGTTCTCCATTGTACTCAATATTTATAATACAAAACAATGCAATAATAACTTTATTATCCCATTATGGAAAACTTGATTGCCTTTTACATTCATAAAAAAATCTCAACAATTATGCACAAAAGATTGTTAAAAAAGTACATAACATATAAATTAGTTATAAAAAAAATATTAAAAAATTGAGGAAAGACTAGTCAGTCTTCTAAGTAAGTGGAGTGTCGTGACCGAGCGGTCTAGGGCATCGAACTCAAGTTCTGGTGTTGTCAGAATGTGGGTTCGATTCCCAGCCTAATCGGTCTCTACTCTTGTGTCCCTAAGCAAGACACTTAACCATAATTGCTTCGTCCTTCGGATGGGACTTAAACCGTAGGTCCCGTGTAGTAGATTAAGTAATGCACGTAAAATAACCCAGAACACTTATCGTGGAAGAGTAGGGGTTTACCCCAGTGTTTCTGGTTCACAAAGCAAGCGCCCTTGTTTACAGGTTTCCTGGGCACCTTTGGAAAACAGTGTTTCACTGAAAGGTCTCCCCAGGTTAAATAAGAAATAAATAAATATTACAGATCTTTGTTATCAAAGAATACTTAAATGAAAAACCCAGACTCAGTGTTTTAATGATCGTATCTGTCTCTTTCTCGGTCTAAAACACATGGTATTTTTTGGATTTACTAGGAGGGTGTGGTGAACACTATTACGCATGCGCATCAGGAGACTGTATCCCAAGGTACCAGCAATGTAACGGACAGAAGGACTGTGGGGACTTTACGGACGAGTTTCTGTGCGGTTAGTAAGATCAAACTGGGACCCATGGTTTTTGTTGATGTCAATATAATATTGTCAGGTTAAAAATGCCACTTCTCTTAAGTATCCTTTATAAAAAGTGAAAGTGTAAACCAGCAAAGAAAAGTTAATTTGACTTAGCTACATCATCGCATTTTAGTCGATATAATTATGTACGTGTAAATGGAAGGGTCAACCCACTAAATAAAGTCTAAATATTGCAGTGGCGAAACAAAACGCTGACGCCAATGTATTAACTGGAAACACTCCATATCTCAGATATGGACAGACTCAGGGAGTACAGTCAATTTATTTCATTGTTTGGAGAAGGTGTGGTGCGGACACGTCGTGAATGAGCGCCTAACAAGCAGCCACTCATAACAGCTCTCCAGTTTTTGTGCTAAGTAAGTGTTTTGTAGCTACAAGTTTGTCTTCATTTTTATACTAGTGGATTTCTTATTACACCTGGAATCTACTGGACGTTTTATGTGAGTATTGGTACATTTGTTTTTTTTATAATAAGTGAAAAACTGTTGTATTTTTTGTCTGTCTCTGCTATAAGATTTTACTGTGTTGTGGATACACGCTTGTATCTTCATTTTATTTGTGCAGTCAACCCTGATTTAGATTATAACCTGTAGCTTGACCACAAGCCTTTTGTTTGGATCAACAACCTTGTGATTAGACAATGGAGGTCTACATTCTGTTTATTCTACTCCTGCTTTCCGTACCATTGTGTCTCAATGACTCATCTTTAGAATTCAGCATGCAACCTACAAATACACTAGGCCTACATAAAAAACAACAAATCCGCCATCTTAAATTCTTGAGTTGCCCTATATCATATTATAATAACTCATCTGTCACCTTTCACCTGGAACTCTTAATTTCTGGTGACATAAACCCAAACCCTGGACCTGAAACACTGAACAACACACCCACAAACGCCACTCAGCTCCATAAAATTTCCTACAGCCGCAATGAACTACTCAATCTTCGCAATGCTCCATGTACTGATGCAGCTCTATCTTATTCAGCATTGAGTCAATTGAACTATCTTGGAATACTTGCCAATCAACTCCAAACATACCGCCGCACACATAGAGGTAAAAAAGCTGGTCGCCGTAGAATGGACAGACTTACACAACTAGCACTCCGGCCTCACCAACCCCCAACAGTGAACTTAACCACATCAACAAGCGACATTGGCATAACTTCAACTCCAAATGTTCATGATGAATCTAAACTTCAGCTCTGTGTCTTGAATACTCAATCCATATGTAACAAATCGGATGAATTTGTTGACTTTGTACTTCAAAACAATTTGGATCTTGTTGCTATATCCGAGACATGGTTTAAACCTGATGATGACTTGCTACCCCGCGAGTGCACTCCTGCTGGCTACTCTCTCCATCATATCCCCAGACCAAAAAAGACCGGTGGAGGGGTTGCAATTCTCTTTAGGTCCAATTTATCTGTCAGTATGAAAAATGTTAACATTGACTACCTAACATTTGAATCTCTGCATGCTGAGGTAACGTGCAACTCTAGATCTGTTCGCCTTGTTAATATTATATCGACCAGAAAGGGATGTTGATGGTAAACATGTAAATTTCTCCATTTTCTGCAGGAATTTGATAAATTAATTGTGGATTATCTCTTGCACCCATCTGACATTATTTTAACCGGCGATTTTAACATTCATATGGCATCACTTCAAACAATTATGCAAATCAGTTTAAAGATCTGCTCTCTGCTCATGGACTTATCCAGCATATCACAGCACCCACTCATCGATATGGTCACTGTCTTGACCTCATGATAACGCGTGAAAATACTTCACCTCTCATCTCGAATATAACTATCCATCCCGGCTTATCTGATCATTATGCAATCATGGCAGATATGAACCTTAAAAAACCTCCCATGCCTACCATTTCTGTAACTACTCGCCACTGGAAAATGTAAATATTAAAGATTTATGTCATGATATTGAATCTCAACTGGAAAATGTAAACCTTGAAGATGGTGAGCTGGATTCTTGTGTCAGTCTATTTGAATCTACTGTCCGTAACATCTTGGATGATCATGCTTCGCAAAAAACTCGAACTGTTAAAACTACAATCTGAATCCCCCTGGTTCAATGATGATATTCGTGCTGCAAGGAAAATCCGTCGTCAACTTGAACGAAAATGGCGTGACAATGGGAAACTTGGAGTACATCGGCAAGAATACTGTAACCAACGTGATATTGTGAAGAACATGATTAACCAGGCAAAAATAACTCACTACTCATCTCTTGTGGAAGAGAGCTCTGGCGATCAGAAAAAACTCTTTAACATTGTTGAAAAGCTGCTTCATAAACCCAAAACTCCAGTGCTTCCATCTTTACACACTCCGATCAGGACCTCGCAAATGCATTTTCAAACTTTTTTGTCACAAAAATTGAGAATATTCGTCGTTCTTTTGCCCCAGTACCTGCCATTCTATCACAAACACCGTCACGCAAGGATTCACAATGTAGACTGTCTATGTTTGAGCCTACTAGTATTACGGAGATAAAGAAACTCATCATGAAATCGCCATCAAAATCATGTGAACTTGATCCATTACCAACTTCGCTAATAAAACAAAATATTGATGTGTTTGCTAAGTATATCACAATTATTGTAAACAGATCTCTTTCTTCTGGTTGTTTCCTTGATAGCCAGAAGGTTGCTCATGTTAAACCACTCCTGAAGAAACCCAATTTGGACAAGGAAGTTTTCAAAAATTACCGACCGGTGGCGAATTTAAAGTACCTTGGAAAAACAATCGAGCGAGTTGTTTCATCACGGATCTCTGACCATGTTCGTGCTAATAACCTGTCGGACACATTTCAGTCAGCCTATAAACCATTTCATGGAACGGAAACTGCTCTTCTCCGCGTCAACAATGACATTTTATCTGCCATGGATGATGGAAAAATCACTGCATTAGTTTTGTTAGACTTAAGCGCCGCTTTTGACACGGTCGATCACAAAATCCTTCTCTGCCGCCTTCAATATCATCTTGGAATACATGACACAGCCCTGGATTGGTGTAGGTCCTATCTTTTAAATAGGCCCCAGCATGTTTGTATTGGTAACGCTATCTCCGAGCCTGTTATTCTTGACTATTCTGTATGCCAAGGCTCCGTGCTCGGCCCACAGTGGTTTACTGTTTATACGTTTCCAGTTCGTGATATCATTTTGAAGTATAATTTAAATTACCATGTCTACGCTGATGACACGCAGCTTTACATTACTTTTAAATCTTCTCAAGAACCTGCCGATTCCTGCATTACAACACTGGAGAAATCTATTCAAGAGATTGTTGGATGAGACAAAACTTCCTGAAATTGAACGACGAAAAAACAGAATTTGTTCTATTTGGATCACGTCAGCAATTGTCTAAAGTTTCTCTTCCATTTATTACAATTGGTGACTCGCAGATAACCCCTTCATCACAAGCACGTAATTTGGGTGTTATATTTGACTCGACAATGACTTTAAAACCTCATATCTCCAACATTGTTCGCATCAGTGTTGGAGCAAAGGCTTTGATCCTCAAGGCCAAGGCTTTGACCCTCAAGGCCAAGGCGTTGACCCTCAAGCCTTAAGGCTAAGGCCAAGGCTTAACCCTCAAGGCCAAGGCCAAGGCCAAGGCCCTCCAGTATAAAATTACTACTAATATAAAACATGTCACATCATAACGAATCGCTTATAGTAAGAATAAAAACTTCACGTACAAATATATGACTGAGTAGAAGTTCAGGTCTTCGTGGATACCATTTAAATATAACAAAAAGAATGGTTTGCTTTCATACTGATGCACATTATTCTAAACCGAGTATAACAAAAGCTGGGGATCTAAGAACGGCTGTTTTTAACTTATGTTACCTCGTTATTATGTAACATGGAAGTAATTTTACTTTCTGGGCCATCATGGTTAGAAATATTAGCATTACCTAAAACATACCAGACTATATCACCCAGAAGGTCTCAAGAACGGTGCTGTACTGGTCGATCTATCAGCAGCATATGACACGGTATGGCATAAAGGTCTTGCCCTAAAACTACACAAAATCATACCTGATAAAACCTTAGTAAACTTTCTCATGACACTGATCACCTGCAGAAGCTTTACAATGACGGTTGGCGAAGAAACCAGTAAAAAATGCTTCCTGAAAAACGGGATCCCGCAGGGCTCAGTGCTTGCACCGATTTAATTCAACATTTACACTGCTGACCTACCAACCACTGTCTCAAAGAAATATATCTACGCAGATGACAAAGCACTCCTAACCTCTGCCAAAAACTTTAACAAGCTTGAAACAACACTTGGCACCGATATGGAATCCTTAAGCCGTTACTTCAAAAACTGGAGACTCCGACTTAACATCACCAAAACTGTTTAGCAACTAGACTGGCTAACTACAAAATCAAAGTCGTTTCCAATGGCACAACCATCCCGTATGATGATTTCCCCAAGTATCTTGGTGTTACTTTGGACAGATCTCTAACATACAAAAGCCATCTCACACAGCTCGCACAGAAAGCCAACACTCATTAGACAACTAGCAGGCTTTCCTGGGGCGCAGACTACAACGTTCTTCGAATCTCAGCAATAGCTTTAGTATACTCTGTTGCAGAGTACTGTGCACCGGTATAGGCAAGGAGCACCCACACCAGCAAGATTGACGTAGCCCTTAACAACACCATGCGCATCATCTCAGGATGTATCAGATCAACTCCCACTCAATACCTTCCAGTAGTCAGTGGAATTGCTCCTTATGAAGTGAGATGTCAGCACCAATACCTTGCTCTTGCGCGACGTGCCGCTGGGTGTGACTCCCATCTGCTTCATCAACTGTTGACAAACACCAATCAAAAACCTCCACCACAACTGCGACTGCCATCAAGAAATCGTTACCATCGACAAGCCCACAAACTGCTAGAAATTAGCATTGGATCGCACCCAAAGACTTGGGCACTAACCACGTGGCGGAATATGTGGCAAGAATCAGAATCCAGGACGTGGATATTTAACTACATTTTGCCACTGCTGGGTCAAACTTAACAGACTAAGAACTGGCCATGGCCGATTTGGACATAACATGCTCCGCATGGGACTAAGTGACAACGCTAAATGTACCTGTGGTCATGATGACCAGACTGTACATCACATCGTTCATGACTGTATTATTTATAAATGTGATGGAAATTTAACTGAACTCGACCAGTCTGCATTAAACTGGATCCGTAACCTAACCTTGTCATGTTAACTTTGTATGAACCATACGATAAATAAATAAATAAAGCAGTCCACAGCACGAATCAGATGATGTTCTATCTAACCCATATATTGTATGCAAGTTAAGTATAATTATATCTCCCTGGCCCCACAAGTACAAGTATACCAAAAATTATTATAGCTTTGTTTTGGGGGAAGCAGCAAAATGTACTATCATGGTAACAAAATGTGATGCTGTAAAAGTGAAAGTGTGTCAACACACAAATCTAGGGCGTTTTCCCTCCTCCATGGTAAAACATGATTAAATTAGATACTGCAGACTTTGCAGACGGCTGACTCCAAGTTGTATGTTTGTAGAAAAGCAAAATTTCAAACAAATTTACCTGAAAAATTCAAAAATCGATGGGCCTTGAAGAGCAAGGCCCTAAAGTTGCAAGGCTTTGACCCTCAAGGCCAAGGCTTTTGCCCTCAAGCCTTAAGGCTAAGGCCAAGGCCCTAAAATCAAGCCTTAAGGCAGCCTTAAGGCCAAGGCTGGTTCGCATATCATCATTTCATATCAGAAATATTAGCCGAATAAGGAAATACTTGAATAAAAGTGCTGCTGAACAAATTATACATACGTTTGTCACATCACGGATCGATAACGGGAATGCTCTCCTCTACGGTCTCCCGCAGAATCAAATATCGCGTCTTCAGCACATACAAAACACAGCAGCTCGTGTTGTGACTTTGTCCAGAAAGTCATGCCATATCACGCCAATCTAGAAAGAACTGCACTGGCTTCCTGTTTCACAGAGAATTGTTTTTAAACTTATGCTAATTGTTCACAAATCTTTTTATAACATTGCTCCAATTTATATTTCTGAACTGCTTAAAGTCTACACTCCATCACGCAATTTGCGCTCCAGCAACATGTCACTCCTAAAGGAACCAACTTCAAAACAGAACTGGGGTGATAGGTCTTTTTCTGTCGCGGCTCCGAGACTCTGGAATCATCTTCCAACTAAACTCAAATCTTGTCATAGTATAAATAGATTTAAGTCGATGCTTAAAACTTATCTTATGTCACAATTCTTCAAAGATGATGTATATTTGTAATTGCATTGTAGGTACATGTATCTCAATACATAATTTTTCCCTATGCTATCATTGTATCTTGTTTGTATTCATGTTTTATCTTTGTTTCCGCGCCTTGAGCGCCCAGCAGGGTGGATATGTGCGCGCTAAAAATCTTTATTATTATTATTATTATTAATAATGTACCACTATAGTGCGTAGCTGGTACGCGTGTATGTGTAATCCTACCCATCGCGTGATGTCATGTTTTCACGTCGGTTTATTGTCCGCGTGACTTAACTTGTTGGTATGGCTTATTTTCCAGGCTTTTGCGAAAATGAGTTGATTCGAATAAACTCCGGCGCTCCATATTCACTTCAGCAAATCGACAAGGGCCTGTCGTGCATCTGGGTCATAACCTCTGACCCCGGGTTCAGGGTGCAGTTGGAGTTCATTGACCGCCCTCTTTGCGTCATTTCCATCGGTGAGGGCGTACTAGAGGCCGGGATCATCATCAAGACGATTGATCGTTTCGACGAGTCTTTTCCATCATTTATATCGTTGAGTGGCCCGTCAACGTGGATATGGAAACACACGTGTTATCAGGCTAACTCTAAGGATAACACTACCAGGATCGACATACGTCAGTACTCTGCAATTGGTAGGTGCTCTTTGTAAGGTGCTGTCCTTATTAACATGTTTTGAGCTGTTTCATGAAGATCAAGTATCCTCTTAACAAAATCAGATGCCATTTATATCACCAATCAATCAATAATTATATATGAATACAGGCGTATATCCAGCCTCCTTTGTGTGTGTGTATGTGTGTGGGGGGGGGGGCAAAGCCATTTTTGTCCCCATTTTAAGGTTTAGAAGATTTAAGTTTAAGTAACATTTGTACTGATATGACCTTTCATGACATCATGTATGTTAGCATACAGTCTGGGACCGAGACTACGGGATTTGTGGAGTAGGCCTACATGTCAGAACTTGAACGCACCACACAAGCATAAACTATACATGAACGAGACTCAGCCAAGCTGGCACCGTCAGCATCACCACACCTTCCACAATATAAAATAATGAGAAGAAGATCACATTGTGGTATAAAAACAATTACCGAGTATAAATAAATTATTTTTCCTTTTGCCATATTTTTGCCGTCCCCATTTTATCCCTGAAAATTTCTGTGGGGGGGACTTTGCCCCCCGCCCCCACTGGCTACGCTACTGTATGAATAACAGTATGGATGACGTTCTGATGGGTACGTAAAACAAAATGTTCATAAACGAAACGACAATTGCAACACATCAGTTTAATAACCCCTCCCAAGAGAAAGCCCACACACACACACAAAATAAATACTACGAGAGCAAATAATTGCAGGCTGGTATCTCAAGACTCATTTATTTTAGGCACTGTGTATTTTTAAATTGTACTTGCATCTCACTGTAAAGCGCTGTGATACCGTTTGTGTAAGAGCGCTATATAAATGCCTTCATTGTATTGTATTGTATTGTATCTTGGTTTCGATTACCGGTTTGGTAACCATATTAGCCAAAATAATACAAATTGTAATTGTATTTAAACACAAGTTTTTTAAATACAAGATAAAGCAAATAGACATATCAACATTTTCTGACCACCAGAATGTGCACAAAATGAATTTTCCTGCATCTCGGGACCAAGATGTCTTCATGAAACAGACGTCTGCAACGGGTGGGGAGACTGCCCTGAGAAAGAGGATGAATTCGGTTGTGGTGAGGGTTCATGAATATAGAGAGCCGAAGCAATGATATTAACAGAATCTCCGAACTGTTGATTGGGAACTTGACGTCACACTTATTCACTTATTTTGTTACTGTACTATTTGTAACTGCAATTAACTTTCTGATAAACTTGTGGACGTTTATATTATTATCTAGCCGAAAGCAAACATTCTTACATGGGATGTGTTTGATTTTTACCTTTAAGTA
The DNA here is from genome assembly GCA_029582265.1 of Zoroaster sp. YZ-2022. Taxonomy (NCBI): domain Eukaryota; kingdom Metazoa; phylum Echinodermata; class Asteroidea; order Forcipulatida; family Zoroasteridae; genus Zoroaster; species Zoroaster sp. YZ-2022. The sequence continues at coordinate 35,505,143 of CM055828.1, read as the reverse complement.
GACAGAGGGGATAAATAGTGTAATTAATTGTTGAGTCAACAGAGTTTATGTAAAAAGCTCAAACTATAACAGATGATATTTTGCCCATTCATTTAAAGCAAATCTATTACAACATTTCATTCATTGTCGAAATGACATTGTTTTAAAGACGCGACATAGCCCCTGTATAATTATATCGTGTGCGTGGAACACTAAAATGTTAAGTGCATTTTTTGAGTTTTGAGAAAAAAACGATTCAAGGTTTGGACCATTGTCAAAAATTAAGTTTCTGTTCATGTGCAGATGGATATATGCAATTATTTCTCATGCAATGTTCACCAAATCGCCAAAAATGCACTTAACATGTTTGTGCTTCATTTATATATGTATTATTTTTGTCAATATCAGGAAGTTGTGGAGAATATCAATATTCTTGTCGTTCCGGGACAGGCTGCGCCTCTAACTCGTCCGTGTGTGATGGCAGAAATGACTGCAATGATATTTCTGATGAATTTGATTGTGGTAAATATCAACTAGCCTATATATACATATTTTATTGGCGGTTAATAATTTTCATTTTCATTTCATTTTTACAAAATATTGTGGCAACACATTATGACAAATAATTAAAAACAATTAGGCCTACTTAATGTATGACGAATAGCGTTATAACACTATAAATCAAAACGCAACTTATAGCTTCACGCATTCTGATTCATATTATAAGAAGCCTATATATATTTCCATTTTGTATTATTCGTTAATTATGTTTTGTTAATGATTTTATTTTGACATATCAGTTCAAAAGAAGAAAACATTTCTCTTGGTAGAATCATTTTGTATATTTTTAAATGACTAAAATGTATATAATTTATTTAATTACTGAATCTTCATGGTGAATATGCTTTAAATGATGCTGATCATAGATGAATGTTCGTATCAGAACTGATTACAACTGGCGACCTATAGACCTAGAAGGGAAATTAGTCTGGTCCCTTTTATGTGTTGATAAATAGCGTTATACTCGTGCTTGCGTGTATGGGGAATCTTACAAAGATGGCCGCGGCATGATAAAGGTCTATACATTTCTTTGTTTTCAAAGGTCTGTGTAGAAATGGTCGGATCGAAATCAACGGTGATGATACTACAATGGTTTCAACACCACACTGGCCTTTATCGTACCCTTCCAGAACTCAGTGTCAATGGTTTGTGGTGGCAGAAGTGGGATTCCATGTGGTCATTATTTTCTCTGAGTTTGATCTGGAACGAGCCTACGATTATCTGTATATTGGAAACGGACACATGTTTCAGAATCCATACTTGAAACTTTCAGGGTGAGTTTTACTGATGTTAAGTTTTTCTCAACAACATGTCAACAATTTACGTCTTTGCAATAATATTATTTAAATCATGTTTTTATGATTTTTCTTTCAGAGGTCAATATCCAATGAAAATCGCCTCGACACAAAATGAACTGTTTATGATTTTTACATCAGATCCCCTAATAGAGACAAAAGGATTCATTCTTGCGGTAACACAAATGCGTGAAGGTAAATGTGTTCGTGGATGTATTTGTTTATAACAACAATTCTACAATTCTACAATTAATATTAAGATATTAAGGTAAAACATAAATTGAAAAAATTGTGGAATTTAAAAGAAATTCACAAATATGAATTTTCCCAGCAAAAAATATTTTAAAGAAGACTCTTTCCAAATTCAACGTATTAAAGAATAATGCTGAAACGTTCACATATTTTTAATGTATTCCTTGATATACAGAAAGTAAGAATGTTCGTACAAGCAATTTTGTAAATATTGTAATTTTTTAGAACTTCCCTTGTAGTAAAGGATATTGTGTGTATTACATAGTAGCAAATCTACAAACTTTTGTTTCTTAATGTGAATTTCGGCTCCATCCCTCTGGGTATGGAACACCAAACTCATACGTCTGTTACGGCGTTCCATACACGGAAAGGTTCGTTCCTCATTAGATACGTTTTGTACAAGGTTTTTGTGAACGTTGTGGATTGTCACTTGACAATTCCAAGGGTAGAAATTGGGTAGTGCTGTGGGATAACAATTTATTGATAGGAGCTGAACATTTTGCCCAAAGTAAATTTGTTTAACTGCTATAATTCAGGTTTATTATTTTGTTTGATTAACTTGGTGTAGTTAGCTGCGGAGAGGATGAAGTAGCTTGTGACACATCTCATCTGGTCTGCGTCCAAAATAACACGTCTGAAAGAGGCCTACCTCTCTGCTTTTCTTCAGGTTTGTTTATCAAGATGTAGACAAAGGTTTAAATCAAACTGAGCCAACAGGCGTGTCGCTAAAGGGGTGGGGAAACTTGGGTGACCATACAATAAAAGGAGGGCAACATTTTTAGTGGCTGAGTATCCCCAAAACCAATCAAATTGTTGCGTGTAGTACATGTGACCAATTTAGCAGTTCCCAAACGCCCTGTTCCTGATGTGTGCAAGAGAACGTGACTGGTGCTCAGCAGATCTGTTAACCCTATCAGGCCTGGGGGCACAATGGTCCCGCTATAATATTTCTCCATAAATTTTCTGACTTTTTCTAACTATTCTTTGGGACCCCCTCACGCCAAAACCTACGATAATGAGTGTTTATGGTTGCCATGGCAACCGTTTATTTTGAACAGGTCCAATTGAATTTCCACTTTTTTTGTTTTTTGATACTGTGTTTTTGGTTTTGTTGTCAACTTTCACACGCTGAACTGGACAACATTGAGTCATGTGACCACTTTCATTACATTTTGGAATCCAACATTGGCCGCTGTTACGTTTAAATGCAATATCTTATATTTTGTCCCCAAAGCATGATTTTTTTAAAGGCTTTTCATAATGTTTTTGCTCAATATATAAATTTATGACATGAATAGTACCATGGATGTTATATCTGCCTTTATTGTACTTCTGGTTAAAAAATCTTTTTAAACATATTGGTTATTGCGCCTTCTAGCGGTGATCTAAGAAATGACGTCACATTATTGATATACTGAAGACAACATTTGTGCAAAATTTTATGGCCAACGGATGAAAATTAAGGAAGTTATGGGAAAAACTAACAGTAACCTATGGAAGTTCTTATGGCCTCATTCGATAGATCGTGTCAAACTGAACAAAAGTACAAAGTTTCATGAACATCGGCTGAAGAATACAGAAAATACGAAAGGGGGACAATGATCCCCCTACCAGGCCTGAGAACGAAAAAAGCCCAGGCTTGATAGGATTAAACTGGGGTGTCCTCCATTGACAAATTATTTTTTCACCAATCTGACCGGACACCGTATTGAGCAAAAGATATCTGACTTAACATCAACATTGATGCAATACATCTGTGCATGTAAATACATTGCTCAGTTGATGTCTATCGATCTTCATTCAATATTTTCCTTTTTAAAGGTCGAACGCTCTTTACATGGTCTGGGTCAACCTAAATTTAATAAAGTTTTCTTTCTTTCTTTATTATTTTATACAGAAGTATGCGGTACGAGTAACATCTATCTAGATAATGTTCCGTACGATCTGAAGTCTCCCCTGTACCCTTCAAACTATCCAACTAACGTTGGATGCTGGTGGCGAGTCTACCCTACCAGATCCAGTTCTATAAACATCGAAGTGGTTTATTTCCGAACAGAGACAGGGCGGGACTTGGTACGTATCGAACCGTACAACCAGGATAAATCATTTGTGTTGCACGGAGCGACAAAAGTGCGTTCATTATTCTTGAAGGCTTACGAGGTTTATTTTTCATTCATTGGTGATTCGACTGTCGAGTATACCGGTTTTCATCTCAGATTGACAAGCGCCAACAACGGTAAGTTATATTTTATTGAATGAAATTTACTAACAAATACCGTAACAATAATGAATCGAGCATAAAATCATGTATTGGGGAAATGGATTACATTACTAAGATTGTGTTTTGGGTTTAATAACTCGTTAACAATGACAATAAATCGTAACATAAATGTAAATGTTATGTTCATGGGCGGATCCAGAACATTTTTTAGGGGGGGCTGAGAATCAAAAACAATTATTTTTCAGTACTACAAAGGGTGCCGCCACTTCCTATGCGCAACGGTTAGTACAGTACTAAGTAGGTCACCTCCTTATGTTTATCCCGCACACTGTGGGAATGGGAGTGCGTTCTCCCCTCCCCTCCCCCTCTTTCTCTCTTTTTCTCTCCCTTTAAAAAAAATAATATTTTTTTAAACGATTTTAGGGGGGCTACAGCCCCCTTAGCCCCCCCCCCCCTGGATCCGCCAATGATGTTTAATAATAATTATGCACATATCTGCATTTGCATATGCATTTACCAATGCAAACGGAAATTCAATTGGACCTTTGTTATTTGGTCTGAGGGGTTTTGAATAATAGTTTAGTAAATGTCGGAAAGTTTAGGCGTGATCGGTCGAAACGTTCTGGAGATTGCAGTAGGAGCAGTTAGTTTTCGCCATGCCCGATAGGGTAACAATCTCAATTTGGTACATACAGATGAAAATCATTGTCTGAACGGTCTGGACTGCGGTGACGGTTTATGCTTACAAGACAATGCCAGATGTGATGGGTTTAAAGATTGTCAAGAAAACGGAATAGATGAACAGCTTTGCGGTAAGACACCATGTTTGGGAAATGTTAATATAAAGGTCTACGCTCACCGATTAAGTGTCGTGGCTGAGCAGTCTAGTACGGAATCAAGTTCTGATGTCAGAATGTGGGATCGAATCCCGGCCTGACTGGTCATAGCATTTGTGTATCTAATTGTTAAGCCGTAGCTATGTTGGGATTTGTAGGATGTTTGTATCTTGATGAAACAATGATCCTCATTATGATCCCCGATCGGGAAACAGTGACATAATTATGTGTGTAGCGCCCTCTGCCAGTATAGCAATTTGAAACTTGTTATTTTCCCTCCTTATTTACGTAGACAATATCACTTGTCCTGAGTTTTATCACTGTCAGAACTCCAGTGAATGTAAGTATCTATCTGTGGTTTGCGACGGACACGTAGACTGCCCTCAAGGAGATGACGAGAAGGAATGTGGTAAGTCTATGCTTGACCTCTTGAGGGCGCTCATTCATTTACGAGCGTCATAAGCTCACCTGGGAATACCTCGTTCTCACTACTAGAACCTGGTGGGAAAACTGCTTTTGCAATGCGGATTGGTTACTAAAAAATAATATGCAAAACTAGTATAAATAATATACTCTCCAACAAAAGAAACTGTGCATCACTAAAATGTTTGTAAGTTTGCATCTATGATTTAAACATTGACCAAATGAAGTTTTTATGGAAGTCCGAGACTGAATTCACAATTGATGGGATAAACAGAAGTGACTGAATATGCACGATAATGTCCTGCGGGTGGGGTTGGAATCACGGATTCAAATTTGAGAGTCACAATGTTAGTATCGAGTGTGCCCCCCTTCAGCATTAATGACAGCTGTGCATCTCCTCCTCATTGAAGCAACGACATTGGCGTGAAAGTTTTGTGGGATATCGTTCCATATGTTGACAAGGTCTCTAGCCAATTCCTGCAGGTTTGACGGTTGCTGAGGCAGTCGACGTAGGCGCCGTTCCATCTCTTCCCAAACATGCTCGATGGGATTCAAATCCGAAGAGTTTGCAGGCCAAGGCAGTAATTCGATGTCATTTTCGTTCATAATCTGTCGAACAACACGTGCGGTATGTGGACGAGCGTTATCCTGCTGAAACGTAAGGCTCGGACTGTGTTGATCTCATCACGATACCTCTCCCGCGTAAGATTGCCTTCCACATTGAGGGGATGATGTGCCGTAATGCCACCCTAAATCATGACAGATCCACCGCCATAACGACGCAGCATTGCGCATAACGTTCACCCCTGCGTTGATAAACGCGTATACGGCCGTCACTGCGTGATAACTGGTACCGTGATTCATCGGTAAACATAACGTTTCTCCACCAGCGTTATGGATGTCGTATGTTTTGTCCTGCACCACCCCCAGACATGCTTGGCGGTGACGTACCGGTACCGTCAAAATGGAACGTATTGCAGGTCTACATGGGCGTAGCCCTATTTCACGTAATCGCCTACGAACCGTTATGGGGTGAATTCGCCTGTTGTTAGGTATCCTCTGTGCAGTATCAGCAGCAGTTTGACGGCGGTTCCTCAGGTGCGTCACTTAACCCTCCGACGAGATAGACAGCCACACCAAAGTGGCAGAATTTATTTATTTCATTGTTTCTCCCAGAAAAAAAACCCACAGATGGCTGAGAGTCATTGATATCCTAAAGGGGACCATTCCACATATCTTAGAAGGGGTGTCAGTTCCCAGAGCTGTGTAGTTTTTTTTTTCTGGGCTGGAAAAGAAAATGCTGCCATATGTCTGTGCAGAAAATCAACCATCCATTGTGTAAACATAAAGACCCCCCCAAATCTAACCCACTGATAAGTGGAACCATCTGTTGACCATCAGACTGTGTTGTTTGATGTCTTGCGACAGCCAGTGCCAGGCATAACCCCCCACCCCCACAGACAGAGTGTCTGGGTTGGGTTACATGCCGGAGAGATAAACCAGACGGCTGTTTACTGTTTGCAAGATTATACAGGAGACAGATACACTACACAGCCGTTGTGTGTCATCTAGGGTTGTAAATAATACCAAACAATAGCTGGGCATGTGTGGAAGTCATTTGGATGACAAACGTCAATGGGGAATGCAGAGAAATTTTTTAAATATAATTACACCCTCCGACGCGTAAGCCCTACTGTTTTTTACAGTAGGTAAATTAGGGTGCCACTGAAAAGAGGAGGGGTTATGCCAACGTCTTGTCATCTGGGGATTGAAAATAATTCTAGACAATAGCAGGGCATGTGGGGAAGTCATTTGGATGTAAAAAGTCAATGGGGAATGCAGAGAACAATTTTAATATAATTAATTCCCTAGGGGATAGGGGTGCCACTGGAAAGTGGAGGGGTGCTACGTTCGAATAAAGTCGCGTGTAGGTCTCTCGTCGGAGGGTTAAATCCAGCGATCTTGACGTTGTGTTGTGACGCGCGGGCGGTCAGCAGCATCATTTCTTTCTCGCTATCGGCTCACTAGAGCCGAAATGGTGTTACGATGGCAGTTGAAGCGTTCTGCAACGTCATGCTGGCTCACGCCAGCTTCCATCATTCCAAGGGCCTGATGACGCTCATGAAGTGACAAACGCGGCATGGCGTTGTGCTTTCTGTGCTCAATGAAGACAAGTTTTCGTTTGACTTTTTGGTTGGCCTTACACACAACTTTAAAGAAAACTTAAACGTAACCGAATTCCGATTACGTAATAGCCTGCAGCATGCCATTTGTGAAATTTACATAAGCCTACTTCCCACCCCTGCAATATTCACGTTATGGGAGAGGTGTCTTATTCCTAACATGTCAGAGGCTCATTCCTGTGAATCTGATGTGTTTGTGATTCCTAGTCACAAAATTATGGCATTTTTTGGTATGCACAGTTTCTTTTGTTGGAGAGTATATTTTGAGGAAATAGCTGTGTATCAGACTATAAACCCTAAACACATCGGCTGCAATCAGTTTGGTTTTATAGCCAAGTTTTTTTTTTAGACTGAAATCGTCCAGAAGTTCCAGGGGGAGAGCAGTGGGATCGAGGAATATCGATACTGATCTAAAGCCCTGGGGACGAGGGTGCGATAAGCTCAACTCGGGCAAGACGTTCAATCACTTTGTTTGAACTGTCCGATATTTATTCAAGATTGAATAGATCGGAATATTTGGATTAGTGTAATCATAAGTGTAGACATGAAGAGCAAGGATGGCCACGTAATAGGTTGGCCCCATAAACGTGTCCAGAATTAGTGTTATAAATAAATGCCTTGTAGTCAAGGAATCTAACAAAGATGGCAGCAGCGTGGTTATTTTCTTTTCTTAACAAAGATCGGCGGTGCCCGTCTGGATGCAGTTGCCACTACAGTGATAATAACAATCTCAAGGTGATCTGTAAGAACGGTTGGGAAAAACAAACTGTTTCAAACATCGTGAAGATTACGAAGGAACTGTAAGATACAACTTGAAATTTCACTTTATAATTTGACCTCAGCTCAGTTTTGAAAATATCGGAGTAATAATATAGTAAGAGTAGAGATATAGTTATTAAACTTATGGCCTGTATACTGTTTTAGAAAACCAAATGTTGTCCTCTTTCGGCTGCTCCCGTTAGGGGTCGCCACAGCGGATCATGATCCGCATATTTGATTTGGCATAAGTTTTACGCCGGATGCCCTTCCAAACGCAACCCTCCCATTTATCCGGGCTTGGGACCGGCACTAAGCATGCACTGGCTTGTACATCCCCATGCAGTGGCTGGGTTCAATTCGGCCCTCGCAGAAATTATTAAGTGTCTTGCTCAAGGACACAAGCACCATGGTCGCCGCAAGGCTTCGAACCCACACACTCTGACGACTCAGCCATCAGAACACAAATCCGATGCACTCAACCGCTTAACCATGGCACCCCACTGTTTTAGAACCCAAATAATTACTGATAAATCATTTATTCTTAGTCAACATTTTTTTTGCAAAGTAAATTTTTTCTTACCCCTTCAAGAAAACTAATACTTCAGGGGAGGTCTAGCTTTCAACATTTGCAGCCAACGACATCCAAACTTAAACAACAATGCTCTTTTAAAGCTATCTTTCAAATGTGTTCGGTAGATGCCATTTCTCAGCCTACCATGGTTATTTGCCTATAATCTTAGGCTCCAACACAATATTGATTTTATATATTTTATAATTTCGAATAAATATTTCAATTGTGAACCGTTAAAGCCTCACTGATTAATTTATTTCAATATAAATTCAAGCGTATGAGTCTGCATCATAATAATTTCTCGTCTCTGTTTAGTACACTTTCAGGAGCAAATATTAGTGTCCTCAATGCTGGTCTATTCAAAGGATTCCTGTTCCTTAATGCACTGTAAGTTTGTAATACTGTTTCTATCGACAATGATTGAATTAAAGCCTCTTGACACTATTTACATGAAAATTATAATTGGTGTAACGTTGATGATGGCATCAATTATCCCTTATAATATTTCTGTGAAAGGTTCTATTTTTTATATTGTAGTACAGTTAGGCCTAATTATATAATTTTACAAACGATTTAAACCTTTAGTATGTTTCCTGAGTGGTGATAACAAAAACTGGGCACTGTCCCCTATATTGATCCCTAGATCTGCCAATGTTAGTCACTTCATTTCATTGTATTTTTCAACCGCTTTATAAAGCAATCGCTTTATAAGTTCTACACACTTATGTTGGCTAACTTTTCCCGCCTTTTGAACTTAGGTCGTTGTCTGGTAATCAAATCCATCAACTACTTCCTGGGACCTTCGTCGATCTTAGCAACTTAACATTTCTGTAAGTTTTGAAAATAAGTAAATTATTAAAAATTGACCGGTTTACATTATGAGGCCACTTTTTGGTGTAACGTTACGATCATGATTACAATAAGATCCAGTTTAATTAATTTAACATTAAAAATGATGCCGCACCCAAAGAATACTATTTATTTCATTTCAGAATTCTGTAAAAAGTGAACACCTATATCTCGAGGAGTCAAATAAGTGTTCCTGGGTATACTGATTGTAATATTGTAATAACTCCATATAGATATGACATGGTGCCATATTACAAACCTTCCTCGTACTTTTTTTCCACCATGCAAAACTTCAAATCCTATTTATCTTCATATACTTTGATTTTGTATTGAAGGGACATTTCGAGGAACCAAATAAGTGATCTGGAGGCGAATTCTTTCTCCGAACTCAAGAATTTGAAAGTCATGTGAGTGAAACTCTTTTTATGGATTTACTTTGGGGAAAGATGTTGTCTTGTCGATGACTATAATAAATATGATGACTTTAATATATATTATTGTTACACTACTGTTAAAACACGAACTCCATTCCATTTCTGGTGACGCCCATAGCCTAATCATACCAAATTTGATGTTTTTTATTTTAGAAGTCAATGTGTTAAAAATCAGGTTGCAAAATAATGGGAAGGTCACAGACATATCTGATGAAGCTGATATTTAATTACATTATAGATATTTGAATAAACATTACATAACATTTGAATAATGTTTTCATTTCATGTTTCAGGATTGCAATGGACATTCCTCTACGAAGTCTACAAATGAGAGCGTTTAGTGGACTTCGTAATCTAAACACACTGTAAGAATTTTTTTTCATAAATTGCAATTTAAAGTAGACCAGGCCGTGCTGGGGGTATTGACGTTTAAAATACACTGGGTTTGAAGATTTTTCTGAAAATTATCAAATTCCGGCTTTTGGAATTGTTGCATTATCTTCATAAGTAAAAATGAAAACCACAATCTTTCCGTGACAGTTTGTTTGGTAGCTGAAATTGTTTCGTTTCAATGAATTATTTGTTGTGATGTGTGTAATTTGTATACCTACATTTGGTCATAATCTTTTTACTCTAGTGTTCTGATCAGAGGTGAATCAAGTAATGACTCTGTCAATGTGGAGCGTGGTGCGGTGTCGGACCTAGTGAGCTTGCAGAAATTGTAAGTATCAAAGAGGAAGTATGTAGAGGAATTCGAAGACTTATTAATGATTATACAAAGACAACAGTATGTGCTGATCTATGCCTTAAACATGAAGCTAAGATGACTTGAATGTTGACGACAACAAAGATGACAACAGTGATGGCAAAGTTGATGAGGATAATAACTTTGATGATGATCGCGATGATAATGATAATGATGAAGATTAAGATGATGATGATTAAGATGAAGATGAAGATGATGATAATGATGAAGATTAAGATGATGATGATGATGATGATGTAGATGATGGTGATGATAATAACAACGATGGTGATAGAGATGATGATAGTGATGATTAAGATGGTAAATCTAATCAATTTATTTGTTTGTTTTCTTTTGAAATTTCAGGTACGTGGATGACTACAGACTCTGTTGTGAGTTTGTTTCTTTACCTAACTTCATGATATCACAATGTGAGACGACTGAGTTACAACCTCCACTGAACCTCTGTGGCAGTCTTATGCAGAACACACTCCTCCGCGTATCCATGTGGGTTCTGGGACTAAGCGCCCTCATCGGCAATGCAGTGGTCATCCTTCAAAGAGCAAAGGAGGGCGATGGGACCCGAAATCGAAATCATAACAAGAAAATAAGTCACTCAATTATGGTTCTAAATCTAGCCGTGTCTGACTTCATGATGGGGGTTTATATGCTCATTATCGCGGTAGCAGATCTACATTTTGGTGAGACGTATTCACAAATGGCCAAGCAATGGCGGTCAAGCGTGATATGCAAAATAGCTGGCGTGCTGTCGGTCATGTCCAGCGAGGCGTCTGTGTTTATCGTCACACTTATAAGTGTCGATTGTTTCTGGAGTATTGCGTACCCCTTCAACTCATGGCAACTACGCAGGAAATCCACCACAGTAGTCCTCCTCGTGATTTGGTCAATATCACTTGGTTTGAGTATTGGACCAACGGTCTTTGGTAGCGGGTCTGATTCGGATATCTACGGTTTATCCGATGTGTGCATTGGACTACCACTCATCACCAAACCAACAGCTTTCGAGTTCAAAGAGGGCGCTATTGATAATCCACTTGGGAGCCAGACTGTATCGATCCCAGTAGGTACAGGTCAGAAGCCAGCCTGGATTTTCTCAGTTATCCTCTTTCTTGGCATCAACCTATTCTGTTTCCTGGTGGTGTTCGTATGCTACGTGGGAATTTTTGTCAAAGTCAGGCGCACAACGAATAAGGTCCGCACTGCTGCCCACCGTGATCGGGAAATCAAGATGGCAGTTAAAATGGCGTTCATAGTCGGCACTGATTTCGCATGCTGGATGCCTGTTATCATCATGGGGATTCTCTCTCAGACTGGGGCGGTAGTAATTGGTCCAGACATCTACGCCTGGATTGTTGTCTTCATCCTACCCATAAACTCGTCCCTAAACCCATATCTGTACACCCTTTTTACGTCAATGTCAGAACAGCGATCAAAGAGCATGAGATCCAAATCATTTTCAATGAGTATGAAATCATTAGACACTTTGAGCATGAGTATTTCAGAAAACAGACATCCACGAAACAAGGAAATGATGGGAGGGCCAAAACAATGATGAAAATACAATATAAATTTTATTAATAATGTTATTAATGTTATTGAATAGATTTGTTCAGAGAGTGAGCATTAAGTAGGAGCAAGTACACAATAATAAATATACATTTCTGCACATATTTCAGAAACAACATTTTATGCACGACCAGTTCGATATTTATATTGAACATAATTTTAATTAAAAGTTATTGTAAATTTACGTAATTTAAAAACCTTTTGTTCTATTTATCCACAAACTTAAAAGAATACCTTTCACAGCACACAGATTCAAGTAGACAAGAAATGTTTTGCATTTGAGTCATACACAGAATATATGCTAGTATATATTGTAATTATTAAAACACGGAAATTTGCACGTGTTTTATTAACCATTTTGATTTTTTTGGCACAAAGAGGTTGATATTCGATTTAATGAACAGTTTATTCTTACATAGTTATTATGCACAATAACCTTTTCAAAATGGTTGTATAGGCTCCGTGTGAGGGCGCTGTTTACGCTAAGCAGCGATTGTCGCCAGCCAAGCATATCACTATTGGCTCTAGTGGATCCATTTGCAAAATTTAAAAAAAAATAAAGATTTACAACAAGAAGTAATTCCTGTTTGTATATAAACTGACTTTATTCAGTCATTGTAGAAAGGCAAAATTAGAGCATCTCAAACAGAATAATTTCTAGGGAAGATTGATACCATCAAAAGAGGCCTAATTGTGAGGGGTGTACCAACAGCTTATGAATGTTACAATGGTGTGGCAACTTCTTCTTTCGTATGATGATGAGCAGCTTAGAGTGCTAGTAGCTGCATACATCGGTTTGATGACATTAGTTGAAACAGGGTGGACCACGTGAAGGTTGTCATCTCCCACCCCGGTGTGGCAACTCTCTCTATACAACGTCTGTATAGACAAGAGCTGAGCGCCCCCTATTGCCAGTCAAAGAGTATCAGTGTATATAGTCCGAGTAGGTGAAATAAATAAGCAGATAAATATTCGCATACAAATGCATAATGACTCATTTCTTTTTGTCATTCATATCTATTGCCTAGCCTGTTAGTACAATTTATAATATCATTCATTTCTACAGGCCAACCTCCAGAGGCTCAAATCTGGGGGGGGGGGGGGGTAAACATTTTAGAGGGAGATGACCAATATAATTCTATCACATCCTCCAGTATTTCCCAACTTGCTATACTAAACTATGCTATATTTTTGCTATATCAATTTTCAGTACCCTCTAACATAGATTACGACACATTTGTAATGCTTTTGTATTAAAATATATGTCCCAGATTGCATCACAGAACATTTAGAACTTAAATCTTTTGGGGCCCTTGGGTAGGCCCCTAACCCTTGGAATTGGCGGTTTGACTTCGCGATAAGCCCTCGCCTGAAAGCATATTTCCACTTTTTAGCACTGTGAGAGAAAATGTTCAATCTGTTTTTTGCGGCTAGTAGAAAAGTAGAAAATTGGATTTGTCCCAAACGTTTTGTGGTTGTTGGAAAGCTGAATAGCAGATTTTTTTCTTTTTACACTTTTCGGTCGCTTTTGTAAGAAAATAAAAGTGCAATTTGCTTTTCGAGTAGCCAAAAAAGCAGAAAAGTAGAATACTTTTTTCAAAACCCTGTATTTGTTTTTTGTCTATTTAGAAAACAAAAAAGCAGATGTCCACTTTTCGACCTAATAGCTATATCACTACCTGTCTTGTGCTTCCCCAACCTATCTCCACAGCTTTAAGAGGGATTCACACCTCTTATAATTGCACCATATATCACTACATGAAAATTGAACTGCCCTTATAACCTGTTTCTTGAGGTGATTTAGTTGTTACCTTTTCCTTCAGTTGATGTATACTGTATGTCTTAGTATCTCTGTGTTCTAATTATCCTGTCATTAATGTGATTTCGTTATCCCTCTGTAGCCTCTTTTATAAAAGCCTTGTTTCTTTTATAAAGCCTTGTTTATAGTGCGAATTCGAGTAAAATATACAATAATTATTCAAGGTTCTATAAAGTTGAAGCTTGCTACTTCATGATCTTGTAGACGAAGAAAGTACCACGAACTATTAGTACAAGGATTTCAGTTTGCACTGAGCGAATACCCTCAACGTATCGACACTTAACAGCCATCTTGATTTGGTTACATTCAAGTCTACAAGCATGATAACGAGGTTCATGTCTAAAATAGTCTGGTACATATGGTGTGGCAACTGAACTATGGACCCCGCGTCAACGGAGTGATCCACTTCACGTTGGGCTCTTATGGGCGAGACTAAGATTAGACCCAAGTGAACTCTTAGCGTCGTTCGATGTTGTTTATACAACCTGTCCCCAAATTCACTTGTTTGTGACCCGTCTAGTTAGTAAAATCGATGTCTGTAGTGTGTGAATATTTGGACAGAGGGCGTACTTCACCTTTTCATTCCATTTTGGACCACGTGCGTTACAAGAAACGTTCCAAGAACATATATTGTGACATTTCTCAACACTGCCCCCATTTAAAGATTCATTTTCCAAAAGTCACCGTGTTAGAAAATAATGCCGCCCACTATTGACTGGTGAGTCAAATTGTAACAAATGTCATTACTTCCTAGCTATTAGGGAGCCCTCCCATGTAGCCTAGTAATACAAAACATTATTCACATTTCCAGTGTTACCAAACAATTCAATTCAAAGAACATTTCTTTATTAATAAATACTAATACACTGTTTGCAGAAACATAACATGGTTAACAGGTGCAATATATGAAATAAATCATCAGAAAATACGACACTTTTTTAAATAATGACTAATACTTAGAATGTTCGGTTCTTGAGTCACACTACGTCACTGTGACGCAATAGCGCTTGACACGTAATGTTGGAGAGTATTGGTAAACGCCCACAATCACCTACGTAAACATGTGCACGCTGCTTCATAAATCTCAAGTTGAATCCTGGAAAACATTTATTGGAATGCTTTATTTGAATGTATGCGAATATGATGTACATGTACTTTCTGAGAAATTGTAATGTGAAGCACGAGCGTTATTGGTTCATTATCCTTCAAATAGGCCAACAATGAAACATCAGTATTTTTGTCGTGTTCACATGTGCATTCTTACAATGCAACGTATGTATCCTGTGACGAGTTATCCTGCTTTTCAACTCATGTTATTTCTATTATTGTATTCTGGTGTTGTATCCATAACCAGAAACATCTTGTATTTGGCCTTGGTTATTGCGTGCAATCATGTAACTATAAAACCGAGTTTTGAGCTGCGGTTACAATACTTGGATTCAATATAGCGGATTGTAAAAAGTAATAGTAGTTTTGTTCGTTATTTTATTCGTTATTGTTCACGAGTAAGTGAAATGTTGCCAAAATTAAAATAAGGTAAAAAAAAAAAAAACAGAAAGAAAAAAAGACTCCGGTTTCTGGTCTCCGCGCGCGTCGCGTCAGAGCCGCGCGTCGCGTCAGACCCGCGCGTCGCATCAGACCCGCGCGTCGGCATTATTCATTTTCGTTTTTTGTTGTTGCTATGAAACGCTGTCCAATTGCAGCCAAAATTGGAATTCTCCTGTGTTTTAAACGTCTTTTTCACATAGGGGTACACTGTAAAAAAAACATCTGTAAAATTACAAGATTTGTTTCCTTTAAAATTACAGCTTGACACCGTATTTCTGGTTTGACGAAGTTTTGTATGTAAATAAACTCCGTACTTACTATTGATAAACAATACGCCGTTTATTTACGTTTTTTTTTTTTTTATATTTAACTGTAAATTTATATTGTCAAGCTGTAATTTTACAGGATTTTTTTTACAGTGTATGAACGTTTGCCCGATTTTGAGGGTCTCTTATAGCCACCATACTTTGTATAGGCTATGGGAAATCTGGTCCCCGCGTATATACATGCAGCATGTATTTCCCTGTTGAAAAAAAAAAAAAAAAAAAGATTACCAAAAAAAAAAAAGAAAACAAAAAAAAGATTACCTATGACCAGAAACCGGAGACTCGAATACACCGTATATTTTGTGAAACTTTGACACTGATGAAGACGATAGAGAACGTGAACAAAAAACCGAGTGGCTTGCCGAACTTGTTTTTGGTCAATATTTGTAACGTCAGTTAAGCAAGTTCCTAATCGTTATCGACAAAACACGCCACATGTATTACGACAATGAATGAATTAAATGAGCGGAAGTATTAAACATGTAGGCCTATAATATTCATGAATGTTAAGACTAGTGTATGAGATGACTTCTGCATATAATAACTATATGATTATTGGGTGAGTATAACATGTCTTATTACCCTAGGTTCCCGATACTGTAACAGGGCCTATTATCATTTTGGCTTTCTGTCTCTTGTCCCATTTCATCTTTTCTGTTTGTCTTGAGTCATATGTCTGTTCGTTTTTTGGTATTTGTTGTTATCCACAAGCTTCTGCTTATTTGAACAGGCCCATCCATACTAAATGTTTTCTCTGATCATTGGCGGATCAATGGGGGCGGATCGACTGGGGGAAGGGGGAACCGTGCACGTAAATTTACCATACATTTCTGAGTGCGCCCCCATCTTTAGATATGTGCCCCCCTTTTTTGCCTTGTGCACCACATTTTTGAGACTTTGGATCCGCCCCGCTGTCTCTGATTTTTAATTGTTTAGCCTATTTAAGTATTCTCATTTCTTTTGGAGTTTCTATTTGTTTTCATATAATTATGAATTAGTGTATACTTAAAATTAAAAATATGGAAATAAATGTGAAATTGAATTGAATATATTTGCCCGCTGTCGTCACTGTCGTCATGACGGTAGCAAAGTGTTATTCACTCATAAAACAGCCGTCGTAGGCAGCAAACAGCCTATGGGGCTAATAATATCACCTTCGTGTCGGGTTAATAACTTGGTTACTACTTTAAATTTATGGACAGCGATTAACCATTATACTAAGACAGTATGGCACGCTTCCTTTAAATTGGGCACGCTACATAAAGAAATATAAATATTGTTCTCTTTCTTTTTGAACATTGTTAATTAAATAGGCTGATTAAAACATTACTGAATTAGTATCTGAAAGCTGACTTAAAGAAGGTGAAAAAGTTTTTTTTTCTGATAAGACAAAACAGGAATATATGCATATTTATATAAAGTTATCGACGGCAATCTTTTCTGTATTTTTTGTTTGAAATATTTCTGGGTAGACTTAATATCGTGTCGATTTTGAAGCCCGTAAACCGGAGACTGTTTTTGCCTTAACGTGTACGAAGGCAAGAATTGATTGGTTGAGATATAAGTGTCACTGCCATTCATTTGTCAGCAAGGCTTGTGATTTAAGACGATCTTTTATGTTCGACAAAATTAACAGTATAATCTTAAATGAATGAACACTAATATAAGACATCGAAATTACGCCGGGCCATCATGACACCGTAATATAGGCCTACCCGACTTCTATATGTATCAATAATGATCAACTAGAGTGTCAGTCGCCTGTCTTATAGATCGCCGTAATAATTGTACAACTGGTGGGAAAGCGATATTCTTTTCTGTAGTTCGGAATTACCATTCTTACGATCACCCATATGCTTTGTATTATATAAATTAATTCCTTTAAAAAAAACATTAAACTAACAATAAAAGAAAAGAAAAAAAGAAAGAAAAAAAAGTAAAAAATATTTTTAAGAAAGGTTTTACAGAAACACATAAATTATAAATATGAACTGTCGTGGATTCGAACAAGACATCCTTCACATGAAATGTCCTATTTAAAATGCAGTCCTCAAAAGGCGCCACCAAGGGTAATATCATCTTGATGAAAAAAATTTCCGCCAATATAATCGTGCCATCTGTAATCCAGCCTCGTCCCCATGATTTTCGGGCAGTTTCTGTATACCCTGTACCCACTGCTCGCTCATCCTGGAACTGGACGATTTCAACATCCAAAAATCTCGCAAATGCAAATTAGGTGATAGTCTGATACCGTTACTAAGAACAGAGTGTGCTGCAGTGGGCAGGCTGTGACTAGGCCATCAAATGTATTTCATCATAATGTCGGTAAAATCACTTATCCAAACATATGATGTGTTAAAACAAAATCTATATATGCATTATAGTATGAAGAAGACAAATATTTTCTTTTTTCGAAATAATATTCTAAAACACTTTTCTCACCAGGGTCTAGTAGTGAGAGCAACGGTAGATCCTGAGGACAAGGTTATCTGTAATCCAGACAACTGTACTATAGTCCACCAAAATAGACTGGCTTGTTACAGATTAATTACAATCATTCTAGATCATGTCTGGTCCCAGCGGACAGGGCTCCTTCGACTGACGTTTTTATATTGCCCAAGGGCCTTGTTCTCTATGATGAGAAAAATAATTCAAAATCTTAAGTATAGGGATCTATTTACATGATTTGAATGGCAGGATAATATAAATACATATACAGAAAATGCATTCAAGTGTAACTAGTATAGATCCATGTTTGGAACAGACACGTCGTTTTGCTGGTACCTCCACTTTCTCTTAATAACACCATAGAGAAAGGTCCTTTCTCTATGATAACACAGACTGAACGGGAGGGGAATGTACATATTAGGAAGGCGGAACTCAAATCGGTAGGAAAGAAAATGTTGACACACATTTGTTGGGTAATGTCCTGTAGGCATGTTAAGCAGAATTCACTTGTCGAGGGAAGGGGGAATTCGCACATCAACCCTTTCAGCCTACTGTCGGACCTGTAACATGACGGCTCTCTTTCGGTATTCGTCACCGATGGCTGAAATGACGAGCGGGTATCGTTTTTAGTTGAAAAACGTTTTTTTCTACATGCACCATTAATATCGCCCAGTTTATACTATATTTTATCCTTTTCCGATATTATTTTGTTGTCACCTATTTTTGTTAGTACAGTCTCCATAACAAACGGCTTACACCCTTCTGGATCATACGAAATATTGGAAACATATTAGGCATACATTGTTAACCTTATCGAACCGAACTAAAACGTCTGTTATTACGAGTAGAAATACTACACAGTAATAATACACCGATCCGGATTACGTCATAGTCCCTGTCAACCCTTACGGTAGCTTCATTGAAAACCCAGACATGCTAGTCTTGCGTCAAGACGTCAGAAACACGGAAGAAGGTCTGGGGTGCTATTTATAGTAATAATTGTTAAGATGTGGTATTGTATGTCGCATTTTAAAATATAATTTCATATGACGGAGTGCAATTCCCCCTACATCCTTATTTCAGGATATTCGCAGTAGGTAAATAATTGAACCCAATAACAGTACATATATCTGCGGACAGGAGGGAACATTCAACTATGGAAATCTGCCAAAACCATGTGCGGCAAACCGGAGGCAGAATTCGCTCAAATCGATTCATTGAAGAGGAACAAAATCGTCCCTCAAGTAAAATGACGGGTAGGCGATAATTTTATTTCATAATCGCATTTTGCTAATCCGGAACAGTATGCCCCCTAGATTCGCAATACTTCCCCAAACATTGTACAGCAGATTATTTCGATTTTATTATTGGACAGAGACACGTTACGTTCACGCATTTTCCATTCCTCCGATAGTAAAGTTTGCTTCTCCAGTGCGTAATGCATACAAACGTTCTCGATTAAGAAAATATCCGTCGCGTTCTGCCTAAATTTATGAGCGGGAAGAAAGTCTAACACGTTTGGTAGCACATTTTCGTAGAAATGAGGTCTTCAAATATTGCATCTTGAGAGATAACAGCAAATTGTTCTTTCATATTGCTATAAAAGTAATTGCATAGTCCATCAAGTATTATATGTTTCGGCAATCACTCCATTTGGATATACATAGAACAGTCGTATACAATAAAAAAAAACCAAGAGGTAGTGACTTGCTATCAACACATTAATCCGTCCGCGCTCCATATATCTGGGATACATGCTTGCTCAGCCCATAGTTACTAGTCAGTTTAAACAGTAGATATACACTACAGCAAAGAAAGTATATAGTTATCATGTTAAATTACAGTGCTGAAGCAGCTATGTAAATACATCCACAGAATACATTATAATTCCACATTTGTTTTTAATAGTCTCTCCTTGTCTAAAACAGTAAGAGACTAATATTAACCTTTGAACCCTACTCTAATGGCCTACCGGCTGTAAATGATACTGCTGCTTGTCAGTCCGTGCGAGGCGATTGACGTGACCGGGATAGTCATGTATTTAGAAATTGTAGTCGAGGAAACACCAAACTAACGGAAGACAAGCGATGCTGTGGAGTAGGTGTGGAAAAGGCGGGAACCATTTGAATGCCGGCGTGGTTTGATGATCTGCGCAGGGAATTTGTGATGCGTTCGCATCGTTAATATAAACGTAAATTCACATCAACCTAAGTACAATTTTGGATGGTTTCTTACAAATAGCAACGATAATTAGAACATCAACATCTTGATGTATTTTAACATAGTAATCGACTACAGTAAATAGTGTTGTTGCTGAACCAGAACATGTGGAGCAAGTTTGTATTGGGCATATTTCCGAGCATTTCATTGCTAGTGTGATTACTTCACTATGGCGACAGCGCTGAGACGATCGCCACTGATATTTCAGCAGGATGTAAAATTCACTGTGTTGGGGAAACCAGGAGTTGGTAAATCCGGTAAGTTTCAAGTTGACTGATACTAGTTGTATTTTTAGGTTTGATGGTATCTCGCAAAAGAGGGATATTAGGAGATACATGCCTATGTAGGAATCAAAGAATGGTTAGATGTATAAATTTGTCAAGGGAGAAGCAGCGAATAATCTTTTTTTTAAAGTAGCCTCACAGAACAGCAACTGTCCCTCTTTTCAGGGTAAAAATGGGGACAGATATTTAGCTGAGGGGCTAACTTTTTGTTTCAATTTATTTTTGTATTGATGAACAAACCGATCCCAAGGGGCATCCCCTTTCGCCCCCCCCCACCCCCACCCCCCCGGCTACGCGTCTGGATGTATAATTATATAATTATTAACATAAACTGAGGAACATAAGTAAGTAGGACTGACAATCAAGGAATTCCATAGTACGGCAGTGTGAAAGAAGGAATTAACATATCGCCTTTTGTGACTTAGCCATGCCCCTAAGACAATCAATATGGCATTTTGTGCACGAGTTGTTTTTAAGTTAGCTTTTCACGAGTTGCGCATTTAATTTTAAGTGTTCGAATTTGTTTTATTGGCTGCGCTTGAAATAGAATTTAAACGGAAAGGAAACTCACTTTCTGGATCAGTCTGATAAGGCCAAGTTCCAGGTGAGTCTAACTAGAGCCAGTTCCGGGTCAGTCTGACTAGTCCCAATTCCGGATCAGTCTGACTAGACCTTGTTTCGGGGTCAGTCTGACTAGACCTTGTTTCGGGGTCAGCCTGACTAGACCCTGTTTCGGGGTCAGCCTGACTGGACCCAGTTCCGGATAAGTCTGACCACTTCCGGATCAGTTTGACTAGACCCAGATTCTGGGTCAGTCTCACTAGACCAAATTGTAATTGTTTAGGTTCCCTGTTAGCTGAGACATTTTTAAGTTATAAAATATGTTTAATATCAAAAGACATAAATATTTTTGTTAAATATTATCATTGAAAATGTTTAGATTTTCAATGCTGAAGTCTTCCGGACAGATGCATTACAGACGTTTCTTATCTAGCGGATTGGAGATTCCATATAGTTGCGTCATTTATCACACAGATCAATACATCCAAACCTTCATGTCTTCATTCTCTAGCTCCTGTATGCTCTCAACTCGTTGCTATGTTCTGTTTTTATAGAAGGACAAGGCCACATTAATAAATTCAGTCTGTCATGATAATTCCCAGTATAATTGGCGCACAGCTCTGTGACGTGATACTATGCGTGATAGACCTATACCTTCCTCGCCTACTTCATGGTTAAATTTGATGCCTTTTGACTTCTTTTTGATTAAAGGTGTAACCCTACATAGCCTTTAATCTTTAATTCTTTGAAGCGGCATCACCCATTCGGCAATGACATAGGACTTGACAACGTCTAATTAAATTTTCAAATCAATCAAAGTACAGAATTAGCTGTTGCTAACTGCTTACCAACCAAAATGACATGTAGGCCTATTAAATATATAGGTAACATTGTAGTTAGTGGCCTTATTTTTCAAACCTAGTAGGATCTTTATCAAAGATTGTACACACCGTATTCATAGGGTTATATCATAGAGGTTATATGTATTATCCACACGACAGGTTATCACCAACTTCAATGCTGTGTTACCATAACACCATTGTGCTCAATTATTATTCTTTTGGCCAAACCTCAGGAAGGTCAAAGTTCATACACTGCAAAAATTATGGTGTTAAAAATACACCCATTGGTGTGCATATTGCCCAATATTAGCACCATGAAATGTTGACACCAATGGTTTTATTTTAACACTCAGTGTTTTGCGGGGTATCACTCAAGAGTGGTCAGAATCTAGGTCAAAACATGTTAAACAGGCTATGGGGTCACGTTGACTTCAATCCGACTGGGCGAGAGGCATAATTATTGATCTTTATTATGCATGTTTACCATCTCCCTGGCGAAAACTGAGTTAAAATTAAAAATCAGCTGAAAACAGAATGCATTCGGAAGAATTTTTCAAATGGAACTGATAGAACTGTGATTCACATTGCGACCATTTAGGAAATGAGGTAAAAAATGCAAGCAGATGTTACTGTGATCACAGACGAATCAAGACCTGATTTGGCAATGCTATAGGCCTATTCCTCAATCATACTAATGAACACTGGTACTTAGTGTTATAGCTGGTTTCCTTCTGAATAGCTCGCATGGGAATTACACTCGGAGGCCTCCAGAGAAAGACGTTAATTTTCTGTGAAGACAGAAATTCATTATGGAAATTATTTTACTCATATTTACTTTAGCCATAGCACCTCAGGCAGAAATATTTCAAGGGATGTCAGGCGCGGATCCAGGAATTTTTTAGACGGGGGGCACACCCAACACGAACATTTTTTTTCCTATGCTAACATTGTATATTGTTTGTAATCATGTTTTTTTCCTTTGTTTTCGCGCCTTAAGCGCCCAGCAGGGTGGATATGTGCGCGCTACAAATCTTTATTATTATTATTATTATTATTATTATTATTATTAAATGCGAGCGCGAAGCGCGAAGCCCTTACGGCGTTGGGTCCGGGGCCCGCTTAAGGGCCCCGGAAAATTTTGGATTCTGGATGCTCTGTGGTGCAATCTGAGGCGATTCCTGGCCAGTTTCACCTGACTTTTTTTGCAAAAGTTTTCAAGATTATATGGAGAATATATATATATATATATATATATATCATTATTTTAGCCATTATTTTTAGCCATTATTTTTAGCCATTATTTTTAGCCATTATTTTAGCGATGTCATGACTACAACAATATAAGTTTCTCCCTCCCCGATTTTTGGCATTTAATTTGCAGTTTTTGACTCAGTTTTAATTTATCCGGAATTTTTCTTGGTTTTAATTCAGTCCAGTTGAAATTTTCAAGAAAAGGGCTTGATTTCATACTGTTCCTTGTCCTGTGTTAAAACCATCGGCAGATCAGCTGCAAGACTCATCGTACTTCGCAGGCCTATACGTACTGGCGTAGAATCCGACAGTAAATTGACATCGGCGATTGTAATTTCCACACGGTACCCCGACCCTTCTTCAGACGAAACGGAACAATTTATAGACGTGGAGGAATCGGGTCAAGAAACCAGACTAGCTTGCTTTGCACCCGATCACAGACTACCGGTTGCCACGAGATGTAGACTAACTAATTTTTTTTTTTTCATTTAAAAAGAAATATATTTTTTTTACTCAATTTACCCGGGGGGCACGTGCCTCCGCGGACCCCCCCCCCCTGGATCCGCGCCTGGATGTTTGATACCATCATCAACTTTACACCAAGTGAGTTAAACTGCATGTGATCATATGTTGTTTGAGATTACCAATAGTGTATGATGGCTTTAAAGGAAGCGTATACATGTGGTAATAACCTAATTACAAAATAACTGAATTATAATCTTAACACTTACTTAAGTTGGTGTGGTTACCAAACATCCTGAGAAATTATTCCATTTGATAATGATGTAATTTGTGAGAAAACGTGAAATGTATTGAGTATATAAATTTGGAAAAAAGCACAGCCGTGATCTGTATTAATATTTTTTTTCTCTCGTTAATGACATAATGAAATGAACTGAAACGTTCACCAGGGGGTTTATACATCTTTCTTAATTTGTATAAAGTATGAATGCATTAACATAATATGAATGATTTACAAATAGATGTTAAGTATTATTAACGACAGATGCCTTCTATGAAGCGTATCCCAATCTACTAAATGTTAATATATTCAACTTATAATAATAATAATAATAATAATAATAATAATAATAATAATAATAATAATAATAATAATAATAATAATAATAATAATAATAATAATAATAATAATAATAATAATAATGTGGACTTATATAGCGCACGTATCCACCAAACTGGTGCTCAAGGCGTATTATATTATTACCCCTGCTCATCAGGCTCATAAATCATTCCTGAAACCATCTCAGCTCCCTGGGGAGTATACAGCTCAATTGCTGCCATTACAGCGCATACAGGGCTAATCAAACACAACAACCAACTCTGCCCTCACAGGTATCCATTTACCCCTGGGTGGAGAGAAGCAATTATGGTAAATTATCTTGCTCAAGGACACAAGCACCATGGTCGCGGTTGGGATTCGAACCCATATTCTGACGACTCAGCCATCAGAACACAAATCCGATGCACTAAACCGCTCGACCATGGCACTCCTTATGTTATTTAGACTTATGAAATTCTTGGGTGATATAAACCATTGATTTGATTTTGCCCTTACACCGACGTACGTATGAAACAATGTATACTCGGTGCTTTTCCGAGTGTCTGTGAAAAAAAAAACAGACTCGGACGGGATTCGAACCCACTACCTCCTGCTTATTAGTGCAGACGTCTTAACCTCTCGACCACCGAGCTTGCCCGATGTTGATTGGCTGGCAGGAATCCTATATAGCAGTGGGTGCCACGATATTTATAGTTTGATGAAATTCTTGCGTCGGGTGATAAACAATTGATTTAATTTTGCCCTACACCGACGTGTGTATAGCACTGTATACTCGTGCTTTCCGAGTGTCTGTGAAAAAACTACACAGGCGACTCGGGCGGGATTCGAGCCCACTACCTCCTGCTTACTCGTGCAGACGTTGTGTCGTTCTCACAGTGAAAATGCATTCAAGCGTTTCGTATTCATTTTAACGTTGAATCTAGGGAAAGAGCATTTGCTCTGATAAATAACATGGGCTATAAATAACCTCAGACAAAAATATTTTTAAATATAGACGGATACCATCATCCACTATACGTTTTATATTAAAAGTTGTCTATTTTGATATTTTTGAAAAACATGTTCTATACCTCCCCATCGTCACCATCAGGGCAGACTTTCAACGGGGCATGAAATCGGTGTCTTAGTTTAAGATGAACACAGTGACTGAAAAATACTGGCCCATTTATGCAGCAGCGACGGTAATATGACATTAGGCCTATATTGCATAGTATTTTCAGTCACTGAGTAATCTAACACTCGCACTCTGATTCTATGCCCTGTTGATTATGACGATATTGTCCCTTTGAATACTGTCCGTGATTTTATTGACAGCACAATTCCCAAGAGATCAATTAGACGGAAGCCACGTCAAGTACACCCTACATCCACGCTTTCTTTGAATAGGGACACAGACAGAAAAAAAAGGAAAGTTGATACTTCCAATCCAATATCCTACATTGATCAATACGCATCTCTCCCAATCATCAAGGTTTTATGTCTCAACACAATTTAAAATGGAAATGCACGACATTTATTAAAATGAAGGTACGACATTGGTATTTGGTTAACATTCCTAATTAATCGTTCATAATCTGTGGTACTTGAAAAAAGCCCTTCTCCCAAGATACATGTTTCACCTAGTGTCCCTCAAGTTTTGGATCCTCTTTTCTTGTTATTATACTTAATAACCTATATACCACATGGCATCGACTCCACAATTCGTCTCTTTGCTGATAATTGCGTCCTTTTAAAGAACAATTAACACTGAGACCGACTGCAGGCAACTCCAGCAGGATCTATCAATACTACAGGAATGGGAATCAAAATGGCTCATGCATTTCCACCGAAGTAAATGTAACTTAATGCAGTTGTGTTCCAAGAGGTTTGCAATCAAAAGCGAATACCAAATACACAATACTATTCTGATTGATCAGAGCTTCAAATGGACAAGACATGTGGACAAAGTGGTTAAAAAATCTAACCAGTTACTAAGTTGCTGTACGCAGAACAGCTGTCCTAAGTCATTCAAGGCAGCCTATACAATTCACAGAATCTACATATTTTATACATATAAATGCATAGGAGTCTTC
Source organism: Zoroaster sp. YZ-2022 (assembly GCA_029582265.1). NCBI lineage: Eukaryota > Metazoa > Echinodermata > Asteroidea > Forcipulatida > Zoroasteridae > Zoroaster > Zoroaster sp. YZ-2022. The sequence continues at coordinate 35,478,497 of CM055828.1, read as the reverse complement.
ACAGGACAAGCTTGTTTTTTTTAGACGCACACCACAGACCTTTCGGAGACCCCACCACTTAATTTCCATTGTCACATTTAAAGGGACAATATCATCACGATCAACAGGGCATGGAATCGGAGTGCTAGTTTCAGATTAACTCAGTGACTGAAAATAGTATCCCACATGATAAGGTCATATTAATTGATTTAATTTTGCCCTACACCGACGTGTGTATAGCACTGTATACTCAGTACTTTCCGAGTGTCTGTGAAAAAACTACACAGGCGACTCGGGCTGGTTTCGAACCCCACGACCTCCTGCTTACTAGTGCAAACGTCTTAACCTCTCGACCACCGAGCTTGCTCGATGACAATTGGCCAGCTAGAATCCCATATAGCAGCGGGTTCCACGATATATATAGGTTGGTGAAATTCTTGCGTCGGGAGATAAACAATTGATTTAATTTTGCCCTACACCGACGTGTGTATAGCACTGTATACTCAGTACTTTCCGAGTGTCATATTACCGTTGCTGCTTCATAAATGAGCCAGTAACTTTTAGTCAGTGTTCATCTTGCACGCAGACACCGATTCCATGCCCTGTTGAAAGTCTGCTATGATCGTGACAATACTGCCCCTTTAAAGAGGAAGAACAATATTGATAGTGGATAGTGTTGACAAAACTGCTTATGAGTTTGTTTACTTTCTTTGAATCAATATTATACATTACTACTACAACCAACCTGTGAAAGCTTCAGCTCGATGCGGAGTCTAAATCATGAGAGCAGTTTGAAAAAGCATTCACAATTTATACACAACTGTAAATTTGTACATTTGTTGTGTTTTCTCTGAAATGAGAGCAAATAAAACAGAATAATAATTCCGGATAATAATTTGGTATTTTTTGAACCCCTAGTTCCATTAAGTGGAAGTAAAACTGAGCTGAACTGAGCATGTTTTCCCTGAATATGATAGTTGGTAAAAACGTGTCCTGTGTCATTGATTTTTCCCCCGTGTACGAAGACGTCCGAAAGCTGTGCAAACTTTGCTTTTCACGGTCAGGTATTTACGAAGGGAATGGAATTTAAATTAACACCTCTGCTTAAGGCTACATCGCAAGCCAAGAGGCGTCTTGTGTATAGAAGGAAAGAACATAGTCATGTAGCTCAGTGTATGGTCCCGCAACGTTGATGACAACCGGTTTTCGCGATGGATTTTTAGTCTCCTCGTGTAAAGGGCTCAAATTCCAATGCTTTTGCGGAAACGGTACTCTGCGTGGAAGCTGTCCTGCCGTCTTAGAGTCTTAGAGAGAATGCAGGGGCCGGATATCAACTGGAGGCCAAGTTTTCGGCGGGGGTTCCTCCCAGTGTTGATTTTGCAAACATGTTATATTTTGTAGGATTTTGTCAAATAGGTGTCCTATTTGTACAAAAAACACGTAAACTCAGTTACAGTGAAAGCATACAGTTATAATGGTATCACATGTCATGTGACAAGAAATGACTTTACATAAGGTGATGTCAATGTTAGTAAGAAAAGACAATTACATCAACAAATTACAAATTATTTGCTAGAGTGTGATTGAATATTCCCATGGTAACATTTTTGATTTCCAATGCTCATCAAATCTACCCGAATACAATTAGTACAATTCTAACCATTGGGACAAAATGTTCTGTTTATTTATAGTTCTACAGGTTTATTGAACTGAGGTTAATAATACTGAGCTTACCTCTTATTATATGGAGGCCTTCTCAATTTTGAAAAGGATTAAAATTATTACAGAGAAACCTTGACAGTTTCAGCTTATTACATTTTGTGGTGAGCAAGAAAACATTGAAAATGCATTCAAATTTGTCGTTGTCATTCTATCACAGAATTTGGCAAAGAGCATTCTTTCCTGAATTTTATCTGGAAAATGACTGAACTTTTCCTAAAAGTGACAACACCTCAGACCACATTTCTGGGGCAGATTGGTGAATTTATCATTCCCCAAAGTACGTACATGTGTACCATCATCAGATTTACACCAAGTACCGGTACGTTTTACATTACAAAAGGAATTTTTTTTAATGTTTTAATTACCAATTATAACCTTGCATTTAAACAAATAATTATTTTGTTCAATGACTGATAGAAAAGGCGAATTATGGTCTCCGGTTATGTGCGCACATCTCATAACAGTCTAATTTATATTCAGATGATATACAGACGTAATAACCCCAAAACATATACCATTAATTCAACGACTGATTATTCATCAGGGTGATGTCTTTGGCGGGCGATAGTACCTATATTGACGTCATTAGATAACTACAGCCTTTCAAACTAATAACCCATCCGCTAAATCGACGAATAAAACACGTGCCGATTCGTAACAGGTTGTCAGGGTATTGTGACTGACATTACTTGCTTATTTTCCCCCAGTAATTCCTCTGTAGTTTGGACAGATAATATGGACACACATAGGGGTTTCGATTTAAAAAATCTCATAGGGCCTACCCGCGGATCATTTTATTTATTTTGCAATACACTCTCGATGACAATTAAATTAATCTTTAGTTTGGTTTGAAGAAGTAGTGTACTTTTTGGAGACAGCGAAATTAAATTACAGGGTAATCGTATTGTGAAGGTATTTATTATAGAGCCCTTTATATCATCATATGCATGTATCAATTGGATTTGATGTTTCATGTTTCAGTGTTCTTTATACTTAGATTGTATTATTATATATTGATTGTTTAATTATGTTCCTCAGACAAGACAATATTTGGTAGCAAAATGCAAACTCTGAATAAATGTTAGAAATCATTAATCACTAATACAATTAATTTCAACTGCAGGTGTTTTTGTGCAACGATAAAATATTATGTGCCTTAAAAATAATCTACGTTTTAGTATTAAGATAATTATTCAATCCTCCAAGGGTTAGCATAACGCCTGCTTGGAATTGTGGCGTAGTATAACCAAGGAACATTAAAATTATGCTGCGATATACAAATTTTGAGGAAAACGAGCTTTTAAGAAATGCACTGTGTAGTAGCCATGTGACTACCTAATCAAGTTACTATGCTAATGGAATTACAATTACATGAGTACGCCAGGAATCCAAACGAAAGTGGCTTATTGATTGAGTTAAAGAGAAGGTACAACATTGGTAATGTTGGCAAAACTGCTTAAGAGTAGCTTTTACGTACACTTTTTGAATAAAAATATAGGCCTACATTAAAAAAAAAACATCCTGTGAAAGTTTCAACTAATAACGTTGTGTTGTTCAGTTCACGAGGAAATATACATTCGGATATGTTGTACTCATTAAAGGAAAGAGTATGCTCTTTCCTAAATTGGGACTGGACATTATTTCACTTTTCTTAAATAAATAACAGAACCTTAGACATATATAATTCTAGGAGGATTAATACCATCATCGCCTTTACACTGAGTTAGTTTTACATTAAAAATCGACTATTTGTTTGTTTGTTTGTTTGTTTTTAATTTGTTTGTTTTTAATTACCAACCTTTATTGCTTACATGTGGCAAACTATATGTATCATAACAAAGCTTTTTTCATTAGATGGAACCTTTTGCAGAATGAAATGTTTAAATCGATGTATGGTTTTGTGGCTACATGTAAGTAGCATTGATCACCTTATTCCATATTTTAGAGAATAGGCTTCGAAGAACTTGTGCCGTGCTAGCTAGACGCGATAAAGTCATTCCAACAGGAGTTTCCAACTCTCAGATAAACTTCCGGGTACTCATAGATCATTACTTTGATGAATTATTCATCAAGGTGGTTTCCAATAACTTAATGAAGTGGGTAATTTTGAGTAATATTGTAACCTGAAGTAGAACATAGTTTTGTGTGCAATGTAATTTAGTTCAACTTGTGAGATAACTTAGACATCTTCAAGAGAGAGGTTCCGTGCTGAACTTATTTTTTCCTTGAAGAAATTCCAAAAAGGATGTGAAATTTGTTATTCGAGTAATCGACTGGCATTCCTGTTGGCGCCAAATCACAGCAAATTGTCGAACGTTTTTCAAACGACTTAATAGGAAGTGTCCTATCAGAGAGCTTCCTTTGATTCATTGGCTTGTACATGCTAATGGTTAAATGCTTTAGTCGACGACTGTTCTATCACAGAGTTAAATACTGAAAAGCTAAAGTGCACACCAATTTCCTTCCCTTTTGGTAAAAATAAAACTCTGTTCTTTAGAAAGACTAAGCAAACATAAATCAGCCCGTTGTTTGGGTAAAGTTTGTTTGCAAGTCATGCAAAACTGAAATTGTTTTGAGAAATATAACATCGAAAACGTGTGGTCACAGATTGCCACTTCCTGCCCGGCGCCGTTTGTTTCCAATGCTTCATTTGTTTTTTCCCTTTCAAGGCTGGAGAATTGTCTGACATATAATACAGTGGGATGGAAATGACTTATTTATTCAGCCGTTAAATTGATAACTAGATCGTGCAGAGGGTATTATAATAAAAAATAAAAAATATTGTAATTTTCTTGAGAAAAAGACCGTACAGCATGATGGCATTGTATTCACTTTTCTTTCTCATAACACGACTCAAAGCAATGGCAATGACAAACAAACTATAGTTGATTTAGATAATAAGCCCGACATCTCCCACCAGACTTGTGAACTATCTGTTCATAAATTTTCTGCTCTGGTTCTTGATTTATATTTCATATGAATAAAGAAATTACCTGTGAAAGTTTCAGCTTATTACGCTATGTCGTTGAAGAGAAAATAATGAAAATGCATTGACGTTTTACCAACATTGAACTTCGGACTCCTTCTTACGTCGAATTTTGATCTGCCGTCACAATTTACTAAATCAAGAATAATTTGGAATTAATTTGAATAATTCTTTCAAAATAATAGTGTCTCAGACAACAATATTTCAAAGAGATATTCGATACCATCATTAACTTTACACCAAATAAAGATGTATAAAACAGTTTCTTTTGGTGGACATTTCTAAATTTAAATTTTATTTTTATTTTGTTTTTATTTTATTCTCAAAAATATTTGTTCAATTTGTTCAATTTTTTCTCCACCCTGAAAAGCCTCCGGTTTTTGTTCTGCCGATGACGTCACATCAAAAGCATAATTAATTACTGTTCTAACCAGTTCCACGTTTGTTGATCCGTACATCTAAGATATTCAATTAGGAGATGTAAGATGTTATTGAGTTCTTTCGGGTACACCATGTAGGCCTAATGATCTCTTTTTGGAAGAAGTGATGACTCTGAGAAGAGCCGGTTGGTTTGTTCTCAACGGTGTACCCGAAAGAACTCAATAACATCTATCTCCACCATGCAAAGCCTCAAATCCTACATCAAGACGTATGATGTTTTTATTTCTAATAGTGACATACTACCCACATTGTATAAATCAATGACATTATGTATGGTTGGGAGTTTCATTCAGCAATTTTTTAGAGGAAAGGAAGAGGTATAGCATTATGTTGAATAGTGATTTTATATTGTATAAGCAAAAGGTATTTTAGTATTTTTCTTTAAAAAACAGAAACCAATAAGTATTTTTGAATAGTCATATTTATAATAATAACTCTCAACATCTTGAATGTTATGATCCAAGTGTCGCTGACATCTAAGGATTATCCAATGACGTCATAGAAACGATATTTAACACATTAAGACCATCTTTTGATCCCATTAATCTATTGACTTTTGCGCGTTTTGTTTTAAACGTGGTTATCAAGAGAGTAGTAGATGTATCCATTTCCCGCCAAAATAATACTGCTTTTTTTCCCCTAAGCGTGTAAGTGGTATACCGTCTCAAGTTTGCAGAGCCCCCGCACATGCAAGGCTTAAATTCAGCAATTTAATTAAGTGAGGCATAGAGTTTATGTTTCTCGGTTCTGCGAGATCGTTCGTAGATTTGATTTCATAACAATATATTATCATCAACAATTCACTTGGGGTGTACAGCATACATGCATGTTGTCTTGAGGGGGCTGATCTTGTTATAATTCGTCTGGAAATAATGCCAGCGGATGTGTCATTGGTGACGGGGAAGGGATTTTGTGACGTATTGATCCCTTAGGAAGTGGCCGGGAAGTGAGTTAGCGTTTATAGTCAAGGCGCAAACCGGCAAACCAGAACACAACTCCTGAAAAGAGACCATGCACGCGAGTGGCGATTTTTGTGGTCTTATGTTTTTCTTTATATTTCTCTACCGATGTGGTAGAGAAATTTTAATCAATAATGCATTAGATAACTAACTTGTTATGATATCACCTAATTAAAATAGATGATCCCAACATTTGCCTTCGGTGATTGTTTAAATAAATTTGCATACATAAATTATTTATATTACAGGAGGTTTATGACTGGTAAAGTACTCGTGCTTCGCCACTTACGTACATGGTCTTTTTTCGGGCATTGTGTTCCAGGTTGTCGTGTACGCCTTGAGTATGACTAATGCCTAATTAGTCCGTGGGTATCATTTGCATATTTATTTGATTTTTATCCAGTATATACATAACAATATCCTGGTAATTTATTTTGTTGTCTCTTTACTATTCGGCCTAGTCTTAGTTTTGTAAAATATTGTCGAATTAATGGTCGAAATGTGATGAAAAACTTAATTGTGGTAAAATTGTTGATGGTTTATCAGTCTTCCCTATAATTTGTTATGTCTAAAGTGCTGCCACTTTTAAGAAAAGTGAATTAATTTTCAGTTTGAATTAAGGAGAACTATTTCCTGAACCACGTTAGAATTAATACAACAAATCTCAATGCACAGGATGGTTTTTTAGGGTAGCCTATATCACGGTTTAAATTTTGCCAGCATAACCAATTATGTATATTCCCTTTAATGTCGTTATTTATCGTTGACATTTTGTTGTTGTTTTACCCGTTGCATGTTAATCCTGCCGTTGGTGATTCTGAAGAAGTAGTTGTTTTTATTATTGTTACTGGTTTTCGTTTCTGCTTGTCAAACGTAAGTCTATTATCTTTCAGACGGCTGCCTTGTGTAATGTGTTAAAGGGATGGTGCAACACAGATAATTACTTGATGATAAAATTACCGAATTATTATACTAATTATTATCTTGATGTGAAATTGGTAAAAGTACCAGTCACCAATTAGCCTAAAGTACTCTCTTTTAAGAGAAAACATGTAAAATGCACTTTCACAAAAAGTTGCCGACGACGACTGTTCGCTCAAAGTGTTTTCTGTATAAAATTGCTAGGGCCTAATGCTTTTTCCTACTTCAGCGGACCTTTCACAAAAAGCATTACTCAAAGTAGCAGTTTTGCCAACAAAACCAATGTTGTACATTCCTTTTAAAGGGACATTAAGTCTTTAAAATCAATACATTGTTGTTGCTGCGCAACAGAGCTGTTAGCAAATATTAAAAAGGGTTTTCATCAAATAAAACAACACAGTTTTCTTGTAATTAACGAGCAATGATAAAAAGCTTTGATGTGTATGTGTTTCCAAGCAGTACTTTTACAACTGGCAGCAGTGCAGACTGGCGTTGTATGCACGTTCAACGTCAACTGAAGAGACAAGGTACAAGGCTGCCTCCACGCGCATGAGCCCGGTGAAACATGAGTTCGACTTGTGTACACCACTGATCTCTATTATACTGGACTGGATCAAGGGTCATGCATTTACATTGAAGCCACTGTACGCCATGTTACTACTCTTATAAACCACACATTACAATCCTACACAGGGAGAATCATCCCCCATTGTGTGTGCATTCCTCGTGTTCCTCTGTGTATTCCTTTTGTGTTTATTGTTTACGCTAGTGGTAAAATGGCCCTTGTGATGGCTTCACTAATTAATGAGGCACTCTCTATCAAGTCAGTATAATAGAGATCAGTCGTGTACACACCGATTTTTCGATCATATGATTGAGTGAACCAAAATGTCAGTACAATTAATCACGTGACTTGGTTTTTCTTCAATATTTTAGGGAAAACGAATTTGTCAGAGGTATATAACTTTCTACGATTGAAAACCTTTCTAGCCATGTATAAAACTCGTACTTATCGTCCCTTTAAGGACAAGCCAATTTAAGCTTCTTCCACAACGCGAGCAACATCAATACATTGACGACAAGAGCTGCAGCAACAGAAACAATATTCATGTTATCCGTGACAAGAATCTAAAAAAAGACAAGACTTCCTCAGAATTCGTGATTTCATGTAGCAAATTGAGCTCCCACTGGTCGTTTCATGTTCGCTGTAATCGACAGAAATTTCCATGTGGCTATTCATAGCACTGTCTTCACTATTGCAATCGAAATGAAGATCAATTTTTAATTTAAAACTGCAAGAGAGAAATAATTGGCAGCGACTTTAAATTTGACCAATACACCAGATAAGTCGTGCCGTGGGGGTTAACGAGGGGGGGGGAACCATTGTGTTATTACAGAGCAATAAGCCTATTCCATTTATAGACGACGTGGTGTTGTTCCTTGTATCTCCTTTATCAAGACTATCGCTGAAACAGCTTCGTATAAATCGTAAGCATCTAGACCCGTTAAACAGGCTTAGGTTAACCATGCACACAGCCGTGAAATTACTTCTAATAGTGCAACTCGCAAAGGTGTGTGGAAAGCACCAAATTGGTTTTGTATATACCTTCAGTATGCTCTAGTGAAAGTCTCGAGAGTTCTTATTTTGAGATCAAACAATTTATGTGGGACAAGTGTATTTCTTATTTAATAATTCAAATGAAATTCAAACAAGCTTAAGCGACGAGAGATTACTGGAAGCAAATACGAGTGTGCTTATATATGTCACACCAAAACAACGGCGGTGTTATAATGTACGGTGTGATAAAAACCTAATCACATGTTTACAATGTATTCAAATAGTAATATTTTGATTGCATTATAACCTTGGTATAAAACTATGAATGTATATATTCAAATTATTGATGTATATATCGCCCGTGTCTTTGGTCATTTTACTGGCAATTTCAGTTTGGTGACTTTCTTTATGATCATTCAAACTTTTTGTTTTATTTCAGGTATTAATTAAGAGAACCACTTTTAAATTTCCAATTTCACAAAATTAATCGTGAAAACCATTGTTCTACAGTAATTAAACTCCGAAATGAGTTCATGCTGTATGTTCACAACTGATTGGATGACAATTCCCTGATTCGATCAGTATACTCTGATTGTCTTCAAGAACGCCATACTTCAGGCTGGGACTGCTGATAGTTACGTGGATGGAGGAACTACATGCATGGCTATTAGCTCGATGAAGCGTGAAGCGTGTTAGAAGGAAAATTCCCATAAAGGATAGCCTGGAACCATTACACACCCGTGAACTCATTGTGCAGTTTGGGGCCTCGGGTGTGTATGGGGGAGGGATGCGTTCACCAATTCCCCCTATTTCCGTCACTTCTGCTGTGATTTCAAGCAGTTATCATAATTTCTGCAATTTTCAAATTTGACTTATACACATAGTTGGATCGTTAATGTTAAACTTGATTAAAAACCGACAGTTACCATAAACATTAAATGGGTTTGACTAGATTCATGAACTCCTTATGCGTATATTACTTAGGAACTCAACATAATCTAGTCTACAATTGCGTGAAATTGTAGTGATTAATGTGAGTAGCTAGAGCTATAAATGACGAGTTAGATCAGTTCAATTTGAATAGATATGGTGTATGCAATGCTGAATGAGCATTAAAATATAAATCATTACTGAAACAGACCCACGTGGATGAACAACTGACAACGAATAAAACTGTCATAGTAAATTGACACAGTACTTAGTATTATATGAACATGTTCACACTACTCACCATGCGGTTGATATGGATTCGTCGTACAGGTCCAAGCACCAATATGTTTATACAATATTACATTTTCCTCCGGCGACGGTGTACGTATGTACACAGTATGACGTGTCTAAAAACATAAACAAATTCGTTGAAAGCTTACCACGATTGCCCCCAATCATCTCGCATACATCATCCTACATAAGACACACGGAGGGGTTAGCACAACAGTTCAGTGTCAAAAGTTCTTTGGGGAATAAAAAGTTCAGACCATAAATACGATGTCCAGGATTTTAATCATTTGTACCAACACAGCTCGCTAGTTAGCCTTGAGTTGCTTCAACTGTTATTGTGTGTTGTGTGTATAAATCGAGCACGGTGAAACAGAACAAACATACATAGATACAAGAAAGTTGGAAGAGAATAGAATGGGCCAGTCTGTGAGTTCCTCACAATATCTATGTCTTTATCTTTTATTACAAATTTTTTACAGCTAATGAAAGGTCAAATAATTGCTCACTTTTTTAAGAATCATGGTTTTAATAATTGTTTTACTGCGCTACGTCTGTGTTTTTCAGACAAGTAATTTACTATTTATAAATTAGGCTTTCAAAATAATATAATACCGCTCCTTAATAATTATGCGCTAGCAATTTAAAACCAATGTATTATTTGAAGCTTTGCACGGTGGAAAATCAGTAAGAGTTTGTGGTAGCACCATGTTATATTCCTCAAACGTTGTAATATTTTGTTAGTTCTGAAAAGAAATGGTGGTTTGACGTTTTGATCAGTATACTCCAGGCCAGTCGCAATATATTTGGACTCGTCAATGTATTTTTAAAGTTGATCTGATTGTCGAGCTCCACATGAAACATTTTTATTTAGAACACCGGCGACATGAACGCGACTGCTGTATGAGTTCTAAATATAGAGGAATCGTTATCAGCTGCTATCGTCAGTAGATAGCACGGTGTAATGGGAGCTATATACCTTCGTATACAGGTGCTGAGCTCGTCCTTGAATGTTTGGCGGCAGGTGTTGATGTGAAACCTGACATGTTGGAGCGGTGGTGTCACTGAGTAACACTGGAAGTAAACGTTCCGTGGTTATTAATCAAACCTTATCAAATCCATATCCGTCTTCACTCTAGTGGGGAACCACTACAACAAACATCTTTTAAATCAGATAACCTATTAAGCTAACATTCATGATGCAGTGAAAAGTATAGTTTTGAATGAGAATGAAGACTCGTCAAGTGGCGGGGGGGGGGGGGGAGTCACACAGAGATTAGTACAGATAGTCTACATCAGGATGATATCAGCATTATGGTCTCAATCAACCAGAGTTTTAGCCATTATTTTTGGTTTTATACATATTCCTCTATATGTAGGCCTATAAATAAACCGAAAGAGTTCGTGGACATGACACTTGAAGTTTTTGTAATTATTTCCCCCATCAGTATACGTCACATTGCTTCTTAAATAACAGCCTTTCAATGTCTCCTACGGGTTGGGTTCACAATGTCAATACGTGCCTGATGCTTTTATTGTTATCCGTTAGAGCTTGGGTGACAGATTCATATTGCCTTTTGGCCGTAAAATGATACGAAAGCGTTGCAAATTCGAGTGTTGGGCAAACATAAAACTGACAAAAAAAACGAACGGCTTTTTGCCGGTTCATTATAGCAATTGGTCCAGCCGGCTTGAACTATTATCCAACAGCAACAAATGAAATTGTTACGGTGTGAAGCAATCGAATCAAGTACAGAAATCATTTTCAGGATTAGGTTGATTCTTGTTTGGCAATGTGTACGCGGTTACCAAGTAGATCTGTTTCCAAGTCGAGCAGCAAGAAGGGAGTGGCAACAAAGGAGTGGCAGCGAGTGAAACAAAAGAAGCCACCGGAAAACGTTCGCACAGAAAATATTTTGATTGAGGTCGCAGATCAACTGTCGCTCTTCCCCTTTCAAGGGTAAAAATGGATTCAAACATTTCGCTGTATGGTAAACATAATTAAAACGGGGCCCAAGGGGGTATCGGGTGCCCCCTCTCCCTTACCAGGTCAGGTTTAGGTCCAACTTTATACCATCACAAAATAATGACAGTTTCTGTAATTAGGCCTGTTTATTTTGGAATTCTAACTGAGCTCCATCCAAGATGTTTCTTACTAATCCTGATAAATCGACAGTTGAATTGAGGGGATTGTGTGAAGAAACTTGTAACACGTTTATTGATTCTGGTTACATCAATACAGATTTTAACACCTCCCCCGTCACGTATAGACCATTTCCAAGATAGCGCATAAACCTAACAACCAATAGTTTCCTGAAAACTATCATCACTGTACTCTAGTCTCTACCTCTTACGGTTATAAAAATGCGATTGGCAGTCGATGACCAGAATTCCCTATTCGAGCGCGGCTAATTATAAAATGCAGCCTCTTCGTGGATGATTAAAACCGTGAACTTAGTGTGCACTGCACGGCGGTTATGTCCCTATGAACTGAATAAATGCGTGTGCACACGTATAGCGATATAATAGCGATATACGAACACAAATGTCTGATGGAGCAGTATAGATATAGCCTAGTTTATGTTGTACCCCTTGTTATTGTTTAAAATCAATTAATACTTATACGTTTAAGAGGTGTTTTTTTAATTTGTGTTGGTGCAAAAATGAGGCTTTTATATGAATTCTGATAATTATGGGGTTTAATACTTTTATTGTTTGGATTCCCATGCGTGATATCTTCAATATAAAGCATTTATATTTACTATAAGGCAGTATACGTCATCAGTGTTCCTAATTGGTCAGATTTGGATAAAGATTTTTAAATGTGAACATAACTTGTTTTAATACATTACAAAATAAATCAAAAATCATATATCTCTTCGTTTCTTTTTGGATCTTTGGAGGAATTTGTTTCAAATTCGGTTTTTTATTGCTGTTATTTTGTTATGGTTCTCAGAAATGTGGAAGGAGTTATCCTTATTAAAGTGACCTCAAAGGTCGGTTTCTATGAATTTCTTGATTGTCACTTTATCCCCTACTTGTGTGTGTGTGCATTCCCACACACTGCAACAACATGGCTGAACACCATGGAAGAATAAAGTTGACACTTGACACCATTTGTGTTATTTTAACACCCTGGTTTTTACGTGGTAATACAATTTAGCCTGTGGTGTCTACTGCTTCTAAGAAATATATACATCATGAAAGTTTTGCGATCAATAGTCAACGAAGACATGCTGCAGGCAGTGACAAATGCCGATGGAATAAGAGTGTTTCTTTAATCGAATGGGCACAGCTGTTTAAATATAAACTCATCGGTTCCCTACCTGTGTCTTTTTTGTCAAAGATGGGCTGGTAGTTTTGGGGACAAATTAAGCTTGTGATTGTTTTAATTGATTATTTTTGAAGTGGAATTGGTCCCTTTATTCCCTTTTGGTGTTTGTCTTATACGTGATTCTGTCAAAGCGTCCGAGTGATTTCACGCGTTCAAAATACCGTAGCGTGAAGAGCCGTCTAAAATTGTTCTCGAGAGAAAGAAAAACAGGGTTACGTGACTTTCTATGGTTGCCCCAGGCCAGAAAATAGTATTTCTCTTTTGAGTCTGTCACTGTGAAGCTATTACAGCCTGGGGTTAGACTAGGTTTTTTAATGTAGGCTATTGGGTTCGTCATAACTATCTGAGGTTTTCAGCTTGCAAGCAATTTTGGGGAATAGATTGTTTTTGCTGGAACTTGAACAAGAGTTCGGTTATGAGTTTTTATTATGACCACTTCACACAGCAATCAGTGAACTTCGTATTAAGCCTAATTTGCATATTAATTACGTGGCCGACGTCTACAAATCTATAAAGTGGTAGGCAAAACAGGGGTAAGATATTCATCTTGTGCTTTCACAAGACTTATGGTCCATCTTGCAGGCTTTAAGATTAGCCTTCAGGATGTCTATACCTGAATATGTGTATTCCTCTGGAGTGAGTTCCCGTGCTAATAATGTTATTTACACAGGTTTCTTGGTTATTGGCTTTTCAGCAGCCTAAAATGTCACTGAATCAGTTCGAGTTTCATTCAAATTGTTTGTTTATAAACCTCGTCCCCAGGGCTTTTAAGCAGTTTGTTTTTATTCCTCGTACTCACTGCTCTATCTCGCCCTGGAACGGTACGATTTCAATATCCAAAATTACTGGATATTTAAATTAAATAGGATCTTGTGTTTTGAGTTAATAGTCTTACATACGGTTACTATCAAGAAAATTTGCTGCAGAAGAAAGGCCGGGACTAGGCCATCAAAATGTGTAATCCTACACATTGCAAGAAGATATTAATTTCCTCACAATTCTTCTTCGATACAATTTGACATGTATTTATATTTAAACATATTATTTTGAAGTAACGAATCCTCTTCGCAGAAATCATGTTTTCATGTTTTCTCACTACCATACTAGTGAGAACGAGGCAGACCATGCGGACGAGGTTGGTTCTGTCTTGATCTGATGAACTGTCTGTTACAAATATACTGTATTTGGCGCCAGATGTGGTATCGCAATACACTTCGATCCAAACAATCGTGTATTGAAATTTTCTATAAGCTTCTGTGCGAGCTACAGCTTGGTGTCTGCTAGCAGGTAAATAATTGGAAAAGGTTTACTCTATAGGTTATTTTGTTTGATGATTAGAGTATCAGCTAGATATTTGGCTGGTGCACGCCGCTATTTGCTCAAACGTTTCAGTGGCGGAAAGAGGGTGAAATTATAGTACCTGAATACCACGACCCTTTTTGCCGCGCTTCCACTATTGTTTGCCTTGTTACCAGATTACTTCAAAAACATTTGTTTGCATGTTTGAAGATGCTTTCTAAGATGGCTGCCGTACAAAATGAATGCCCCGGTAATGGCGTTGCGGTTGATTCATTGCTAGTGTCTGATAGGTCATCCGCAACGGGGACACTCAGTCACAGTGTGTGGAAGGATAGATGTAAACAGAGATCTTCTTACCACACTGCAAGCACATAACTTAGTTCGCGACCTTTTATCGTGTGTTTTACTTGCATTTTGTTCATCAGCACCTTCGAGAGCCGTATTTAATGGCTTGGGACATATTATATGCGTTCTCGTACACCAAACAATGAGATCGATCGAATCAACATAATTATACTAGATAATTCAGTATGAAACGGCTATTTATAACCTATATCCATTGTCAGCTTTGCTTCTGACTGTGAAGCTTACCGTGCATTTTGAAGGGGTAAATCTGTTTTCCAAATTTTCTTGAAAGCAGCACCGACGCACATGTTTACCATTGTTAATCCTCCCGTAATCATTAATAATAATCTATATGGTCGGTCAATAACCTGAGACCAGAGGTTCTTGAGATTTTTGCCAACTTATTCTGAAAATATACTAGGCCTATGTTGCTTTTTACAGGCATTTCCCCAGTCTTTTCCTCTATGTTTTATTTCCACCAAAACACTTAATTTCTTTTCACATTTTGTTTGCTCGTTTCTCTGCTTGTCTGTCAGTCTGTCCTTTGTATTTTTTTTTTTAACCAAAAAGGACAAAAACAAACTTTACTCTGCCCGGAGCAGCACGAGATGACCGGACACGTTTACGTGGTTGAGTATGTACAGTATTGATTTAATTCTCGCCCACTGGACCAGGCCAATAAGTGGGTTTTCCCGCACTTTTCGTTACAAGGACCGTGCCAAAGTGCTTCACAAGCGAATAAAATGTAATGCCACATTAAAATATCACTTCTCCTGAAGAGTGTGATAGATTGATTGGAATGCGCTGACGGAAGGGGCTGTCAGGCGGGAAAGACTTGATTGCGGACAATGCCATATGATAAAACACTTTGTTAATCATTTAAGACATCAATGTTGTTTAATACTTAACTCGTCGTCACAGACACACTTTCTACATAGTCAGGGTTCCGCAGGCTTAGGATTTGGACCGTACTTATTGGAGTCATTCAATGTTTCAATAGTTAAATTCTCCTCTCCATACAGGCATCTTGATTGCAGTAGCATAGATGACAACGTCACTTTCAATTACACAAGTAATAATGTTTGATTCAAATGCAATGAAGTAACATTACAAAGAAATTGAACAAGACTATGGTCAAACACGGAATCAGAATTTGATATTAATTTAATCATTGCATTCACTGCATCTTCCAAAAACTTGCAAATAACATGCCTGGAGTGTACCACAGAGGTTAAGGTATCGCATCTTATCAAACATAACAAATCCCTCACTCCAGATAACTCTTCATGTGACATTTGATTCAAGGCAAGACTGTGTCATCATCAAATCTACATCGTTCCCAAAATAAAATCCACACCATCTCTGTCTTCTACAAAAAACTATTCCATAAAGAAAATATAATGAGGCATTCTCTAACCAGAAGCAGACAAGATACGTGCCGGTAACGGGTGAAAAGATCAAGACAAGAACCACAACGGCACGAATCGCTAACCCCTGTTGCGATTTCTACTTGATTTCAAAAACAACGTACGCCTAATTAAAGTTGGAATTCGAGAGCCGTAAGGACATTATATTTGCCAAAAGATGGCATGTAACATTGTTGTGATATTTTCAGTAATGATCCCAGTGCGCTCCAGGTGATTTTGTTTGATTTTTTGTTGGCCAAATTACAAAAAAGAAGGTTACAAGTTTATCACATTTTTGAAATTTACATGCAAAGTGCTTCTTGGAGAACATTTAATGCGATGTTCATTAACCCGACAGTGAAACTTTAAAATATTTACTTCATTGTACGTTGCATCCGTTCCACGATTGAGATTTTTAATATCCTCCCATATGTGGATATCCGGATGAGGTAATTGCAGTTTGGTTTACCATATGTTGCAGTAACGATCTTTCATTAATCTTACTTGGGAGGAACAATTACACGTAAGTGACGGAAATCTCGGGACGGAGGAACCGGGTAGACAAGTGTATCACGTTACTCAAGGATATCAAGTCATATTACAGAGTATCAAAGACATTGGAAAATAGGGCGGGCTGCAAGGTGTTCAACCTGCTTGTTAAATTTGACACCCGACGACTACGAAGACGATGGTAACGAAGGCGGCGGCGGTCGTGGCAACAGCATCATCATCATCATCATCATCAACAACATCATCATCATCACCATCACCACCTACAACAACAACAACAACAACAACAACAACAACAACAACAACAACAACAACAACAACAACAACAACGTCGTAATTAGGGCCTATTATGTATCGCAAAAGATCATCAAGCTGTAATTGTTACCCTTTAAAAAAATTTCTTTTAGGATTTTTGATGAGGTAGGGTGAATGCTCGGGACTGGCATTCACCTGCACTGACATTCGCTTGCGCTTATCAAAATGAGTTTTCCACCTTCAATACAATCGCAAAACACGAATATACGTAACTGATAGTGACGTTATGTTTGGGCATGAGCACAAGTAATTGATACCCACGCACAATTCTCTAAGTAAACACCTGCACAATGGTTTGCAATCCCAGTTTGAATCTTGGTAAATATATATGTTCGATTGCTTTGTTCAAATGTTGTGCGAATGTGACAAAATAAGCCTATTCTACAAATTGTAATCGTGACGGGTGCCCAATTTAGTAACGCTTTACTCACCATGATTTAGACATAGGCTAATAAAGGAAAGAGTATAACATTGGTAATTATATAAGATTATCAAATTAATGAATAATTATCTCAAACCTTACTTGTTGTTAATCAATAATCATGGGAAATTACTCCGTCTGAAGTACGATACTTAGAAAGTACTTTCATATTTGTCGTCTTTTTCTTTAAAAAAACTTTCAAATGTTAAAGGGACAATATTGTCACGATCAACAGGGCATGGAATCGAATTGCTTGTTTTAGAATAACTCAATGACTGAAAATAATACCCCACATGATAAGGTCATATTACCGTTGCTGCTGCATAAATGAGCCAGTAATGTTCAGTCACTGTGTCCATCTTAAACTAGGACATCGATTCCATGCCCTGTTGAAAATCTGCTCTGATCTTGACGATATAATGTCCCTTCAATGTTATGCTATATTTCGTAAATACTAGAGTGTTGACATTAACGTACATTACCAAATACGAATGTCGTACCTTTCTTTTAAACATTGTCACGTTATGAATTTTCCATTTTCCAGACATTCATCGAATCCCCGAAGCCAGAAGTCTCGAGACAGACTCATTCATTGAAAGACGAACTGGAGATTCTGATTGAGAAATTCTTTCACTATTTTCATACCCATTTCTGTCCCAGTTATTAGTCCAAACGGGTCCTCCTGACAGACCGACAGATCTGCAAGGGAAGATGGAGGTTAATTGAGCGACCAGGGCTGAGCATCACTCTACATATCCGTTCCAATTCACGGACCTTTTTTTAATAGCGCTGCCGGTAAAGACTGGGGCAAATACACAAATTGCATATAGGTCATTGGCCTGACAGATAATTATGTGTATGCTCTCTGCAAAATATCTTAGACCGTCGTAAACAAAATTAAATTAGGATTTGACTCATTGAATGGAAATAATTCACGCACTTATTAATTTGAAGGGCTGAACAATCATTAAAAAATGCAAGTTTAAGAGTTTCATTTGTAATTTTGAGGTCCTATATGAATTATCCTAATTCATATATTGTATGAAATATTATACGAGTGATGTGGAACTTCTGTCATTTCCAATTCTGGTACCGATTGGTTCATTTGTAGTCGAGTTCTTAACATCCGAGTCCAAGTCCAAGCCGGGGTTCAGGCAGTCGAGTCCAAGTTCAGGAAGTCGTGTCCGTGTCCACCAGTCCGATTATGAGTTTCCAATACTTAATGCGTAACATTCAGCTGAAGGGAAGGTACAATATTGGTCATGTTGGCAAAGCTACTTACAAGAGAATGGTCACGATATAAAATTCAACAAGCTTATAACGTTTTGTCGTTCACGAGAAAAGAGTGAACATGTATTCATTCCAACATGGACTTTAGGAAAAAGTATTGTTTGCTAATTTCAAACTGGAAATCATTTTCACTTCTCTTAAAAAATTACAGTACCTCAGAATAATAATCCTATAGATGAGGTAACATTTACAGAACAACCTGGTTTTCTTGGCGCAAAAAAGAAATACATACGTAAGCCTTTTTAATTCAAACATGACAAATTCCTAAGATTATTATTACATTCTGAGCTTTGTCTGGGCTTTTAATATTTAGAATGCTCGAGCTATTATTATTTATTTATTATTTGTTTTAAATGATTTTGCATTTTTGTAAAATGTTTTCAATTTGACTTCACATGGACTCAGCCAAGTCCTCAAGTCTCGTTTGTTCAAATCCACGTCCATAACAAATTGACTTGAGTCCGGATTCGAGTCTGACTCCAGACTCAAGTGGAATTTTATCTGTCCAACTAACTGTAAGATCCAACAAAGCTCACCTATTTCGTGCTCGAAACAGAATTATGTACGCTAACGGAGCTTGCGGTGCGTTAAATTAAAAACACGTTTAGCGTAAAATTCCGCTTTTGACTTAATGCTGGTCACGCCAAAGAAATGTCGTCTAGTAGTGGGACATTGCAAAGGAAGGATGAAATAATGAAATAATGACATTTCCATATCATCAATGTGAAGATTGTCTTGAATACTTCATCTATATAATTTAGGCACGAAAAGACCGGGGCTCTGGTCGAATGAAACAGACCTTCAAATCTAGGTTTCCGAATCTGAACAAATCCTACCTCCATCATCCCGTACATAACCGACTTATAGCTAGTCCCCTATTCGTAGAAACACTTAAAAGATACCGATTTACTTTCCTGAAACAATATGGCATGTTTCAAGCTGAGACACAAGACAAAATATCTCTCGTGAATAATTGTTGTTTTCTAACGAATCACCATTTTACTCCACTGTAAGTGTTATATAGTGCATTTTATAGTGTTTTTATAGTAACACTATATTTGTATAGTCGATGATGTTATCAAACAATCTTTCTGACAGTTTCTTTCATTTTAGTAAAATTAGTAAAATTATTTCCCAACTCAATTTGTGTCCTATGGGAACACAATTCAATATTAGAAGGAATATGACAATTCTGAATATCCTACTTTTTAAAAGTTTTCGATAACGACAAAACTTAGGCCAAAAAAATGTCTCCGGTTTCTGGTCATAGGCTTCAAAATCGGTACGGTCACGCAATATTTTCCCCTTTTTTGTATTTTTGTATTTTTTTTTTGCCAACCAGTGAAATATGTGATACATGTACACGGTTACTGGAACCAGAATAAATTTCCCATACACAAAGTATATTAGGTGAGAGAGGTCGCACAAATCGGGCAAACGTTCATACCCCTATGTGAAAATTTGTTTAAAACACAGCATGGCAAAATTTCAACCAATCCAGCAATTTTGGCTGCAATTGGACATCGCTTCTTGGCAAAAAGGAGAGAAAACGTAGAACGCGTAGACTTTTTTGGCCTAAATAAGCTGAAACGTTCATAGATTGGTTGTTTAAATTCAACGAAAGTAATGATACATTAAGAAGCAGTTTTACTAACATTACCAATGGTATCGTTTCGGTTTGCAGTAACACCGTGTGTTTATCTCATCTATCACTAAGTTAGATTATGGTTCAGGGGAGAACCAATATCGGGCAACTCGTTTCTCAACTTTCGCTAAGTGAGAATGTGGTTCAGGGAGAACCATGGGAACTTCACAGGGTCTTCTCTACGTTTCGATTAGCGTGCTCTAATCTTCATCGGGAGCATTACCGATGGTGTATTATGACTTAATAAAATATTATAATAAATAAGAATGTTATCAAGCGTTTATAGGTAGGCTATTTTCGTTCTTTTATGTCTCAATCTATACAAATATAAATTCAAGATTTTAATAGCCGTTCAAGGTTAACATTCTGTTAGAATGAATTCCTCCTGATTCCTGAGCATGGTCCACCACCGAGCTTTCAATTCCCATGTCAAATTAACTCAAACTTAATCAATGTGGATAATCTGTCTCCATCCTTCGAGGCACTTCATCCAGTAGCTCTGTAAATGCATCCAGGTCTTTATAAGAATCAAGATACATGTTTAAAAAGGAGTAAAAACAGTAACAATGCATTCAGAATTGTTTATTTCATTCCAATGTGGAATTCCTGTCTTTGGATGACAGAAATTTAGTTTGGAAATGATTTCACTAATTTCACTTACGATAGCACATACGAGAGAAAATATTTCAATGTATGTTTGATATCATCATCAACTGATATCATCATCAACTGATATCATCATCAACTGATATCATCATCAACTGATATCATCATCAACTGATATCATCATCAACTGATATCATCATCAACTGATATCAACTGATATCATCATCAACTGATATCATCATCAACTTTACACCAATTAAGTTTCATTTAAATCTGTGATTATTTATGTTTGTCAAGATTATAAATTAACAGTCTAAGTCTTAAAGCTCATCTAGTTGGGTCCTAGCTAATTCGTGTATGGTCGTTACAACTAACCAGCGCAAAATTGTAAGGCTTTGTTTACCGTAAGCGAAAAAAAATCTGCGCTAACGAGAGCAGAAAATGATGTGTTTAACGTAAGCTTATTTCACAGGTAAGCAAGTAATTTCTGCGTACAATGGCTTGCGCAAACATTATTCGCTGTTCCCTGTAATCAGAAAATGGTGCCTGTAAGCGCAGATTGCAGGAACGAGGTTTTAAATAAAGGGGCACTAGGGTGACCCAGCCAAAACTCCAAGTGACCTGATAAAACAGGTCAATACATCAATCAATCAAATAATATACTAAAAATCGATGAGTAAACAAACAATCGAGGAGAATTTGATGAGATCGGGAAGAAGCAGCTGAACGTCCGCAGAGCATTCGTATAAACGGTTAATATGATTAATTATAGCTTTGTAATTCCTTAGAGATTTGACGATCGTGACTTAGGTAGCTCAGTGTGTATTAATATTTGATCGCGGAATCCGGATGTTAAGCAATCAAGTCCCCGAAGCTGAACACGATTGCTTCACAGGGACTTGGACATTTCATCATAGGAAACGGTTGAAAAAGATAATTTATAGAGGTACGCTTGACCGAGTTTCTCCTGTTAAAAGCTCAAAATGGATAACATGAATATTGTCAAAAACCTCAATAAAAGGGCGAAACGACCGAGAATTGTCAATTTCAGCATCCGTACCTACTTTTAAGTGCAAATAATTTGGTCAAAGTGTTAAAGAGAGAGGAAATGACTACAGAGGTCCTGTGTTTTTTCCCACGTAGGACTAATAGACTAGTTGGTGTATACTGCATTCACTATGGAAGATTTGATAATACGGCTCGGTAGAGCAATTCTGATACAATTTAAACAAATAGGCGTATGTCGGTAGAGTGTGATATTCACAAGAATGAATCACCAACAAATCAAATATTGAAAGTACCCAGCCTTTCCATTCTTTCAAAATTGTGTTGTCTTAGTCAATAAAAATGTAGTTAAATTTATTCTTTTTAAATAAAGTATTAATTATGCTCAACACACTTCAGCCCTGTCTTAATCCATGTGTAGGAGATTGAAACACGTCTAGCATCCAACTATTTATACGTCACGTGCTGTATATGTAGTCACGTGATAGAGTGACTACGCTGTGATTAATATTTTAGGGATGTTATATTTGTTATCAGTCATTGTTTTCAGCCCATTGATATTGAGGTGATATTGAGCCCACGGTGAAAAAAGCAAACCAATTAATTTGTGAATCAATAATTTTAACCAGATTTTTGTCTTCGTTTTCAGCTATCGTTGTCCGATACCTAACGCATCGATTCATCGGAGACTACGACGCGAATCTAGGTAACGTTGGTTTTTATTAATCATTTAATAATAGCTCCATGTGATACTTGGTCAATAAGTTTGTTCGTCAATAATTATAATTATAGTTATGTGAAAGCTCGTATGTTGTAAGAAAGTAGTTTAATTGTATATTGCCATGTCGTCAAAAGAGGGCGGTGATTTCTGACCGACCGTTAGTTATACTTTAATTGGAATGTATTGGAATATATTGGAAGAATTTATTTTTTAAACAAATATTGAAAAAACCTTGTTCAAATTGACTGGTGTATATAGGTTGAGTTTTAAATAGACTAAGTAAACGTCAAGCTTAGGACAATTTTTGGAACCTTGTTCGTTGTGTACAAAATAGAGAAAGAGAAAGAAAGAAAGAAAGAAAGAAAGAAAGAAAGAAAGAAAGAAAGAAAGAAAGAAAGAAAGAAAGAAAGAAAGAAAAGAAATCATGACAACTTTGTTCAGTTGTTCCCTTTTCAGAATCGATGTATACCCAGTCAGCAAAGATTGATGATCAACTCATTAACATCAACTTAGTGGATACCGCAGGGGAGTTTGTAAGTAACGTATTACTGAATCTATGAATACTGGTTTAAAAAACATAATTATATTGTTACACATTTAAAAACAATTTATGAAAGTCGTTAACACTTTGACTCGCTTTATATGGGTTAGTATTTCTATTAAGTGTGAGGTTAGCTCTTCATAAGTTGAGATTTATATAAAAGAAAACAATACTATATGGATAATTATAGAAATAAACATATTTTTTATTTCTGAATGTGGAAATAAATTAATAAATATGCTAAACAATCATCAGACCCAAACCTAGGGATTTCAACTTCAAAAACAACAACACGATTTTTATAGGAAATTTTGATTCTGATTAGGCACTGATCCAAGGTATCGAGGGGGGGGGGGGGCTTCACACGGCCAAAACCAAGGAGTAACTAGGGGCACACGAAAAAAGTTTTTCGAGACCCTGAATCCGCCACACTGAACACCCTTCCCTATGAATCCACCAATGATTTGTATGACTTTGAACAGAGCCAGTTTCATCTCAAGATGGAATACTTGATAAACGGTAAATTTTCTTGGGAATAAAGAAGAGAACAAATTATATACAAAACCAATCTCTGTTTATCCAGATCAATGCATTGCTAAAACTTGTGAGATTTTTACCTAATTATTATGACCTAAATGATAGGTCAAATTATTCAACGAGTCTTCTGTTTCAGTGCAAAACAGTATCAATCGTGTAGCTATTCTATATAATGTTAGCCTATCAATAATCGGCACATTTTTTCAATTCATTTGTTTTCATTTGCCGACATGTCTTTGTAGGATTGTGAAAGTGCTACAAGACAGGAGCAGATTCGAACTTCGGACGGACTTGTTCTTGTCTACTCCTTGGCCGACAGGGAAAGTTTGAACTATCTCCACAACATCAAGAGATTCCTTTGCCGATCATCTGGGCGTGATGCCGAGAAAATACCCGCCATTGTCATCGCCAATAAGTCCGACTTATGTCACCTCCGTACCGTGTCGTCAACAGAGGGCGCTGATCTTGCTAAGGAATTGGGCTGCCCTTACTACGAATTATCTGCAAGTGAAGGGTACGTCGATATTGGGGATGCACTACATGATTTATGCAGGGAAATATATAGGGCGGAGAAACGGGCTAAAGTGAAGAAAATATCAGCAAGGCTACAGTTACGACAAACTATAAAGAATTTCACGGACCGCCATATTTACAGGTCGAGAACAAACACTTTGTAACATCGGTCCACTTCTAGATGTTAGAATAGAATAAAATAAGGCCAAAAAGGTCTCCGGGTTCTGATCAAAATCGATGCGGTGACGCGCTTTTTTTTTTCTTCTTTTTTTTGCCAACAGGGAAATACATGATACTTGTATACGCGGGGACCAAGTTTCCCATATACAAAGTATGGTGGCTAAGAGAGGCCTCACAAATCGGAAAAACGATCATACCACTACGTGAAAAAGTCGTTTAAAACACAGCACGGCAGCATTCCAATCGATCCAGCAATTTTGGCCGCTATTGGACATCGTTTCATAGCAAAAGAAAGAAAATTAAAAATGTCGACACGCGGGTCTGAGGCGACGCGCACGGAGACCAGAAACTGAAGACTTTTTTTGTTTGGCCTAAGGCCTTCACTGCAATGAATAAATAGAGTGTTAAAAACTACACTAGTGGTATTTATATGGGACATTTCGCCCAGTTTAAACTCAATTTGACACCACTGTAGTTATTTTAACGCCTTAGTTTCATGAGCCGTTTGTCATGTATGAGTCAATTACAATATTCAGGATATATTTCGTATATAAGTATTGTTTAATTAGCTGTGTACATTTTTGTCGTTTGTGCAATCTAATACGCATAGGCCTACCATGAAAAGAAACACAAGATCATTAAATAAAACTAAATAAACACACAGGCATTTATTTGAGGAGTAGCAAATAATACAAAAAAAGGTATGTAGCCTAATTATTGATTGTTCCTTGGATCTCGACCTAATTAATTAAATTGTATGGTAATGTTCATTCGAGAGCAAAATGATGTTCCGTGCTCTGCACATTGGCAGATCTATGGGATCCAGGGCGGATCTAGGGGGATCTAGGGTGGATCTAGGGCTTTACTAGTGGATCTAGGGTTGATCTAGGAGGATCTAGGGGAATCCAGGGGGATCCAGGGTTTACTAGGGGATCTAGGGTTGATCTAGGAGGATCTAGGAGGATCTAGGGGGATCCAGGGGGATCTAGGAGAATATAGGGTCCAGAGGGGATCACAAGTCCACTTATTAAGTTCCGTGATCTACTCATTGGCATATCTAGGGTGGATCTAGGAGGATCCAGGGGGATCTAGGGAGGATGATCCAGGGCAGATCTAGGGGGATCCAGGGCGGATCTAGGGGGACCTAGGGGCAGTGTGCCCCTTTTTTCGAGACCCTAGATTCGCCCATCCTCTGCTACCCTAGATCCACCCATCCTCTGCTACCCTAGATCCGCCTTTCCTCTGCTACCCTAGATCCGCCCATCCTCTGCTACCCTAGATCCGCCCATCCTCTGCTACCCTAGATCCGCCCATCCTCTGCTACCCTAGATCCGCCTTTCCTCTGCTACCCTAGATCCGCCCATCCTCTGCTACCCTAGATCCGCCCATCCTCTGCTACCCTAGATCCGCCCATCCTCTGCTACCCTAGATCCGCCCATCCTCTGCTACCCTACATCCGCCCATCCTCTGCTGCCCTAGATCCGCCCATCCTCTGCTACCCTACATCCGCCCATCCTCTGCTACCCTACATCCGTCCATCCTCTGCTACAGAAGCTGACTAGTTGATATGAATATACCACGTTATATATACATAATTGTTGAATAGAACCTCAGTGTATATAGACAGAATTTTTATGACTGGGTTCAATAACATGACGTTTTGCCTGCGTTGCTTAAATCGCCTAATAATTGGTCATGTCATAGTTGTAGAGTTGACGACATATTATGCGCCTACTTAATTATATATTGATCACATTTTCTTAAAATAATGTATTTTAATGTCCACAACATTTTGATCAATGCATGACTATCCTTTAGAATTAGAATAACTCGATCTATCGTCATTGTATATCTATACTTGGTCACGATTAATAATGGCAGTTTCGTCTATACGTTGCTTGCTGTCTTCTATTATTGTTCGTTTTGAACTACATTCCTCTGAACAGCCCATGTTCAGATTGCCGTGAGCAATGGATAGACGGTAACCGTTACTTATTGATAACCGCTAAACAAAACTTTAGAAGCTGCGGCATGTCAAACGTTGTCCATTATGGGAAGGCGATCTCATCTGATATCCGTGACAAGCGAGGATGACAAGATGTCCCTAAGGAACTAAACCATCGACGTCTTTGGACCAGGTAACCCTTGGGTTACTTGGCATTGTGGGTCGGTCTGAACAATCGAGCCACGAAGAAAAACAGATTGCTGCTGGACTGACGGGATTAAGGCGACATACAACAACTAGATTGGAGCACTGACCGCCACCAACGGCATTTACTGCATCCCGTTTCTGAGTTTGAATTAATGGCAGAACTAGGCATATACAGTTGTTTATTCATGATGTTTTCTGCATGCAAAATGCCTGGAAGCGACTTTGCCTTATTATCTTTGGAAAGGTATGACAAACTGTAACGGAGGAGTCATATATCATCTGAACTGTTTTCCTGAAAACACATGCATGGAAAAGATCATCTATAATCCGCTACTGAGTGAAAAAAATTGCTAGGAGTGAACGAATATATTTGGTAATTTCTCGATTACAAAATTACTGAATTATTTTCTATAAGCTTTAAAACTTGTATGTAGTTGTAAAGACATCAATCATCATTACTATTCCGTTTCAAATGCTTTTTTTTGGAGAAAAACACGAAAAGGAGAAAGTTTTAATCGATCGCCACCGTGGATGTTGTTTGTTATGTGCGTGAATAGATAGGCCCTATATGAATGTTCACAATTATCTAATAAAATTGTTTTAGTTTTCACAAGTCAGTTTCTATACATATTTCCGGATCTTCATAAATATCTATTCTGACTTTATATACTTCTAGAATTGGCTTTAGGTTTACATGAAAACAAAAACATGAAAATGTTGTCTTTCATAAGTAAGGCCAATATTTTCCTCAAATTGCTCGATGTGGCTAAAGTGTATAGCTGAATATTACTGACAGACATCCCTTTATGTACATCATGTTGATTGCTATATTGAAAAGCTTTACGCGGGGTGTGAATATAGACAGTTTACATTCTATAAACGTCAGATATGCGTTTCCCGTCCCTGGGCAACGGATGCGGCCCTCCATACCCAATTATGCTGAAACACCCAGGGCACAATCCACTTCATGCATTCATTAACTATGACTTTAAAATAATGAAAGCAATTCCCCCCAAAGATTTTAGACACAAAAGTCGATGATATGAAACGTCAAAAATTACGAATAATGAGCCGAGGCCCCTTAGGGCGGCTTGAGTCAGCAAGACGCCAGCTTTATGCATTAAATATTTTTTTCAAGTGACGGGAAATGTAATCTACAGGCAGATTAGTTCGAATTGGGAGAACATAATCAGCATAATAAGTACGTGTTTACTTCAAAAGTCATGGCCCATACTTGTATACTCGCAAGCAAATACATGACATCAGTTATGTAATTAAAAGTTTGGTTCTACAAGACTCTCCTAATAACGCCCAGCCAGGCCAAATTTCATAGAAGTGCAAGACACAAAATATTGCCTTGCAAATGTTTATGCAAAATAAATTGTTGTTGAGAATCTGCCAGAAACAATATACATTTTATGAAAACACGGCTGGTAAACTATTTTTATTGTTCAACATAACTTTTCTGTACTCAATTGATTTAATTTTGCCCTACACCGACGTGTGTATAGCACTGTATGCTCAGTGCTTTCCGAGTGTCTGTGAAAAAACTACACAGGCGACTCGGGCGGGATTCGAACCCACAACCTCCTGCTTACTGGGTCGTGGGTTCGAATTCCGCCCGAGTCGCCTGTGTAGGTTTTTCACAGACACTCGGAAAGCACTGAGCATACAGTGCTGTACACACGTTGTTGTAGGGCAACATTAAATTAAATCAATTGTTTATCTCCCGACGCAAGAATTTCACCAATCTATTTTCTGTACTCAGTAAATTTGTGCTTTAGCAGCTCTTATATGAAATTAGTCCAAGTTGGGTATAGTGCCATGCAGAAGATGATGACTATAGTTATTTTCAGTAACTGAACAATTTACATTTTTTAACTTAAAAAATGTATATACTGTTTTCATTTAAACGTGCATGTAGTTCGTTTGCGGCTTTATAAATTATCAACTTATCTAAAATTCGGATGCGATATCGATACGACTTCCATCATGTTCCCAGAAATGAAAAGCAATCATGGTCTAGACCACAAGCTAAGTAAGATTTGGCGACGATAACAAACCAAAAAGCATCAAATTAATTTAAAAAAAATAATTTAAAAAAATATAAAAATATATATATATTTTTTAAACCTTACTAATCATCACCATGTCTAGATTTTGATCTATTAATTTGTTTGTTTACATACATAATTAATAGCTGACATAATAGCTGTTTTAGGTTCAACATCCGAGGATAACCGTTTCTAAAAGGACTAGTGCCACACACACACACTAAATAAAATGCGCGATTGCAGTTTGAGTGAATTATAACTAATAAAATTTAACAGACAATTCGCTTTTTTAAAAGGGATCAGAGCAGACTTTCCCAATCAGAGCCGACTTTCAACAGGGCATGGAATCGGTGTCCTAGTGACTGAAAATCACTGGCTTATTTATGCAGCAACAACAGTAATGTGACCTAATCATGTGGGATACTATTTTCAGTCAATCTAAAACTAGCTAATCTAAAACTAGCACACCGATTCCATGCTCTGTTGATCGTGACGATATTGTCCATTTAATTATTTCTGAAATGGTGCTGTTTATGAGTGAGTAAACAATGTTTTTAAATTGCCCAGGATTTGACTTATCCTGCCTGATTTGTGGGATCTTTATTGATTAACTCTCGTAGGTGAGTTAGTCTACCGATTGGACTTGGGCTCACAATAAGCACATCAGTT
This sequence comes from Zoroaster sp. YZ-2022, assembly GCA_029582265.1. NCBI lineage: Eukaryota > Metazoa > Echinodermata > Asteroidea > Forcipulatida > Zoroasteridae > Zoroaster > Zoroaster sp. YZ-2022. The sequence continues at coordinate 35,449,170 of CM055828.1, read as the reverse complement.
TTATGTTACACATTTTATAACAGTTTACTAATGGTGTACAAATCTTATACACCTTATGAACGATGAACGATGAAGATATTAAACTTATTATAAAATGTATGGTACTTTACAAAACAAGATTAGACGAAAAAAGAATAAATCGTTCCTCAAACCCTCGCCATTTTATTTACGTTAGTTGGACCTCACTTAGTGAGATATCAGCACATGTTCTCTATTAACTTGTTAGCATTGATATTTTACATTGTAGGTATCTTTAGAGTAAAAAATTCAAATGTTATACCAAACAAGATCAGAAATAAAAACAATTACAGCAAAATTAACCACAAGCTTCTTTATGATGGCATATAAAATAACTGACAGAAAATCAAATATGGTGGTTAATAGCCATTGAATAAAGTTGCTTTCTAGTCCTTGCATATTTATTACAAAGATTTGATAATGGTTATATCAGTATAACTCCAGTGGACTTCACAAGTCTAGTAAGACCATTCTCACCATTATTAAGAAAACCAAGTTATATAATTTACATGCGTGCTAATACCCACACTATCATACATGTAAATGCAAACTTTTAGTCATGAAAACTGATTGTGTGGTGTTTGTCGTAGTCATTATGTTGAAGAAAAAACGAGTAAATACTGGATCTTATTAACATTCATGATTTCCTGACAACTCGTTGGCTCCATAGAGTACCGAAGTGTGACGTCACGGCTGGTTCTAGACAATCTTTATTTCGTTATTTTTCTATGATGCAACACTTACAAAATGGTTCAGAGATTTTGTTAACATGTAGTGTTTACTTCGGCCTTCAGTACCTATGTACGTTACTTTTGGGAGTAGGGCATTTCTGACAATTAAAGGGGCAGTATCGTCACGATCAGAGCAGACTTTCAACAGGGCATGGAATCGATGTCCTAGTTTAAGATGAGCACAGTGACTGCAAATTACTGGCTTATTTATGCAGCAGCAACAGTAATATGACCTTATCATATGGGAAATTATTTTCAGTCACCGAGTTAATCTAAAACAAGCACTCCAATTCCATGCCCTGTTGATCGTGACAAAGCTCCTTAAATCTTTAAAATATCTGCATAAAAACATCAAAATCCTGTGCATTTTGATTAAAATAATCATTAACAGAATCTTTGGGGGAATAAATTGATGAGAACTGTTAAAGCATATTCTGGTAGTGAGCCAACGAGACAAAAATAAATCTTGCTGTAGAGAAAACAAATATTAATGTAGAAACAACAAATGTAGATAAAAAACAGGATGAAATCAAATATAAAATAGACATAAATATAAAACAAATCGTTCATTGTAAAGCGTTATTTAGTTTTTAAAGCTTCTCAAAGTACTTTTTGTTCCAAAATATTTTTTGTGTACATGTAATTATTTGGGGGAAAAATTAAGGTACAATTATGAATTTTTGCAAGTATTTTGAACTGAAAGACACTTATTTTTAAAAGCGTTTGTTTTTGACAGTGGAGTTTCGGAGTAGACAAGTTTTTTTTTCATTAATTATTATAAAAGGATTACATTTTTGAGAGACTGAATAATTTCATAAATCTTTTTCTTTTTAGTTTTTTTTACAATTATTATTATTTCAATTGCTTTGCGTGTATTTAGCAATCACTCGTCCACACTGGGAACTTGTAACTTTATATAACATGTACTTTTAAATGCAATATACACCATTGGTAATTTATTACCCGCTTATAAAATTACTAAATTATTATCTGAAAGCTATGTCTATAGATACCAATCATCCTGAGAACATTATTTGTCAGTAAACAATCCAAATGATACATTTCCAATGATTTAATTTTGTATGGTTTCAGTGATGGTAGAAATGATCGGTGTTTCGTGTGAAAATCATTTTGATAAGACTTACGGACTGGTTAACAGGAAAACTGTCTTGATTTTCATAACACAAGGGAAACTGACACAAATCAGACTATGGAATGGACCCAAAAAAAAGAAAGAAAGAAAATACTGAACAGATATCTTTTGCAGACATCTTTGGCCCTATAGTTTTTAGAATGAGAATATTTTATACCACGATTAAGGGGGACAGGAATTGTTTAAAGTAGGTGTCTATTTAATAGTACAAATTATTCTGGAACCAAATTTCAAGTAAAGAATGGAACTTTGTAAAGAATTTATGTCACATTTCTGAAGACTAAATGCACACCATACCTTATTTTTGAAAATGTTATTCTTTTTAACTTCATTCATTTTAATTTAAAATGCAAAATGGGAGGACAGTATTATTTATAAATTTTTTTTTTTAAAAACCCTCTGTAAATTCATATGTAAATAACGCATCTTATAACAATTCAAGGCTACACAAATAACATAATACATGGAAATGCTGAAGTTGTTTTTATAATTTCAAAAGTTAAGGTCATTTAACAGTTATTATCTTAGTTTGTTTTTGCAACTCCAATAATTTTATCATGAAGAAATTATTTTGTGAAAGATTTAGCAAATAAAACCTGACAGTATCACCCTCCTGTTGCCTAAATATAACTTAAATATCTAGAATGGTTTACTAGGAAAGTGTCAGTATTGCAAAATTATGAAATGTTTCAAATTGCCTTTGATAGTTGACAAACATGTTAAAAATAATCATCTGTTTAGATTGGATAAATTATTTCTGAACAGTAATAGGAATCATTATACAAGTTCAGACATCTGGATTAACAAGGAATTTCAAAATAAAAATCCAATGCCTCAAGGTGTGTTTAACTGAAAAGAAAAATGGAAAACAAACAAAAAGCAATAAAAAAAGCAACCCAAAAAAATGGGCCTTATTAAAAAAAAATAACTAAAAATAAAATAAAATCTTTTAGGGGATCACAATTACGACAAAACACATTAATTGAGAACAATTATATACAAAATAAAAAAATAATATATTGCAAAGGAGTATTACAAGTAAGACAGTACCAAAACTTGCTGTGAAAAACTGTTTAGTTCTTGGCAGATCAAATCATGAAAATCAAGTTGGTGTGCACACAGCATTTTATTATTTTATGTTTATGCATGGTGTGTAGTACACTCGAGTAATACCGAGAATTGTTGCAGTATTAAGGTAGATGAACAAAAATGAATCTGTTGATCTACCATCCAATACTATGGGACAGCAAGCCAAGATATTTTTCCTTCATGTCTATGAAAAAACATTTGCTCTTTATTCTTAAAGAACATTCCATGATTGTTACACATTTCAGTCCAAAGACAGGATTCAGTGATGTGTCTGGCTGATGTGGAAAAAAAAACACTTTAGATTACCTGGGATATTTGAAATTTACAAATTATATATGTGCATAAAACAAATCACTGAATTCAGCTAATCCACAGAAAAGACTCATCCCTAAGGATTTTCAGAGTTGGGTGGCCAAAATTAATTTCCTCAGTTTTTTTCTTCTGATTTTCCTGTGAATGATATTTTTTTCAGGTCTGGGCAATATACTTCATAGGAATTCAATGACCTTACCATGATTATCATAAGCATATGAGAACACTGTATTTCATTATGTTTGCAGCCCACAATTAAAAAAAATGACACAATTCAGAAATTAACATAAATAGGTTTCAACTGACTTGCTTTTTGAATTGGAAGATTTTTTGTACACAGCAGCTCAACACTGGGAATTTATGGAATCTTTGTAGGGCATAGATGGCAAAGCACTCTCCGACATAAATCTGGGTTCAATTTCAAACAGCTGTGAAGTATTAAATTGCTCAGAATTACAAAGAAATCAGCTAAGCACATCCCAGACAATTGGGCCTCCTCATACAGAAACAGGGATTATTTTGAACTATTTATTGTAAATTTCTAAAGTTTGACAGCCATAGTTTCGCACAATATGTTGTGCTTCTGGCGGGTTTGTCAGATTTATGTCTCTTTTACGATTTATGTTTCTGAACACAATCGGCACTAAATCATCCAAGGGCTGATCGAGTGGTCTCAAGGGTCAGTGTGGCTTCAGTTGACAGGGGCTAGAGTAGTTCCTGTCTCCCGTACTCTTCAGCTGTTGACATGAAACCTAAAGGCCAGACTCCCCATGGTGCCATCATTAATGAGAAGACCTAAATGTCATATGTATTATCTGAAGAGACGAGTGAAGTCTCTCATGGCATAGGTGACAGTAATGAGCTCTTGAGCGCTGGTAAAACAAGAAATATGGAAATGATGATAGAAGTCTATATGAGTTAATGATCTTATGATTATCATCATACTTCAGTATCATCTCCAGTATGCCATAATGTCTTATACCCAGACAGTGTTCTACTTGGTTTATTTCTGTAGTACACAACATTGGTTTGTCATGAACAACCATTTCTATCAATTACTTCTCCATGTTTATGAGTTATCATCATGGGATTGCTCGCTGACTGTTAGTAGGGAGATACTGAACAGTCTTAGCCGCCCCCCCACCCCCAAAAAAAAAAAAAAAAAGTATCTGGTTTCTGGGCATTTTTATTTATTTATTTTTTTGCTATGAAACGATGTCCAATTGCTGGATCGATTGGAATTCTGCCAGGCTATGTTTTAAACGACTTTTTCACATAGGGGTATAAACGTTTACCTGATTTGTGAGGTCTCACTTAGCCATCATACTAAACTCCTCAAAAAAAGTTCGGAAACTCAAGTTCGGAAACTCAAGTTTGACTGACGATTTCTCTCTTGTTACCAACTCATTTTCCTTGCATTTGGTATCATTGGAAAGCCCTGTTATTCCTCTTTACAATGATGTGCCATTTGTTATGATTACGCAATTGGGGGATGTGCAGCACAGCTGAATATGGGGGTGGGTGTAAAGTGAAATGTTGCAAAATGCATTGCTATTGTCAAAAGTGTATTGACTCTTGCTGTTCGGAGTTGTTTGGAAGATGGATGTGTCTTGAATGATTGTCTGCTTACTAACCAATATTTAAAGGTTTTAGGCCATAAATGTGCAGGAAAAGTTCAGAAATCCACATGGCCTGTCACAATAAATTGCCTCCGGGATAGCAACTCTGTTGTTAATGTGGTTGAGTTTCAAACAGAATAAAAGAATTTGTAATTTTCTGCACTCAAACACCCAGTAATTCTCCATCAGTAACAACAAATCTCTCTCACAGTACAATGAAACTCTCTATCACTAACAAAAGACAAAACAAGACGTAAGGAAAGTCTTTTTTTCTGGTTTAATCATTGAACAGCTTCCTTCATTGAACAAACAATGTTAAGTCAAGAGCCTCCTCCAAGCAAAAGGGGAATGCACTGTACGACAATAGCAATGCATTTTGCAACATTTCACTTTACACCCACCCCCATATTCAGCTGTGCTGCACATCCCCCAATTGTGTAATCATAACAAATGGCACATCATTGTAAAGAGGAATAACAGGGCTTTCCAATGATACCAAATACAAGGAAAATGATTTGGTAACAAGAGAGAAATCATCAGTCTAACTTGAGTTTCCGAACTTTTTTTGAGGAGTTTATATGGGAAACTTGGTCTGGTTCCAATAACCAGTTGGTAAAAAGAAAAAAAGATTAACAAAAAAAAAAAAAAGGTGTGTCACGGCACCGAGAAATCAGACTGTTCCTTGGCTCATTCTCTTCTTTCAAGAAAATATTGAGGCAAAGGGAGATTTGTAAAAATTCCTGAGAAATCACAGGCCTGTTTATAAATGACACATTTCTTCAAATAATCGTAAGAAGCATGGTTTTATAGTAAATATGTACCAAAATGAATTGTGGTGGGTCTCGTCATAAAATAATTATTACTGTTAAAACAAGGTTCCGACAACTATTTTGTAAAATATCTTATTTTAAATGAAAAAGAAAATTTCCTGATATTGCTGATAAGAGACTGGAGATACATGCTAAACAGTCGTCTTATGATAAGAGACTGGAGATACATCCTAAACAGTCGTCTTATGATAAGAGACTGGAGATACATGCTAAACAGTCGTCTTATGATAAGAGACTGGAGATACATCCTAAACAGTCGTCTTATGATAAGAGACTGGAGATACATGCTAAACAGTCGTCTTATGATAAGAGACTGGAGATACATCCTAAACAGTCGTCTTATGATAAGAGACTGGAGATACATCCTAAACAGTCGTCTTATGATAAGAGACTGGAGATACATCCTGAACAGTCGTCTTATGATAAGAGACTGGAGATACATGCTAAACAGTCGTCTTATGATAAGAGACTGGAGATACATCCTAAACAGTCGTCTTATGATAAGAGACTGGAGATACATGCTAAACAGTCGTCTTATGATAAGAGACTGGAGATACATCCTAAACAGTCGTCTTATGATAAGAGACTGGAGATGCATCCTAAACAGTCGTCTTATGATAAGAGACTGAAGATGCATCCTAAACAGTCGTCTTATGATAAGAGACTGGAGATACATCCTAAACAGTCGTCTTATGATAAGAGACTGGAGATACATCCTAAACAGTCGTCTTATGATAAGAGACTGGAGATACATCCTAAACAGTCGTCTTATGATAAGAGACTGGAGATGCATCCTAAACAGTCGTCTTATGATAAGAGACTGGAGATACATCCTAAACAGTCGTCTTATGATAAGAGACTGGAGATACATCCTAAACAGTCATCTTATTAACTCACCTTGTGACAGTTTCATGGAAGTCAGTGAGCTGTTTTTGTGTTGCATTGACTCGACCGTCCTGCGTCTCTGTTGGGAGAGACTTGAGAGCTTCTTCAAACCACGTGCGCATTGTCTAACAAGAATTGTTGATAAGATTATGGAAATCAATCATAACTTCTTCAGGATTACATGATATAATTATAACTTCACCAGACCGTAAACAAGTATATCTAATCAATGTGTTAGCCAGGATTAAGAACTAGGGTGTCCAAATTTGCTGGAAATTTCAAAACAGGGAGTCCAAATTGTTCACATACAATACTTTTACATGTAAATGACAGATAAAATAGGGTGTCCAAAACTGAAACAGGGTGTCCAAAAGACACCCAGACACCCCTCTGGCTAATAGTATGTATCTAGTAATATTGAAATAAACCCTTAAAACTACACTGTGAATCATCCCAAAATATTAATTTACAAAATATAAAATCTCAGCAATGCATGAAAAATTACACAGGAATGTTGGACATTATATTCACAAATAATTACATGTCCAAATCACAAAAATCACACAAACTGCAATGAAAACAAAATAGATAAATAAAACAATTATTGGAGTTGATGTGGCAAATATAAATAGTCTGAAGGGTAATAAGATCACTCAAAATAACACTCAAGAAATGGAAAGAGGAATCGCAAGATAAATAGATGTTTTAGAAGCAATGTGATAAAAAGGGTTTCAATATAAGTCGTGATATGAGTGTCGTGGCCGAGCGGTCTAGCTTACCGGACTCAAGTTCTGGTGTTAGCAGCAGAATGTGGGTTCGAATCCCGGCCGTGACACTTGTGTCCTTGAGCAAGACACTTAACCATAATTGCTTCTCTCCACCCAGGGGTTAAATGGGTACCTGTGAGGGCAGAGTTGGTTGATTAGCCCTATATGCGCTGTAATGGCAGCAATTGAGCTGTATACTCTCCAGGGAGCTGAGATGGTTTCAGGAATGATTTATGAGCCTTATGAGCAGGGGTAATAATATAATGCGCCTTGAGCACCACTCAGTTGGTGGATACGTGCACTATATAAGTCAACACATTATTATTATTATTATTATGAGAGCATAATGGTTTGAGAAATTCAAATTTGACGAGACTCAGAACCATGGGTGAAAGCGGATGGTGCAAGGATATACACAACCTCGCTTGTATCGAATAGCAACATACCGCACAAAATTCACAATTTGCTCATCAAAATTAAAGATTTCCTATTTAAATTTAGCATTACATAAAAACAATAAAATTTCAGCCACATTTGTCTAATAACTACAGGTAATAATGTAAAGAGCAATACACATGTATATTATCACATTGTGATAGATTTTGCACTTCATAAGACTTCACTATTATTATAAAATGATGCTATGGCACAAAACATCTCTCTGCAGGGTAACACAAACAAGATCAGAAGGTGTTCAGGCAAATCGTGCATGTGTGTGGGTTGCAGCTGGCAATGCATGCTATTTTAACCCTAACCACCCCAAACCATTCAAACTCCAACAGCAGGGTTCGTTGTATTTTGACTCGGTACTGTATAGCCCTGACTGGGATACTTTACATGGGGCCCACTTCCATCTGAGACCAACAGTTGGGTGCAGGGATGCCAGTAGCTCTTTGCTCCAGAGCCGGAAAAAAATTCCCGCAAAGGAAGAGTGAATGTTTTTGCACACGGAAAGAAAAAATCCCTTGTTGTCTTTTGATTCAAGCCAAAGCCAATTTTTCAGATCCACACCTCTTCCTACCTTTCGGTAGCCAAGTTGAGTAAAATCAGTCAGTAAAATCAGTCAAAAATTCAGAAAATGTGGGCCGCGAAACACAATCTTTATGATCACGCTATGCGATTACCATGTATACAACGCATATACAACACACACACACTACACAGACCCACACGCACTGTTTCCAATATGGCAGAGCAATATGGGCTAGTTTTAGTTCAAGACGTTGCTCGTTATCTTGCTACTATCGAATGCCCTTTGTCGGTGAAATGTCCGAGTGTATTACGCGATGGCATAAAAAAAGAAAAGGTAAGAACATCTTGATAACCAAGACTAACGTAATCTGTAAAGGTGATTTTTTTTCCCGGCCAGATGAAAGACAGAACACCGGATTTATTTGGGAAAAATATGAAAAAGCCGGAATTCCGGCAATAGCCGGAAAACTGGCATCCCTGTGGGTGGTAGTGTTGCTGCATGGTGTTGGATTTTGAGGGACTCAGTACTGTATAGCCCAGACAGGGATACTTTACATGGGGCCGGTTGTCCCAATTCCAGCTAAGTGCAACAGTTGGGTGGTAGTGTTACTGCATGGTGTTGGATTTTGATGGACTCAGTACTGTATAGCCCAGACAAGGATACTTTACATGGGGCCAGGTGTCCCACTTCTATCCAAGTCCAACAGTTGGGTGGTAGTGTTACTAAGCCAAAAAAGCTAGGGGTTAGGGCTTAGGATAAAATGCCCTTTGTGTACAAGATGGTGCACATTATAGTGAGATGTTCATCTCCGACTGTTCTTACCTCCCGGTTCACTTTCAATAATTCAAATAAGACCTCTGAGAGATCAGGCATCATGTATGATGGAAGATAAAATACGCAAGCATGTATGATTCCTTTGGTGATTGCTGGCCCATGCTTCTCTAGAAGCGCCAGGACTAAGTTTTTCCTTGTCTCATAATCTTGACTCTCCTGCAAAAAAAAACAAAAAAAACAATCAACGGTAAACTTACTACAATATAATAATAGTAGATTCTTAACCAGTTCGCGTCGGAGGCCGTGTATACACGCAATTTTTTTTTTGCACCACGGATCGGAGAGCGTCTAAACATGCCATAGGAAACTCAGGAATATTTGTATGCATGCTCGGTTGACATGGCAACGAGCCGAGCGTACAGTGACATGCTCGGTAGACGTGGCCACGTGCTGTGGAAGCTTCCATTAACGTGTTTGTGTGGGAAAAAGAAACCCGCACAGGGGCCCAGAAAAACTTTTTTATTCCCGACATGAACTGGTTAAATAGCACCAACTCCATCATGATGTGACGCTCATTATTAATATCCCTGTCATCGGGCTACTTTAAAATCATTCCTGGATCATTTTCGATTTTCTAGGCAGTATGCAGACTGTTAGGCGCTCATCAGCTAATCAAACACAATTACCATATCTGCCCTCACAGGTCCCCATTTACAATCAAGGACACAAGTGCCACAATTATTGTTCTATTAACCCTCCTACTATAGCTGCACTTTAGTGGCAAGTAGCTGTAGTGGTCAAAACCAGTCAACTGTCTGTTTTGACTGTTGACCCAAATGTGCACACAGGGGCATTATTGACTGGTTTTTAAAGTCATTTTGACCACCCTGAACAATACCAGACAATGCTTTTACCAGTCAAAAACGGCCGACTCATATTAACCTGTAAATGTACTTACTACACGTAAGGTTTGACAGTGTTCGACTTTTTAAATGCACTAGATACACCTTGGCAAGTCTATCAACATTTTGACTGATTTTGACCCTTGCAGTCACAGAAGGGGGTTGAGTCATTACAAATATCTCTTCTTTCTAAACAGCAAAACATTTGATGAAATAACAGCCCTTCAATTTGGGATTTCAATGTCCCAAAGAATCTTGGAAGTGGTTACTTATTTATCCAAGGTCTATTCTGCACAAAGAAAATCCTCACCCCCCTTCACCCTTTCCCAAAACAATTGCAACCACACCTCCTTTCTCCAAGTAACACAACAATACTGCCATCCCAGATCTCCAGGAAAAGAAAATTGAGAAAAGATTTCAAAAGAGGACTCACCCATTTTGATATGACACATTGTGTGAGCTCATGAAAGAATTTGCATACAGATGCATTAGCTTCCCTGTGGTCTAACGATAACGCTGCTAATGCGCACTCTACGATGGCTTCAACTGATGATGATTGTAAGAAGGCTACGGGACATCTTTGTAGTAACCTGTAACCAACATCACCCAATCAATCATGAATATCCAACTGATTGTAACTGGAAGTCAGGGTCCCCCCATAATATATACTAGTACTCAAAACAATTTAGGGAACACCGGAATAATCTCAGTTAAAGCAAGATCATTTATTTCAGATAAACACGTTTCACATAATTGATGAGAAACAACTGCACAATGAAACAGATGATAAAGGATGCATGTAGTGATTACACATTTCATGACATGACTACTGAAAGAGAGAGGGGGTTGCAAATGAAAATCCAGGTTCATGGAACATTTAAATAACGGGTGTGACCACCTCTTGCAGTAAATCCGGTGTTCCCTAAATTGTTTTGTTCCCTAAATTGTTTTGAGTAGTATATATATATTTTTTAACCAGTTCGCGTCGGAGGTCGTGTATACATGCAATTTTTTTTTGCACCACGGATCAGAGAGCGTCTAAACACGCCATAGGAAACTCCGGAATATTTGTATGCATGCTCAGTTGACGTGGCAATGAGCCGAGCGTACAGTGACATGCTCGGTAGACGTGGCTACGTGCTGTGGAAGCTTCCATTAACGTGTTTGTGTGGGAAAAAGAAACCCGCACAGGGGCCCAGAAAACTTTTTTATTCCCGACGCGAACTGGTTAAATCCAAAGAAAGTAAACATTTATTAATTCCTGATTTCCCCAATTCCTGAATAAACACTCTCAACCAATGGGTAGAGATCAGTCTAAACACTGATCTATGACCTACAATGTTTTTGCCTATTTCTACAGGAATTTTCCTCCTTTTTATTCATCTGAACATCACTATTTTACTTACAGAGGGGAAAACAAATGCTTTAAAATGATATATTTTTCAAAATAGCAGTGAGAAGCATGGTTTTACAGTAAATATGTACCAAAATGCATAGTGTTAGCCAGAAAGGTGTCTGGGTGTCTTTTCAACACCCAATTTCAATTTTGGACACCTTATTTCTTCTGTCATTTACATGTAAAAGTATTGTAAGTGAACAATTTGGACACCTTATTTCTTCTGTCATTTACATGTAAAAGTATTGTAAGTGAACAATTTGGACACCCCGTTTTGAAATTTCCAGCAAATTTGGACACCCTATTTCTAAATCCTGGCTAACACCTTGCCAAAATGAATTTACATGGTGCGTCCCGTAATAAAATAATTTGTGCACTGTTTTACTGTAAAACCAAGCTTCATACAAATATTTTGTGAGATATCTCATTTCAAAGTATTTGTTTTCCTTTCTAAAATGAAATTATCAATGTTCCAAAGAAAACAAATTTTGGAAATTGGTGGTAAAAAACGGGCGATACATCTTTAACAGGTAAAGAGAGATCATATGAAAGGAATCAACAGTTTGAAATATTTAAAAAAAAAACATTTTTGTTGTTGTTTTATTAAAAACGTGAGCACCTTTGTGATGAAATTTTTTATGATATATTTCTTGAAAAGTAGTAGGTTGAAAAGAAAATTACATTACAAAAAGTGTGCAATATGATACAGATCATTTATGGTGGCATAGAGTAGTAGATGGATTACTCTATGAAGTGCATCCAATTTATAAATTTCAGTTGGGATTGGGGAGGTTAGGATGGAAGAAAATATTACCTGGAGCAGAGTCTAAAGAAATCATCAACTACATCTGGGTGGTTCCTTAAGCCTTGAGGCTGTTGAAGGATTTGAAATGTTGGAACTATAAATGCCTGATGGGAAACAAGTAAGAAGATTTTAGTGTGATTACATAAAATATCACAAATATTGGTACTGACACTGAAGTCCCTCACTGCAGTGATACATCTAACTGGATATTTGCATTAGCATTTATAGTTTGATGAAATTAGCATTATTACAAAACAACATGGACTCTCAAATAAAAACTCAAGTCTCAAAAACAAAAATAAATAATATAAAAAATGTCAAGACTACAATAATTTTAGCAAGAAGACCATACCAAATTCCTAAACTTCTACAATCTTGGTCACAGTTAGTTTAAACACTAACCCTCACGCACCCATACGATGTTGAGGACGTTTTGCAGAGTCAAAGCGCAGGCCTCCAACATTGAGTTGGGGGTTTTTGTAGGAGATTAAAGTGTTCCAACAAATGTTTTAAAAAAAGCACTACCCCCTCCCCACAACCCCCTCCCCACAACCCCCTCCCCACAACCCCCTCCCCACAACCCCCTCCCCACAACCCCCTCCCCACAACCCCCTCCCCACAACCCCCTCCCCACAACCCCCTCCCCACAACCCTCCCACAACCCTCCCCACAACCCTCCCCACAACCCTCCCCACAACCCTCCCCACAACCCCTCCCCACAACCCTCCCCACAACCCTCCCCACAACCCTCCCCACAACCCTCCCTCCCCACAACCCTCCTCCTCCCCACAACCTCCTCCCTCCCCTCCCTCCCTCCCCTCCCTCCCTCCCCTCCTCCCTCCTCCTCCCCTCCTCCCCTCCCCTCCCCTCCCCATGTTTTTTTATTTTTTTTAATATTTTTTTTTTACGATTTTAGGAGGGGGCTACAGCCCCCTTAGCCCCCCCGCTGGATCCGCCAATGTACAAGATATGGTGCAAATCATTTTATATGATTTTTTTTGTATATACACAACTCATAATGCTAATGTAACATACTACACAAATATTCCAACAGAATAAAAAAATTATGGTGTACAAAAACAGATGATAGAAGTTGTACTGTCTGCACATATGTTGCTCAAGTGCTATAAAATGTGAAAACATACTTTGATTGTTATTTGTTATAAATGACTGACCTGTAACATATCAATGATGCCCGATATGCAGCCTGGGTCCGCTCCGTATTCATGGACTAATATACTACCCAGATACAGGAAGCAAGAATGATGGTGAGCCTGGTATATTGTTACCATCTACGAAGGAAGTCACAGTAAAATATGAAAATAAATAACGGATTAGCTGATGTAAACTGCTTACCAACCAAAAAGACCTGTAGAATAAATGTAAAAATGTAGTTTATGGTCTCATGTTTGGATCCAAGCTAGGGTCGAAACGCCAAGCTAGGGTCGAAACGCCAAGCTAGGGTCGAAACGCCAAGCTAGGGTCGAAACGCCAAGCTAGGGTCGAAACGCCAAGCTAGGGTCGAAATGCCAAGCTAGGGTCGAAACGCCAAGCTAGGGTCGAAACGCCAAGCTAGGGTCGAAATGCCAAGCTAGGGTCGAAACGTGAGGTCATTTAAAACAAGCAATATACATAAGCTATTTGCAAGCTTACTTTCAACATGATTACATTTTTTTTTCTCTGGGAAAACACCCAATTGTTAAATACATCATTGGAGAATCTCCGACAATGGAGTCTACCCTTCCCAAAATGATCAACAGAGGGCGACAATTTATAACACACAAAAATTGATTAAAAAAATAAAACACAGACAATTTTAAGTTGTTGAATACATTTCTGAATATATTGATATTATGTGATGGACAATAAAATAAATAAATCTTTTGAATAACAATTTATAAAAAAATAAAATCACACAGAAAAACGAAGACACTACCAACCTGTGATACAAGCGGAGTAAGCAGAAGGGCCGATCCCTTACCTACACAGCGGATAGCAAATCTTATACACCGGCAGCAACGTTCAATAATTCGGATATCTCCTTGGTATTTATTGCATGTGTTAGATAGTACTGGCCAGATATCCTGGAGTATGGCTTGGCATGGGTGTGCTTGACCATTGGTTATCGGTGGATTTGTATTTCTGTGTATCAATAGTGAGACAAAGGACTGGTCAAACAACTCCATATCTTTGAAAAATATTCGGTAATAATAATATCTCATAAACCAAGCACTTAACATATACAAATTATCATTATCAAAATTGAGATAAAATATAGGAACCAACATCAAAACTAATATATGAGAAAAATCAGTACTTGGGGTGGAGACCTCTATTGGTATGAGAGGTTCCTCTGTAATATACACATGAATACAATCATTATTTATTAAACATAAAACCCAAGGTTTTATACAAAACTTTCAATAATTTAAAACAATAAATCTTATATATATATATATATACAGCACTTTCTAAATAGACTTATGTCTCAATGCGCTTTACCTTATTACCTCCTGGCTAAAAACCAGTATCATTCCTATGACCGTCCTATGACTGCAAGGGTAAAAATCTGTCAAAATGTTGATATACATGTACTTGCCAAAATATATCTCGTGCACTTAAAAGTCAAACACTGTCAAACCTTACGTGTAGTAAGTACATTTACAGGTCAAAATGAGTCGACTGTTTTTGACTGGTAAAAACATTTTCTGGTATTGTTGAGGGTGGTCAAAATGACAGCAAAAACCAGTCAAAAATGCCCCTGTGTGCACATTTGGGTCGACAGTCAAAACAGGCAGTTGACTGGTTTTGACCTCTATAGCTACTTGTCACTACAGTGCAGCTATAGTAGGAGGATTGATCTTGTTCAGCTCTTCCTGTGTAGTATACAGCCCATTATGTGCAACCTCTATGGGTGCTACAGGGCTAATCAAACATATTAACATCTCACTCCTGAGTGGAGAGAACCAATTTTGGTTCTTGCTCAAGGACACAAGAAGCACGGTTGCATGTAGGATTTGAACCCACATTCTGATGCACTGAACTGCTTGGTCAGGGCACTTCAATAAAGCAGTATAAAGACACAATGTTAACATGTAACATCCATACTGACTGTGAACCGTCTTATAACCCTAACCTTCCCAAATCCTCCAAAATCCTCTTTGCTAAAGTGAATGATTTTGAAGGATTGAGGTTACATGCTACATGCTCTTTGCTAAAGTGAAGGATTGAGGTTACATGCTACTGTACATGCTCTTTGCTAAAGTGAAGGATTTTGGAGGATTGAGGTTATTAGGCATACTTGCCTTTCCATGGTACATGTACATCCATGTTTGTTGTAGTAATTGCAAGGTCAGTGCTTGGGTCAGTGGACACTGTTTATTGCTCTATGCATGCAGGGAGGGTCCCTGGCCATGTACATGTACATGTATCACAGATTAGAAACACATGTGTGCATATATGTCATGTGCTTGCTTTACTACTGAAGGATTCAGGTTATGTGTAAGATAATGGGCTTAGGGAGTTAGGGTTAATGTAGGAGAGAAAAAATAACTTACTTAAATATTGCAGCTATTCTATCAAGCCAGATAGTAGGGTCACTTGATAGACCAGTCTTCCCATCACTCTCTCCTTTCAAAATCTGTTCAAAGACAAGAAAATGATTAAATATCAATCTTTGAAAAGTCTAGCTTTGGGGTTTCTTTAGATTTCAATTGGTTTTTCTATCCATTTTGAAGAGGAAAAAAACTGGCAATATTTTCATAATCTTCTACACTGAGCAAGATTAAACCAAACAAGGATGAAATAAAACAAATAATGATGGATCACGGTTGCTGGCTTGTAATAGAAGATTGCTCTCAGCTGCTGAATTTGAGAAATTCAAGAACAAAACAAAAGAAACATTAAATTACAAAGTTTACACACAAAGCATAATTCTTGTGGTTTTGTTGCTGTAGCAATGGAGACAACTAAAAGCAAGTTACATAAATTTTACTTTTAAACTGTTATTAACCTTAGAAACTAGAACAAAAGGGCTGGGATGGAAATGAAATTTAAGTTATTATTTTTTATTTGGCATAACAAAAAAAGGAAAGTTACAAAACAAGACTTACCTGGCTTAGAGGAGTGATTTGTGCCAACATTAACTGCTTCAAACCGTCCGGTATTTTATCTAGTGGCATTCTGGTTAACACTAAAGATGTACCTACAAGAAAATGAAAGAGATGATATTGGTGTTGTGGTTTTTCTATCGATTCAAAGTAACTGGCTTATATAGCTTACCGGATTCAAGTTCTGGTGTTAGCAACATAATGTGGGTTCGAATCACGGCCGTGACACTTGTGTCCTTGAGCAAGACACTTAATCATAATTGCTTCTCTCCACCCAGGGGTTAAATGGGTACCTGTGAAGGCAGAGTTGGTTTGCTCTATATGCGCTAGAAATGGTAGCAATTGAGCTGTATAGGGAGCTGAGATGGTTTCAGGAATGATTTATGAGCCTTATGAGCCTTATGAGCAGGGATAATAATATAATGCGCCTTGAGCACCACTTAGTTGGTGGATACGTCCGCTATATAAATCCACACATTATTATTATTATTATTATACGTATCCACCAAACTGGTGCTCAAGGTGCATTATATTATTACCCCTGCTCATCAGGCTCATAAATCATTCCTGAAACCATCTCAGCTCCCTGGGGAGTATACAGCTCAATTGCTGTCATTTTGGCGCATATAGGGCTAATCAAACACAACAACCAACTCTGCCCTCACAGGTACCCATTTACCCCTGGGTGGAGAGAAGCAATTATGGTAAAGTGTCTTGCTCAAGGACACAAGCACCATGGTCGCGGTTGGGATTCGAACCCACATTCTGACGACTCAGCCATCAGAACACAAATCCGATGCGCTAAACCGCTCCACCATGGCACTCCCTTGAAAGCTGCTAAGGTGCACTTGGGTGGACTTGGGTTTGGGGGAGGGGGAGGGGTTAGGGTTGGGGTGGGGTGGAAGGGAGAGAATGCATGCCCTCTTTGCCCTGCTTAGCAGTTTCTTCAACTGCTATCCAAGCTGATCATTAACTGACCCTCTGCAATGACGGAAGATTTGTTGGACCTCTGGATCTTTGGTTAGTAGTTGTTAAAGTGAAAATAAATTCCAAAGAAGTTTAAAATGATAGGCAATTTGTTCAGTCATAAACATGCTGACCTTAATTGTAGTTAATCTCATGTGACCTATGAACTCAAATGACCTTCAACCTCCTTGACCTTTGACCTCACCTTCTATTAACCCTATGGCAGCTTCTTGTGATAGGTTAAAGGCATCCACAGCTTGTGCTATCTGTAGGAGTCCATCAAGATGAGAAACAAGGTGATCCTGACACTTGGAGCAGATCCGCTGGATTGAGGTAGCCGCTACCGAGGACAGCTGCAGGTTCCTGAGACCGTTAGTGATGAAGTTGAGGATTGGTTCTGTAAGCGGAAGATGGTAGGAAACAATTATATCCAGGGTTGTAGCTACGCCGGTCGGCGCCGGTCGGGTCTAACCGGTACTCCCTCTGGCCGACCGGTACCAAATGCAAATTGATGTCTTACCGACCGGCACAAAAAATGTGTGAATATTTCATTAAACAGTAATAAAAGTTTTAAAAAGTTCATGTATTCTTCATTTCTTTGAGTTATTTGCCATTATTTTGAGGACTTTAGTCTATAGATCAATTAAAACATCGTACGATATTATAAAATAAATCTCAGTTTGTAGCGGTACAAACAAATACACTAATTAGCATTTATTTATGACGTCAGGGAAAAGACCTGGGAACCCCCATTATGATTGGTTGTTTGCGCCTGCACGATGAGCTAATGCCACTAGTCTCTACCGCGTGCAAATGATGCGGCGATGCGTAATGTCGATGTACGTAAATTTCAGGTTGGATAAGCGTGACTTAGAACGTCTAGCTTTCCCGCGATGTGCTCAGCAAAGGAAAATTATTCACATTCGTCCCTCCGCCCATTCATGAAAAGTTTTGTGAATGTTTTTGGAAGTGTTTTGATCAAAATAATTATGTCGCACTCGCAGAAAAGTATCACCAGCTTTTTCTCTTCGCCACTAAAGCGCAAGGGGCGGCAGTGATAGACACGGCAGCCGGGTCAAGCGAGAAGCCGGCAAATTCGAGACATTCTTCTGCGACCACATCTTCGTGTTCGAGTACAACTGACCCGGGAACTGATCACGCTACCGAGTCTTCGGCCACTGTGGATTTAGGACAAAAACTCGGAGCTGCTATGCCTGACGGCCCCGGTTGCTCAAGTGTTACCACCTCATCAAAAAAACAGAAGCTGGCATCTAAGTTTAATAGCGAAAAGTGGACACCTGGTAGGCCATACAGAAGTTTCAGTTTTTCTGAGCAAACATTGTTGTCAATTGCATTGGAGGGCACTCCTTCACATCATAAATTCTTGTATAATACTATGAAAATATCATACTATTATACAACAAATTATGTGAAAGGTGAGCCCTCCAAATCCATTCTTAAAAGCTAAAACCCAGGAGCTTGGGGCTTACCGATCGCACCAGGGGCCCTTCAGCGGGCCCCTGGACCCCCGGCCGTGAGGAGCTGCGCTCCGTTCGCTCCATTCACTACGCTCACAATCGATAAAATTAGCCGGCACTCAATTTGGTCTGGTGACAACCCTGATTATATCAATTATCATGCAGAATAAAAAAGCAGAGGGAATTAACTATGTAAATCACCAACACAATATTACATTTCAATTTATGAAGGGCATTATGTTGAAACTTCAAAATGGTGTAACATTATACAAGTAATTAATACACAAAATCTGAAAATATGAACAGAAGAGAAAAGCATTATGTTATATCAGTGAACATTATCATCTGTATTGTATACAAACAATTCACAATTTGTTAATCAAAACCGAACATTTGCTGTTCAAAATTAGTGTTACATACACACAAATCATTACCTGTGTAAAAAAAATATTTCCCTGTGTATATGGTCTATTATGAGATTGCTTTTCCCTAGAGCTTGTATTCAATGTCTGCAAATCATTTGTCAAGAATACACACATAACATAGCTATTATCTTGATAAGGTTGTGTCTTATGTACGTGTTTTATAAAAGCAAACTGTGGCTTGGCCAAAGGTTTTCCTGCCAGGGAGTGAGACATCAATTGACCAAATCATTTTGTATTCACATGAAGTATAAACTGACCTATAGGCCAACTTTTGGCCTCCATCCATTTTTCCCCTCTGCCCTTCCTTTTCACCCCGTCCTGTGGCGCCACTTACCAAGTGTCTGTGGATGATTCTCGATCCATTCTGACAGTTCCCCAAGCATCAGAATGCTCGTGTATTTGACAGCTACATGAGTTTCATCAGGAAGGCCCAGAATGGCTTGAATGACCTGAGGAACGACCTCATTCTCATCACTGGAACAAAACACCAGAAAGAAATTAACCAGGAAGTTTGTCTACAGATCCATCTGAAAATTAATTGTCTTCTGATCTTAGCACAACCGTATTGTAAAACAATAATATTAATGGTTCTATTAATACTTTGATCTTGATATTAAATTTAGTTCTACAATTCCTACAGATGTGCCCTCAAACTTGGGGTCAAATGTCTGTGTTAATTTTTACGTGTAGTCTGTAATTTAATATCACACTGTTGCTGCAAATTATCATTTTCATTTTTAATTTAACTTTTTGAGTTCAGATAATTTAAATTACAGATTGCTATAGACAATATAATAATAAAGGGTATGACTGCAGAAAAAAATCTCTGAACTCTGATGTTGAACTTGTTAGTATTCAATCATTTTTTTATTAAACTTCCCCTTAAATGTTAATATTGCCAAAGTGATGTACGAATGGTTTTCTTATTTCTTGAATGATTGACATCATTAGAAAGCTCTTACAAATCCAACTTACGGAAGGACATTCTTTGCCACTGATGACATAACAAATAGTGAGGCCTCTGTGACGTTCCATGTGACTGCTGCACCCTGACTGGCTAGGTTTCTAAACATCTGTATTCAAACAACGATTCAAAACAAAATTACACCACTTCTTTACGCACACCAGGGCCCAATTCCATAGAGCTACTAAGCAGAGAATTTTGCTAAGCAAATATTTCTGCTAAGCAGTATAAAACCGACTACCAGCCAAAATGCATGCATTTTGTATGAAAGTTTGGCCGATAACCAAAGATATCCGCTAAGCAAATTTTTCTGGTAAGCAGCTCTATGAAGTTGGCCCCAGGTCAAATAGAATACACGCAGACTATTAGTCGGGATTTAGAAAGCAGGCATCCAAATTGGTTATTGTTTGAAAAACAGGCTATCCAAAAGATAAATTTACAATACTTCTGCATATTGCAAATGAAATAGGGCATCCAAAAGACACCCAAAGGTATTGCTGGCTAACACTATGAATACATTCAAGATTCAAGATTTTATTTATTGTCATGCAAAACATCACATGAAAATTGATTTCCCAGTGTACACTGATTTAAAAATACAATACATTTAAACAGATCGAAATGAAAAAACAAATTATTTACTTACAAAACAATCATAAAAACTAAGGAAGCAATAGGGATTCAGGGCAATGGGGTGACTAGGGAAGGAAATGAGGGAAAAGGAAACGGGTAATGCAGGATATGGGGAGGGGGAAGGTTGGGTTAAAGCACAGCAAGGGAAAGGGATAAAACTATCTGGTGAAGGTTGAGTTAAAAATCTGAATGGCCCATGGTAAAAATGAAGAAAAAAATGTAGGTATAGTATGCAACAAGATATGATCTGAACGAAACATGCAAAACTTGGTGCAATTATGTTTTCCTTCTGAGACGTCAAACTTTGCTAACTGAAAACTGGGTACATCCATTAAGGATATCGTCTATCATGATTAATTTTGTGATTTTTGAACTTATGCTTACTCTGGAATCAAACAAGTGTTAAAACCCTAACCCCTACAGGCATTTCACAGACACCCTGCTGAATGCAACAAAATGCAACAAAATGCAACAACAGAAAAGTGTTCAGCCTGCTCAATGCAACAAGATCCACCAGCGCTAGAACAATGGTTCTTTTGTTCTCTGCTGAGGGCAACAATATGCAACTTATTACATTTATTGCATCTTGTTGCATTGAGCATGGTTAACAAACATTTTTGAGCTCTACAAAGAATTTAAAACTGTTATTTTATTTGACAACAAAATTATGGTTGCCCAACAGGACACTATCATGAGTTCAATTGGTTTCCCTGGAATTTGAGGTTGTCCTTAATGTTGCACACTTGGACTGAACCAAACATACATGTAATAAGAAAGAACTTGTCTATGTAAGGAAGCATTTGAGAAGCTTTTGTTAAGCCTACCTGTGAGAAGCATGTAGTTGATCCTATCAAGAAGATAACATCCTTAATGAGTTCAGAGACACGAATCCTGAAGTCACCAAAATCATCATTCTCATCTGGTATTCCCTCCTGAAAGCAAATTTCACTATATTACAACACTTTTTTCATGAAATAAATAGAGAATTAGCTGTTGTGAACTGCTTACCAAACTAAAGGACCTGTAGTATAAATAGAGAATTAGCTGTTGTGAACTGCTTACCAAACTAAAGGACCTGTAGTATAAATAGAGAATTAGCTGTTGGGAACTGCTTACCAAACTAAAGGACCTGTAGTATAAATAGAGAATTAGCTGTTGCGAACTGCTTACCAAACTAAAGGACCTGTAGTATAAATAGAGAATTAGCTGTTGCGAACTGCTTACCAAACTAAAGGACCTGTAGTATAAATAGAGAATTAGCTGTTGCGAACTGCTTACCAAACTAAAGGACCTGTAGTATAAATAGAGAATTAGCTGTTGCGAACTGCTTACCAAACTAAAGGACCTGTAGTATAAATAGAGAATTAGCTGTTGTGAACTGCTTACCAAACTAAAGGACCTGTAGTATAAATAGAGAATTAGCTGTTGTGAACTGCTTACCAAACTAAAGGACCTGTAGTATAAATAGAGAATTAGCTGTTGGGAACTGCTTACCAAACTAAAGGACCTGTAGTATAAATAGAGAATTAGCTGTTGCGAACTGCTTACCAAACTAAAGGACCTGTAGTATAAATAGAGAATTAGCTGTTGTGAACTGCTTACCAAACTAAAGGACCTGTAGTATAAATAGAGAATTAGCTGTTGTGAACTGCTTACCAAACTAAAGGACCTGTAGTATAAATAGAGAATTAGCTGTTGTGAACTGCTTACCAAACTAAAGGACCTGTAGTATAAATAGAGAATTAGCTGTTGTGAACTGCTTACCAAACTAAAGGACCTGTAGTATAAATAGAGAATTAGCTGTTGTGAACTGCTTACCAAACTAAAGGACCTGTAGTATAAATAGAGAATTAGCTGTGTGAACTGCTTACCAAACTAAAGGACCTGTAGTATAAATAGAGAATTAGCTGTTGTGAACTGCTTACCAAACTAAAGGACCTGTAGTATAAATAGAGAATTAGCTGTTGTGAACTGCTTACCAAACTAAAGGACCTGTAGTATAAATAGAGAATTAGCTGTTGTGAACTGCTTACCAAACTAAAGGACCTGTAGTATAAATAGAGAATTAGCTGTTGTGAACTGCTTACCAAACTAAAGGACCTGTAGTATAAATAGAGAATTAGCTGTTGTGAACTGCTTACCAAACTAAAGGACCTGTAGTATAAATAGAGAATTAGCTGTTGTGAACTGCTTACCAAACTAAAGGACCTGTAGTATAAATAGAGAATTAGCTGTTGTGAACTGCTTACCAAACTAAAGGACCTGTAGTATAAATAGAGAATTAGCTGTTGTGAACTGCTTACCAAACTAAAGGACCTGTAGTATAAATGCAAAATAGTAGTTATTTTGCCTTTGAGAAAGAACCTGCTAGGTTCAAAACGTAAGGCCAATAACTACTATTTTGCACTTTATTTAAAGGGACAGTATCGTTATAAATCAACATGGCATGGAATCGGAAAGCTAGTGACTGCCATAATACTCCCACATTATAAGGTCATTATTACTGTTGCTGCTGCATAAATGAGCCAGTAATTTTCAGTCACTGTGTTAATCTTAAACTAGCATATCAATTCCATGTCCTGTCAAAAAGCTCTGATCGTGACGATACTGCCCCTTTAATGGAATTTTATTTTCCTTTCGATACAGTTTGCATCATTATTAATAACCATATCTGAAAAGATGGAAATATGTGAAATTGCTTAATAAAATAAGGTACCCCACTGGTAAAGTTGGCAAAAACTGCCTCTATTGGCACATGTATGCTTAAACTCTTTGAATCAAGATATCAATTAAACAATTGTGACCCGCTCTATCGTAATGAGGAATGTCCCCCAAATATGAAAAATGGAGATATGCATACCATCTAACGAACATTTAATGGGCTTTCCAATGAAGCCAAACATAAATGTGTCCCTTTTTCCGTTCCGAAGTTATTAAACAAAGAAGTTGAGATACTGCTGCGATTGTTACAGAAACGTTTTACGAGAAAAACGGGTTTTAAAAAAAGTACGCGCTGCGAACAAACAAAAAATGTTTGAACTTCGCGCGCTGTGTGTACTACATGGGTGGGCGCGGTGTACATAGTATCTGAACTTGAACGAAATAACTTACCGTGGCAACGGTAATCTTCCGGAAAGGCTAGAATCACAAAATTTCTCAGGCTTATGGACCATGTCTTTAAGAATACTCTGTGAAAGTTTAACGTCAATGCTCAAATTACTTTAGAAGTTCTGGGTCTCTGAATGTTTGATAAACAAACACTGTCAAACAACGATCATGCGCCTACCGTACGCACGTGAAGAACGTGACATACTGTACATGTATACAACGCATGATGCCCAGTGATGCGCCGTGCACACGTACATGTACAACTGTACGTCTGCTGCATTATTCAGTATTCAGACAGTGATGTCATTGATAAAATTACAGAGGTCACATCATGACCTTTCTAACAGTACCAAACATGCATGCTAAATGGTAATGGCGCGGCTCGAAACGGCGCTTACAAAAGGAGTTCAAACTCGTCTTTTTGGAGCTAACGAGGACGATTCGCAACAAAAACGGACACAGACACGCTTCAGAAAAGGTCTTTATTTTCTACTTTATTGATATTTTTCTCAAAAAGTAAAATAACACACACAAACTTTGATATTTAAGGTACCTAAATACACAAAAATCTCAAAATTGATTTCAATGCGATTTTTTACGTTATGTAAACTTCAGAGCTTGTTTACGTGAAACGGTCCCTTGGGGGACATTCCTCATTACGATAGAGCGGGTCACAATTAACCTGTGAAAGTTTCAGCTCAATTCGGAGTCTCGGACTTTGGCCCTCCTCCCTATAAAGTAAGGACTGTTTGCAGTGACACCATGTGAAAATTCTCTTTTGAGTAGTAACATGTTCTGGTAGTTAAAACTGGTGGTTACATTCTCCTAAACGACGATCAGAGCATACTGATCGAAACGCTGAGTTGTAACCACCAGTTCTTTTCAGAACTAATTACTACTCAAGGGAGAATTTACACATGTTGTTACCGCAGTCTTTACTTATCTTTTCACCATGCAAAACTACAAATCTTACAAAGAAAGTAATGACAACTCACATGATCTGTGTCCATCTGGCAGTGAGTACACAAGGCATTGACTAATCTCTCTATATACGGTCTGTAGATTTCATTCAGCTTGTCTTGTCTTCGTTTATACAAGATTTCAGACAGACGATAGAAGAAGTTAAAAGTGATTTCAGCGACCTCGTACTGACAGTGGCCGACACAGGTCAGGACAGCGTCAAGGATGGATAAATCGCCTAGACCCTGAAAAACATATAATAAATAAAACAACAAAAATTCGTTTAAAATATATATTCCATTCTTTGCTATATAAAATATATATTCCATTCTATTTTTTCTTCCATCAAACTAGTTTTCAGAGGATATAAATCTTTTAAACAATACAAAACAAGTATTTGCGCTTTGAGTGTATGGTCAAATATGATTTTTAAGTACGATATTTGACCTTACCTGACCTGGTGTTTCAACCATAACCTCCATAAATGCTTCAGCAAGTTCCGTAAAAATCCTGCTGTAATTGATAGCCCTGCAGAGGAACAAATGTTCATCGTAAGAAACCTCAAATAAAGAGTTAAAATATATAAATACTTAAAATAAAAGTTCTAATGTTGATTGAGGAAAAGGTTAATTTCACAGACATAAATATTTCTAATTGACAGAAATTTGATTTGGTAAGCAACCACCATCCACTCAAAATCAACAAAATATAAATTATGAAACTTTTGCAGACACCTTTGAAACCACAGAGGTAATGGAGGCAATTGATTACATGGATCCTGTTCAATTCAATAGACCTTATGCATATGTCACAAACTGAATATCGCCTTCTATCAGAGGCTAGAGAAGGTCACTCATTGGTTCATGTATGCGCGCTGTGCGTATACGCACGCGCAGTGCGTATACGCACGCACAGTGCATATACGCACGCACGGTGTGTATACGCACGCACTGCGCGCATACATGAACCAATGCGTGACCTTCTCTAGCCTCTGATAGAGGGCGACCTTCTATTTGCGATGTCATATGCATAAGGTCTTTACCAATGAAATCAAATACCTTGGCTAGAACACCAATATTGGTTGCCTTAACCCTTCTGTGACTGCAAGGGTCAAAATACTTGCTGGGATATATCAAGTGCATTTAAAAGTCGAACACTGGTCAAAATGAGTCAACTGTTTTCAGGGATGAGATTCTGAAAAAATGAAATAGTCTGAATTTTTTCTGTCATGGGAAGAGAACACACGTAAAGCACAAAGTTTGTACAAACACGTGCGCAGCACGCGCGCAATGCGAAGTCCATACGTCATAATGTCAAACACTGAAACAGTACTGAAAGGTATTGGAAAATGCCTGACATTTACTATGGTACAATGATGTCATTTGGAAGTATATATTTTTTTTGGAGATAATTGGGGGAAAGAACAAAATCTGACAAAAAGTGTGACAAATTCAGATTATAAATGTTACCAGTATGAGCATGTCAGTTTACATCCCCTCTCCTGGATTTCATTGCTCTGGAGTGAGCCTTTCTGGCCTTTTTTGATGCCATCATCATTGTCACCTTAGCAGCATAATTTATTTCGGCATCGCACCACAGGCATAGTGCTTTACCCGTCTTTTTCAATTTCCGGATGAATTCCGACAGAAAAAATCCTCCAGATTTTGATTCAACCCATTCCCACCGCCAGGGTTTTTTAATTCCTTTATCGATTTCCTTTGTTGGTCCCCCTGTGTCCCAACTAACGATGTCTTTACGACAAGACATACATGTAGTGCAGACAATTAAACTATCTAAAAATTTCTCAGCGGCGGGCAGGACACACAAGTTACCGTAAGCAGGCATGCACATACCACAGCAAATGTACATTGGCCAAGTTTGCATAAAAGGACCAATTGTCGATATTGCCTGGTACCCAACACATGTTTTTGAGCATGGGTACCAGTTAATATCGGCCTCTAGTCGACAAATGGTCATTGTGCGAGCTTGGCCATTGCACACCGTCCATTGCATGTGCGTTGCAGCGCGGCGCAAGGTCCGTGCTCGGTCATGTTGAAATCGGAAAACCCAACAAAACAAGACTGATAGTAACATCATTGACCTAACACGAATGCACTTTATAAAGAGGGCGCCAGGAGCCAATGGAATGCATTGTTTTATTTTATCTCCCAATTGCAGCCTGGTTCCGGGGCCGGGATGCCGGGATATACGACCGTGGCCGTGCCGCGTGCGATAAAATTAAAGAAAGACGTGACACAAAGCAAAATAGTAAGCAAAAACTGTTTTATTTCATTTCAAAATCTTCAAAACTTATATTATTTCATTGTCATTTTTCATTGTCGGAAAGTAAAAGGTCGGAACTTCAAAAGTCAACTTGTCAAAGTCGGAGATTCTAAAAAGTCGGAACTGAAATTAAAAGTCGGTTTTTCAAAGCCCCAAAGTCGGAATTCCGCCAAAAGTCGGAAGAATCTCATCCCTGTGTTTTTGACTGGTAAAAGCATTGTCCTGTATTGTTGAGTGTGGTCAAAATGACAGTAAAAAACAGTCAACAATGCCCCTACGTGCACATTTGGGTCAACAGTCAAAACAGGCAGTTGACTGATTTTGACCACTACAGCTACTTGCCACTAAAGTTCAGCTACAGTAGGAGGGTTAAAGGGGGACTGACATGGATTTAAATCAAACAGTTAAATATGTGATCGTTTTATTCTTTTATATCAGTAAA
Organism: Zoroaster sp. YZ-2022; assembly: GCA_029582265.1. Taxonomy (NCBI): domain Eukaryota; kingdom Metazoa; phylum Echinodermata; class Asteroidea; order Forcipulatida; family Zoroasteridae; genus Zoroaster; species Zoroaster sp. YZ-2022. Next base: position 35,421,548 of record CM055828.1, on the reverse strand, counting down.
AGATCAATAAAATTTTTGTTTTGTGTTTTTATTGTTTTTGAGAGTGTTATTTTACCATTGTAAAAATGCCCCCCACTTTTACGCCCTGCACGGAGGAGCTGTTCGTGACGTCATGTCGGGAAGAGAAATTCGGCTCAAAATGATCGCTGCACAAAACTATGTGAGCCGATGGACCTGACCACTTTACTCTTGTCAGTCGAACTTTGCTCGTCCAAATACGGCGATTTGTGGGTCACTTGGGAACAGATGAAGGCTAACACCGTCTTTGGTGGTGTTGCTGCATCCTGCAGAAACACATCTTCCCGGCATTTTATTAATTCCGGAAACAAAATCACGGAAGAAATGAAATCGACGCTACGTGTGTGAAACGTTTGTATGTACATGTACATCATTTACACATCGGATCTTCCCGACCTTACGTCACATATCTTATGCAAATGAAGCTTCCACCATGGGGCGGGGTTGCCTCCCCCAAACACTTCAAACATTGTTTTAAAATACTTGTACTCAGAAATCAATGATTAAATAGACACAGGTGGGTCTCAAAAACAATCTTTTATTACAAAACGCCTTAAGTACACACACAATAAAGGATGTCAGTCCCCCTTTAAGAGTCCAATAGGGGCACTTATTATATCACAAGGTAACACCTGGACTGTTCATTTTTTTCATGAGGTGAATTTTGCTTCTAAAACAAATGATGCTTAGAAGCAATGATCACATTATGTACTTACTTATCCACATCCTCGGCAGCAACGACCATGGCATAAGACTCAGGCAGTTGAATTATTCCTCGATACAGCATATCAGCGAGGGATAGATGTTCCTCTATATCTTCCATGGCGTAGAGGGCTGAGCAGACACAATCACTGGCAGCTTCATGGAGCATCGATGGCGTATCATGCTTCTTCTGAATGATGGAGAGTTACAGTAAACAAAAAATAGTGAGTTGGGGTCAAGGCCTTAAGTATGTCTACTGTATGTGTACCCACAAGCAAAGAACCTGGCAAAGGTGAAAAAGTGTTGTATAGGGCAAGCCAATTAGACAATTGGCCAATAGCCGGCTTTCAATAAAATTCTGTATTGATCAATCACATTTGTTGAGCAGGCACATGTACACAGTGCGTAAAATACACATACATGTAACACACTGACATGATATCTCTGACAAATCCATTAGGTGTCTTTATGAACATGTTTTCTTTAACCCCAACTCCCAAGGCCCATTTGATTACACATAACCTAAATCCTTCCTAACTCCCTAGGCCCATTTGCTTACACATAACCTGAACCCTTCCTAACTCCCTAGGCCCAATTGCTTACACATAACCTGAATCCTTCCTAACTCCCTAGGCCCATTTGATTACACATAACCTGAATCCTTCCTAACTCCCTAGGCCCATTTGCTTACACATAACCTGAACCCTTCCTAACTCCCTAGGCCCATTTGCTTACACATAACCTGAATCCTTCCTAACTCCCTAGGCCCATTTGCTTTACACATAACCTGAATCCTTCCTAACTCCCTAGGCCCATTTGCTTACACATAACCTGAATCCTTCCTAACTCCCTAGGCCCATTTGCTTACACATAACCTGAATCCTCCAAAATCCTTCAGTAGTAAAGCAAGCACGTGACATGTATGCACACATGTGTTTCTAATCTGTGATACATGTACATGGCCAGGGACCCTCCCTGCATGCATGGGAGCAATAAACAGTGTCTACTGACCCAAGCGCTGACATTGAAATCAATACAACAAACATGGATGTACATGTACCATGGAAAGGCAAGTATGCCTAATAACCTCAATCCTCCAAAATCCTTCACTTTAGCAAAGAGGATTTGGAGGATTTGGGAAGGTTAGGGTTAATGATGAGCTGAGTGGACAGAGGTTTTCCAAGAGGACATGGCGATAGGCCAAATTTCTAGGGGTCAAAATTTCTAGGTGCTCAAAAATGGCCTTAGCTTTAAATAAATCACTGTTTTTCACCGACTATGAAATAGCAAATGTATTGTTGTTTCATCTGTGGCTGTTATTGGGCAAATGCCTTATCAAAGACTAAACATATTTCATTTTTATTTCTCCAAAATGAGATCACCAGACAGAATAATTTCTCAGGTACACTCAAGCAGAACGTGACTGTATACAAGAAACTCTATGCATTACATACAATTTACTCACCAGAACATCAAACAGCAAGTTTGCCAGTGTGCTGCTAGCTACATCTGCACTTGGAATGATACCAGGATAGAACCAGCTAGCTAAACATTTAAAGATTCTTCCTAAGAGACGATGATCACTGACTGACGTCTCACAGCAGGCAGCCTAGTAACATGAAAAATATAATCAAATTATTATACCATATATGATTGAACTTCATAAATAATGATAATAAATCAAACCTTTAACGCTAAAAAAGGATTCAATTTAAATGGGCTTCCAATCTGTAATAAAAGTAGGCATGTCACAGGAACCAGTAATTCCTGAAATACCACAGTGGTACGTACACGCACACACAGAAACTAGTACCAGTGCAAAACATGCCCTTTTCAAAATACAAGAATACATGTACATTTTTTTAAAATTATGATTCCAGATTTGAAGAGAGGAAGACTTCTCAATATAAACCAAGTTTCCTTACGAAAAAAAAAAAAAACCAGGGAAAGTGCTACTAGTACTGCTTGAAAATGGTTCAATTGCTAACACTTGCTGCGCAGCTCTTGTTGAAATCGAGGGGAAGTGCACAGGGCACCAAACCGAATCGGCTGTTCTGCAAGCTCAGGCGATGACGGATGAATCAAAAGATGATACTGGACTCCTACATTGCTCATTTTTGGAAGTCCCATCCATACCAAATACATCCGGACACAGTTCCGACGATTACCAAATTAAGTCACTTTTTCGGGTGTACGGATCGGTTGAAATTATGCTTAATATCCAGACCTAATATTTTAATTTTTCGCAATTTTTCGAACTGATCGTGCTACACAAATACTTATAGATATCTTTTGTACATTTACGCTTTGCATTTTTTCAGGAAGGACCCTGAATATTAAGTACTTAAAAATCTGTAACTTTTGAACCGTTTCATCAATTTGTGTAATTTTTTTTATTAAGTTTTATATATTTTGCCCTTTCAATCAATATGAGTTTTGTAGAGAAACAAGGAATTTGAATTTTGGGTCTAACATCCCTAATATAAGTCAATAAAGGACAGAATTGTAACCCAGAGTGAAATTTCTAATTCTTTTGGATTTTGAAGTGTTGTCCGCCGAAATTCATTAGTGAATTTAGCTTACGACATAAAACACAATAAAGGGGGCCACTTTCCTACCGTCACGTTAGCAGTTTTTCTAATGGTTGTAATTTTCTTTTTAATATCTGAAACCACTAAAAAAGAATTTCAACATTTGAATAGACATGCATGCTTATCCTAAAGATAATTTGAGTTGATTATTACTATTATTTTTTTAATTACCCTAAAATTTCTATCAACAAATGGACGGAAAAGTGCGGTAACTTTTTCCGTCCAATTTTTATGGAAATTTGATGGTAAAAAAAAATAATAATAAAAAAATTAATAAAATAAATCAACTCAAATTAGTTCTAGTATAAGCTTGCATGTCCATTCACATGTTGAAACACTATTTGATCGGTTTCAGGTACTTAAAAATAAATAACAACCATTGGAAAAACTGCTAACGTGACGGATGCAAAGTGGCCCCCTTTATTGTGTTTTATGTCTTATATCCCTACATTAACCCTCCTATAGGTTTAACAATCAAAGACACTCAAAATTTTTATGTCACTCCCAACCCATTGACTTTGTGCAGTGCACTCAAATAAATGCAAGGACATATGGCTTTAGTAGGAGGTCAAACCAAAACCACTCGACTGTAACTTATGCAGTATATACACAGCTCTATGTGACTCTGCATATAAGACATACACAAGTGTGTTTGACTTTGCCACTATCTCCAGCACTCTTATACACATGTGTGAACAATTGGCAATGCAACCAAAAATATTCAAGTGACTGTCTGTGGGTGCGGTGCTTACTGGGCCAAATTTCAGCCTGGGCATAGGAGGGTTAAAAAAATTAATTTTCCTCAGGAAAATTTAAACTGTGTATTCTTTCAAGTACATCTGAGAACATTTTATTCAAGAATAAGGTCAAAGAATTAAAGGCGAAGGTTTAACATTGGTAATGTTGTTAAAACTGATTTTACGAATATGCTTTACGAGTAATAACCTCTTTGAATCAAAAATACATTAAAAGACCAAGCTGTGAAAGTTTCAGCTTATTAAAACAAATTTATAAGTAAGACTAAATTTATGATAATACATTCAGATTTGTTTATCTTCGTATTCATTTATTTAGGAAAGAGTACCTAAATTCAAACTAAAAATTATTTCACTTTTCTTTGACCCCAACCATACCAAACCATTCAAACTCCAACAGCAGGGTTTGTTGGATTTTGATGGACTCAGTACTGTGTAGCCCAGACAGAGTGTACTTTACATGGGGCCAGGTGTCCCAATTCCAGCTAAGTCCAACAGTTGGGTGGTAGTGTTACTGCATCGTGTTGGATTTTGATGGATTCAGTACTGTATAGCCCAGACAGGGATACTTTGCATGGGGCCGGGTGTCCCAATTCCAGCTAAGACCAACAGTTGGGTGGTAGTGTTACTGCATGGTGTTGGATTTTGGCATATTCAGGAAGGTTCATAGCCAAAATAGGGGGTTAGGGTTAAAATATTTTAACGCCTTGGACACAAACATTTCTAGGGAAGATTGATACCATCATCAGCTTTACTTCCAGTAAATTTTACATTATAATTCAACCCTTTTTAAATTTTTTTATTACCAATCCTATACTTAATACCATTATACACATTTGGTAATTTTCAAAGTGTCTTAACCCTTCTACTATAGCTGCACTTTAGTGGCAAGTCGCTACGGTGGTCAAAATCAGTTAACTGCCTGTTTTGACTGTTGACCCAAATGTGCGCACAGGGGCATCTTTGACTGTTTTTTGACTGGTCATTTTGACCACCCTCAACAATACAGGACAATGCTTTTACCAGTTAAACACAGTTGACTCATTTTGACCTGTAAATGTACTTACTACACGTAAGGTTTGACAGTGTTCGACTTTTAAGTGCACTAGATATACCTTGGTAAATATATCAACATTTTTACTGATTTTGACCCTTGCAGTCACAGGAAAGTGAATAAAGTTGAGCAGATGAAACAGTATGTGACTTACCATGATACGGACTACCGTTGGAGCAGCTTGGGCTAATTCTTGTGTGAACTCCTCTCGTCTATTCATACCAAGACGTAGAGATCGGCTGTGAACCTCCTCAGGGAGGACAGTCAGTAACTCGAGGAGTATAGGAATCTGAGAGGCGTCTGTGGTGAACCTTCACAAGGGTGTGCATTTCAAAAAAAGAAAATATTATAATTAGAATATATAATCAGTGTTTTAACCAACCTACTATAGCTGAACTTTTGTAGCTATAGTGGTAAAAATCAGTCAACTGATTGTTTTTGACTGTTGACCCAAATGTGAAAACAGGGGGCATTTTTGACTGGTTTGACTGTCATTTTGACCACCCTCAACAATACAAGATGATGCTTTTACAAGTCAAAAATGGTCAATTAATTTTGACCTATAAATGCACTTACTGCACCTAAGGTTTGACAGTGTTTGACGTTTAAGTGCTCTAGATATACCTTGGCAAGTATACCAAAATTTTGACTGATTTTGACCCTTGTAGTAAACGCAGGATACGTTTTGGTAAATTGTCTATAAATGCATCCATACTTCCTAACAACCAAGAGATGTTTACATCCAACCTATGAAAGTTTCAGCTTATGTTGTTAACAAGAAAATGGTGAAAATACATTCAGATTGATTGTATAAGGCCAACAACAAAAAGTCTCTAGTTTCTGGTCTCCGCACGCATCACCTCAGACCCGCACGCATCACCTCAGACCAGCACGCGTCACCTCAGGCCCGCACGCATCACCTCAGACCAGCACGCATCACCTCAGACCCGCACGCATCACCTCAGACCCGCACGTCACCTCAGACCCGCACGTCACCTCAGACCCGCACGTCACCTCAGACCCGCACGTCACCTCAGACCCGCACGCATCACCTCAGACCCGCACGCGTCACCTCAGACCCGCACGCGTCACCTCAGACCCGCACGCGTCACCTCAGACCCGCACGCGTCACCTCAGACCCGCACGCGTCACCTCAGACCCGCACGCATCACCTCAGACCCGCACGCGTCACCTCAGACCCGCACGCATCACCTCAGACCCGCACGCATCACCTCAGACCCGCACGCATCACCTCAGACCCGCACGCATCACCTCAGACCCGCACGCATCACCTCAGACCCGCACGCATCACCTCAGACCCGCACGCATCACCTCAGACCCGCACGCATCACCTCAGACCCGCACGCATCACCTCAGACCCGCACGCATCACCTCAGACCCGCACGCATCACCTCAGACCCGCACGCATCACCTCAGACCCGCACGCGTCACCTCAGAACCGCACGCGTCAGCATTTTTAATTTTCTTTCTTTAGTTGCTGTGAAAAGATGTCCAATTTTGTCAAACGATGTCAAAATTGCTGGATCGATTGGAATTCTGCCGTGCTGTGTTTTAAATGACTTTTTCACATAGGGGTAATAACGTTTGCCGATTTGTGAGGCCTCTCTTGGCCATCATACTTTGTATATGGGAAATTTGGTCTCTGCATATATATGTATCACGTATTTCCCTGTTGGCCGAAAAAAAAGATTACCCCCAAAAAACAAAAAAATAGCGTCACCGCACCGATTTTGAAGTTGACCAATGACCACAAACCGGAGACTTTTTTTGGCCTAATGTGGAATTTATGATTTTTTTTTAGTTTACTAACCCTGCCAAGGTATATAGTGCACTTAAAAGTCAAACACTGTCAAACCTTACGTGTAGTAAGTACATTTACAGGAGGGCTAAAATAATGTTTGCTTCCATCATCAACTTTACATCAAGTATTATATAAAAGTGTGCTAATTTTTTGAGATTACCAATAGTGTACAATGTATAACTTTAAAACCCTAACCCCCTAGGCTCATTTTCTAGAAACCTTCCAAAACCCTCCAAAATCAACCAGTGTTCTATTTTGCATGGTGCCCACTGCCTAAATCCTACAAAATCAACCGGTGTTCTATTTTGTGTGGTGCCCACTGCCTAAATCCTTCAAAATCAACCGGTGTTCTATTTTGTGTGGTGCCCACTGCCTAAATCCTACAAAATCAACCGGTGCATTTTGCTGCGTGTGGCAGTCAAGGGTGTATAGTGTATATCAGTGGTGGTACAAGTACCATGCAAATTCAATCAGTATGCACCCGTAGATGCATCAAAAGTTGCTGGGAGGGTGTAGTAGGTTTTCTTGGTTGCTGGGAATTTAGTTGCTGGGAAGGTTTTGTTTGGCTTTGAATATTTGAAACAAAATATCATCACTGCCTGTTCTTTTTTATGTTTTCCTTTTGTTTACATTCTTTTCTGGGTTTTCTGCTATTGAACTCAAATTTACCTTTGAAATAATCCATTGGGCCATACATGTACAATGCATCATCCCAGACTGCACTATGAAAGTAGAGTGAAACCCGAGACATACCCTTCAGACCAGGGACCCAAAGTGGTTTGCCCAATTCCCCAGCACTTAGCTACAAAGTTCACAGCAGTTAGTGGTTGCATTTTGCATCAAAGTGCACCAGACTTTTCCAACTGATGCACTGTGCTGCGTCTGACAGGGTTAGGGCTAAGCTAAGTGGAAGTAACCAGAGACTTTCTGACCGTAGAACTGTTAAAACAAAAAGTGCCAGTATATGGTGAAATCAACCAAGAAAATTTGTCTAACCTGCCATTGAACTCCTCCAAAATCAACCAAGAAAAATGTTCTAACCTGCCAAACTCCTCCAAAATCAACCAAGACAAATTTTCTAACCTGCCAAACTCCTCCAAAATCAACCAACGTTACATTGGGCCATCCTGCCAAACTTCTCCAAAATCAACCAAGAAAAATTTCCTAACCTGCCAAACTCCTCCAAAATCAACCAAGACAAATTTTCTAACCTGCCAGAATCAACCAAAATCAACCAAAACCTCCGGTTGATTTTGGTTGAATTTGGAAGGTTAGGGTTAATTGAGGGGAGGTACATGTATATTATTTGTTAAATATTCTTACTCTCTTTGAATCAAGATGAACATTAAACAACCAACCTTTGAAAGTTCAAGCTTAACTCAGTTTCTGAGTCATGAGAAATGTTTGAAATAGCATTCACAATTTGTACCAAAAAACGGCAATTCAGAAGAAAATATTCAGGATGATTTTAGTTTATGTTTTTCTTTGTTTTTTAATTTATTTTTTTTAGAAGTCCTATAGTTCAATTGAAATCTTCCCATAAATGTAATCTGATGTTGATTTTGAAAAAACAAATGGGTTGAAAGTCTAGTGTTGGGCATCTATTTGGTTGACTCATACATGTACATGGAACTACCCACACATCAAGCATGTATTGGTGACCTACCTCTGGATCAGAAAATTAGGTGAGTTCTTCCACATGACCATCTGTAAGGCCAAGTCAGACAGAGCTAAGCAAAGCTGTGTTAGGATGATCTGAAAGTTGGGATCATTAAGACTCTCGATGTGAATGATGAGAGAGTCTCTTAGCGCTTGGTGTGAGTCCGGTGGCAGCTCATGGAACGAATATTGAATCTGGAGATAAAGTTTGAAATGTTGGGTCATTGAGGATACGCATAAATCATAGTTGCTAAATTAGCACTATGTGAAAATATGGTAAGTGTAAATTTACTTGACTAGTGTGTTCTGGTCATCAGAAGGAGATTAGGAGACTGCTTGCCACCTAACTGAATATCCCCAGGGCACAAGATCAAGGAAATGAACTAGTTACCCCAAAACATGCAAAACTTGGTGCAATTATTTGTTCCCTTATAACAGCAAACTTTGATTCCTCAAACTGGCTTCATCCATAAATAATCTGGATTCTGCTTCAAATAGCTATTCGTAATTGTTTTTATTCATATTAACCCTAACTCCCTGGACAACAAAGGCAGTTGGAGGATTTTGAAGGATTTTTATTGTTCAGTAACAATGCTTAGGGAGTTAGGGTTAATCTTTGGAATCGGTGCAACAAGATCCATCACCAAGAACAAAAAGTCTTTTGTTTTCTGCTCACTTCAACAAGATCCAACAGATTTGTATAATTACTGCACAGGCCTTGAATTTCGTTCTTGAAGGGGCACAGCAATTTTCCTCTGGTAAGGGGCACTTCTATGAGGAAAATTAAAATTTGTATTGGAACTTTGCAGAGGGCACCACAGCAAAAGCACAGGGCACCACGGCAATTGCTGTGGGTGCCGTGGGTTATTTCGAGGCATGACTGCATTCTGTTGCGTTCAGCATGGTTAGGGTTAATAAGCAATAAAGAACACTTTATAAACATACCTTAGATCTCATAGTCTGTGCTGCAAAGTAGCAAACTTCTACATCTTGTTTCATCCTCAGAAGTTGATCAGAGATCTGCCATGAATGAACCTGTAAATCAACCAGGAGAGAAATACGTGTATTGTAACATTCAGAGTTGTAGTACTCATACTCATACCCGTTCTCATACTCGAGTACATTTTTCTGTACTCATATTCATGAAAAAGTAATTGACTACAACTACAGAGTACTCGTACGTGTGTACATTTTTCTATACTCGTACTCATGAAAAAGTATGCGACTACAAGTCTGTTAACTTGTATAAATCTACACACATTTGATTAGACAACCGAGGTTGCTAATCGGACTGTCACTCATAGTTGCCCCAATGGTTGCAGGGAACTATTGTGTTCATACATTTTACATAGCAGTACTTGGAGCAAAAAGCTTTTTAAAATGTTTTCTCTGAAAAGAGAGCACTACAGGCAAACTAATTGTTCAAGATGATTGGTACCTTTATCATCAAATTAGCTTTCAGATAATAGTTCAGTAATTTTGTCATTTTGTAATTACCATTATTGTACCTTCTCTTTAGGAAAGATACAAGATTGGTATTTGGAAACGAATGCTCATTTCAACCCTCCTATTTATAATAAAAAGTATGCCTAAAAACTATCTGAGAAAGTCTTATCACAATAGCTGTTAAGTGCTCACATTTTAAAGAAAATATCAAAACAAATTTTAATCAAGGTTTTCGTCAAAAAGTTGCCAGATGGCAACTTTGTGTAAATTAGACATAATTCTTTTTTCCTCTAAGAGAAAACTTCAGGTGGAACATTTTTCTTGGTTCAGATGATTATCCTCAGAAGAACATCAAGTGTACTTAAAGATAATTATTTGTTAATTTGATAATCAGAAATAAATGGCCAAACCACTGTTAGTTTAAATTTTTAAATGTTTAGCTTTTACCCTAAAAATACTAGTAAACAGTGAAATAGATTTTGCTGAAGTGGGAGTACCCACTTCACAACATAATTGGCCCCCGTTCCATAATGATGACAAGGTCATTCAAACACCCTAGATAATACTGTAGTAGGGGGTGTTGAAAGATTACATCCTGTCAGTAAACTTCCAGAGGCTGTATTGACTCCCCAGTGACACCAATTCATTTCCCAAGAGATTAGAACAGGCAATAGTTAATCTGTGAGATATGAAACCTCACAATTTCTTAACGAACAGACAAATCTCTGCTGACGATGTGCCCAGTCCTTAATCCAAGTCCTTGGCAATCTCGGGTCGCGTGTGATACTGCTCTATGACCATACAAAATTTGTACTCCCATGTGATTTTTAATACATGTGTGTATCCCACCAAAAAACACTTCCTGAAACAAAACTTAGTCATACGTGAACATTTTTTTCAATACAAAAAAAAAACAAAAAAAAAAAACGTTGACCAATTAGGGTTGTAATTCCAATGATATCTCTTGTGGATTGGCCAAGATCAAATAACCCGATAAACCATTCCCTTGTTGTTTATAAATAAAGAGTTTCCTACTTAGGACCTCTAAGAGCACATCTATTTGTGTACCACTATAAGTACGTAGGTAGGGTAAGAGAGCACTCTTGCTTGAAAATTTGTCAGACCAAGAACATGCTGCCATGCGGATGATGCCCTATGGCTAATAGGGCACTGCTGTGTGCCAACAGACATACAGGCCCTAGTTTTGGTTTCGGTGCCTCTTTGAAAGTTCCCACAGACATTCTGATTTCCTTATATAAGTGCCCTTCATCAAGGAAAAATTGCCTTGACCAGGCTTGGACAACCAAACATTTATGATACTAACTATTCTACTGTGCTTTCCAACATTTCTTCATGCGTTCTTGCAGACCATTCAATGGGCATTCTGTAGCATTAGACTCATGAGCAAAATGGCTCACAATAGACTAAAGTTCCTAGTACCAAAGTTCCTAGCCCATTGGGCTATGGTTATTTTCATACTAGGTGGCATATGAACAGGTCAAAAACAAGCGATCTGAAAGTGCATGGTGAAACAATGCCTTTAAAATGCTTCCAGGTCCCTCTTAAGTACTGTACACTACACATACGTGGGTACACCTGTAACATAGAATAATCTTGAATCCCTACTGAGCATTACCAGTCTACTCAAAAGACAAAACAAAAAAATGTTAAAAGAAATAATAAAATAAAACACAAATTTATGACAGCAGTTTATTGTATACAACATATGCACTTGAACAATGTAAGGTGAATACATTTCGTCAAGTTAGCATACTACATCATAACATTTTAAACTTTGTGGAATTTTTAAAAAACAAATACACCAATAAAAGTTTCAGTTCATCACATAACCAAAAATTATGTACAAATGCTCATAGCTCAACATGATAATGTTGAGGTACAAAAAACACAGCTACAGTGTAGCTATGACCATGATTTGATGGGGTGATCAAGGGCTCACATAGCCCCCCTGCTAGAGTGGAAAACACTATGCTGGATCCTTAGCCACAATGTTGTGATAGTCGTGCACTTTCAGTCAATACTTTACTTGACATATAAACAATCTTCCAAAAGATAATAGACATATCATGGAAATTGGAAAGAATTTAACAAGGAGGCCTATGTGTGAAAAAATTTGCAAAGATCAGAGATTTGCCTGCTATTAATTAAAATTCTGCTGCAAGTACAAGGCCATACAGGCATGTTTGTGTGTAAATTGTAAGATGTTTGTCATCTAATCTATGTACATGTATGAATAAGGAATGTCAAACAGGTTTACTACAAACATGACTAACTAAAAGTAAAACAACACTGCAAATATGGCAAACAAACAGTTAAAAAATAAAACAACTGAACAAAGTCTAACTGTGAAAGTAACGTTACTCGTTAGAAAATAAACAGACAGTGACAGACTGACAGAATAATTAGCAAACAAATGAAAAACATCTCGGAAAGAAAGTAGAATACACCGCCGCTTTTCTATTCAAAATGACAAATATGAGGGATTTTCCTTTAAAAGATGAGAGGACAGTAGACAAGTGAAGACTGGAAACAATATTTTGGGAGATTTTGAGCAATGAATGTAGGCACATCCAGTAAGATGTTGGCCATTTTTTTTTGTCTGCTAAAAACAATGCTTAACACGTTACACATTGACATTGTGCACAAGTGGCAGTCGGGTTTGACATTCTTACGAACATCTTATTTCATGTGAGACACTGAAAACAACTAAATTTGCATGATGATTGCAGCATATTACATGTATCATTTGGAACAACCACATTGTTTGATTATATTTTATTTCCGACTATGTCCGGAAACTAGGCAAATTCACTCAGTTCGAAAAATGCTTCTTGAAAAAAGGTACTTACCGATCGTTGGAATTCCTGCAGCCATCGGGACGCCCTTTCCTTCTCTGCTGCATCAGGATTGTGGTATAAGGCCGTAACAGCTCGAATCACAGTCTCAACGGGCGGTGCTGTCTCCATTTCTTAGTTAGAAACTGAAGGAAAAACCCTTCCGAAATGACGGCGTTTCTTTGCAATCAAGGTTTTTTTCTAAACTGAATATGCGCATTTTTGTGGAGTTCTTTAAATACGAACAAACATACGCAGGGATTCCACCTTGTACCCAACCTTGTCCCCAGGGCTTTTGCGCAGTTTGTGTATTCCTCGACCCAACACTTCTCTCGCTGACACCCTGGAAAGGGACGATTATAATATTTCAAACATAATATTCTCCTGATGACGATCAGAGCATACTGATCGAAACGTCGAGTTTTAACCTCTATTTCTTTTCAGAACTAATTACTACTCAATAGAGAATTTCATATGGTGTCACCGCAATCAGTCTTTACTTATCCTCTTCACCATGCATGCAAAGCTACAAGTTTTACCTATAATATTGGATATTTAAATTAGGTGCATTGTAGACGATGCATTTTATTGTCGAGTCTGACTCGACCATAGAGTATATTTAACTCTAGAAGACTGACACAAAGTTATATTACTTAGAAAAACGTGTGCTGCAGTAGGGAGGCCGGGACTAGGCCTTTCAAATTGAAATTCTATTCAGACGACTAGCACACTAAATAATAATAATAATAATAAAGATTTTTAGCGCGCACATATCCACCCTGCTGGGCGCTCAAGGCGCGGAAACAAAGAAAAAACATTAATACAAACAATATACAATGATAGCATAGGGGGAAAAAAATTATGTACCGAGATACATGTACCTACAATGCAATTACAAATATACATCATCTTTGAAGAGTTGTGACATAAGATGAGTTTTAAGCATCGACTTGAATCTGGTTATACTATGACAAGATTTGAGTTTAGTTGGAAGATGATTCCAGAGTCTCGGAGCTGCGACAGAAAACGACCTATCACCCCAGTTCCGTATTGAAGTTGGTTCCTTTAGGAGTGACATGTTGCTGGAGCGCACATTGCGTGATGGAGTGTAGACTTTAAGTAGTTCAGAAATATAAATTGGAGCAATGTTATTAAAAGATTTGTGAACAATTAGCATAAGTTTAAAAACAATTCTCTGTGAAACAGGAAGCCAGTGCAGTTCTTTCAAGATTGGCGTGATATGGCATGACTTTCTGGACAAAGTCACAACACGAGCTGCTGTGTTTTGTATGTGCTGAAGACGAGATATTTGATTCTGCGGGAGACCGTAAAGGTGAGCATTCCCGTTATCGAGCCGTGATGTGACAAACGCATGTATAATTTGTTCAGCAGCACTTTTATTCAAGTATTTCCTAATTCGGCTTATATTTCTGATATGAAATTATGATAATATGCGAACAATGTTGGAGATATGTGGTTTTAAAGTCATTGTCCAGTCAAATATAACACCCAAATTACGTGCATGTAATGAGGGAGTTATCTGCGAGTCACCAATTGTAATAAATGGAAGAGAAACTTTAGACAATTGCTGACGTGATCCAAATAGAACAAATTCTGTTTTTTCATCGTTCAATTTCAGGAAGTTTTGTCTCATCCAACTTCGAATCTCTTGAATACATTTCTCTAGTGTTTTAATGCAGGAATCGGCAGGTTCTTGAGAAGATTTAAAAGTAATGTAAAGCTGCGTGTCATCAGCGTAAACATGGTAATTTAAATTATACTTCAAAATGATATCACGAACTGGAAAGGTATAAACAGTAAACCACTGAGACTGAGAGTATGTAGACCGCTTTGATCGAACTCGTCTTACTTTCAAGTTTATATGTTGCATATACGGAGGATAGGAGGGTGGAACAGCATAATTCTGCTTTTGGGCCGCATTTGACAATAATGTTCAATCCAAGCGGTTAGAAAGTAGAAAATTAGGTTTGTCCAAAATGTTCGATTTCATGCTTTTTATTTCGGCCAAGCCAGCAGAAAAGAAGAAAAATGGATTGTACCAAAACGTTCGATGTGCTTTTCAGCCAGCAGAAAAAAGGGGGAAAATATTATTGTACCAAAATGTTTCATCTGCTTTTCGAGTAGCGGAAACACAGAATAGCAAAATCAGCTTTTCTGATGAGCCAAAACATTTGGAAATGGGTTTACCAAAACGTTACATTCTGATTTTCTGTTCCAGAAAAGTCGAAAAGTCGAAAAATGCATATTACGAAAACATTAATTCTGATCTGCTTTTCGACTGTCAAAATAGACGGGGGGGGAAGGGATGAATAGACAAATGTACAATAGTGACTCTGTGATCCCGTTCTAGCACGTCAAAAGACATACGGTCAAAGGAGCGATATTTGATAGCGCCCTCTGTCGACAATTAGGTTGTGCAACTTGTTCCATCGTAGGTCGAGGATTTTTTCCCCCTGATGTTGAATCGTTTCTCATAATAGAAATGGCACAATGATAAGTTAAGTCAAGGGTTGTGGTGACGTAGACCGTTACTAGGTACGTCAGTGTTGTATAAAGCAACGAAGGTCAGGCAGAACCAATTTGCCGGTGAAAGCATAATTTTTGTTTCTAGACCTCGCTCTTGCTCTCAACATAATTTTATATATAGATGCAATCGACCAAATTTGTCATAAAAATAAGCACACCGTGTATAAAACAAGGACAGGTGTTGTTAAGATCCTTTGTTATTTAAGTTTTTTTTTTTTCGTTTGAAACATTTGCTTGTTAGGTGACGAAGCTGCCCTCTGTGTGCTTCACCGAATCTGACGTGCAATATCGATACAACATGGGCCTAATAATAATATTCTTTCCATGCGACGGGACATCTGAACTAATGTAACATTGATGAGTCGATATCAACAACTAATTCACAACAGCAAATAAATATATACTATGTATTGGAAAGGGAAGTTAAATTATTTTGTTTATCTGATGAATGAACCAATTTGGGAAAAATTATGAATATACCATTTCTTGAAAAATTCAAGTTTACGATTATATCCTCCTGTAGACAGGTTATAAACATTTATCCAGGGAGGGAAGCAGGCATTGCATTTGTTGCAGAGCCGATCCGTAGAAAGTGGTTTATCCACAGGACCCACACAATCTGGTGTATATTCTAACATGACGATATGGTGCACCATTTAGGCCCCCAGTTATATTGTATCAGAACCATTTTTCAACCAGACTACGTAGGCTAATAGCGTAGCAGTTGAATCAATTTGATCCAATTATTTTACCAACCAAAAATGGTATTTTGTACCTTACGGGACATAGGTAGAACTTTAATTTGTATAAAGGGAAGCCAGAATTACATCAAATTTCCACAATTAATTGCCAAATAATGATATCGTGACGTGGGTAACATCTAACTGGCATAGGCATGGCTCCTCCCTACGTTAGGTCAATCACGTATAACTCCTTCATTCTCATGGAAAATATATAATATATTTAATAGAAACCACCCATAAAACCCTTTGCCGTTTTGGAAATTTGGGTAAATTTGTGTTTTGTCCAAAACGAAAGCACTTCAGATGAAATAATTTCTCAAAATGATTAATACGTGTACCAACTTTACCCCATAAGTAAGTTTTTTAGATGATAAATCGTTAATATGATAATCTGGTAATTACCAATGTTGTACAATTCCCTTTAAACGGTGTAAATTTCCACTAGAAATAATATGTATGAATCACAATGTATAAATTTATAATAATAATGATGTGGATAACATCTGTTTACAACTGTTATTCATTTCTGCTGGATTAGTAACATCTGGTGACTACATGCTAATGCATTTCCCTTAGTTTGAAATAGAAAATGAAGTTCATATTTCTATGGTGTAATAATAAGTCATCTATAACACGGAGAACAGACTAATTATAACCCCCTGGGCTCAGTGTGTCTGCTGTTTGCTTTGTTTGGTCTCTCTCTCTTTTGCTGATTTCCTGCTATTGTACTTGCTGACACCTGCGAACAAACGAGAGGCAGCGGCTTGACTTCCTGATGAATACTCCTTGTATGTTGTACGAATAGGGCAAATAAGAAGCAACAACACACATACAGATACATGTTAGTGCTGATAGATGCAGGTATACCTCGTCCATTTGATTGAGTGTAAACAACACGTGTGCTCACGCGTATCGAACTACACATCATTATGATAAGAAAGTGTGATATGTCCATATAGTCTTCTTCCACATGACGTACATGCAGATGAAGTATTGTGTAGACGAGCTTGCATTAAGAGCAATGTTCAAGCAATTTCTCTGTCTTTCCTTGAACAGAATGAGCACATAAAGTGCTTACTGATACGGACCCGTATCCAGGACCGTCACTTCGCAGATGTTACGGACGTGTAAAATTACACACACTTCTGATACTACAACTTACAAGGAGGGAATTGCGCCAATGGTGTTCGCTTAGCGCGACGTCTTCTGCTCTGGAGATACTCGATTCCGTGGTGAAAAAGGTATGGGTTTCAGCAACATTATTTTCTGTTTTCTGTTTTAACAATTCAATAGAGCCTAATCTTTTTTTTTCTTCCTTCTTTTTGCTTGTTTGATGTTGTTATCATTATGTCGGCTGGCTACGTGAGAAGTTCTTAATGCATGCATGCCAATAGTTGGCTCAGTGCGTTTTTCATAATAGCGAAAGGGACAGGAACAAATTATCATAATTTCAATCATGCAGAATTGTGAGACATTTTGACAGATTTGATCATTTGATTAGGTTTTTGGCATCTGTTCACTCTTTGACTATTTATAGATTTAAAATGTGTAGAAGGTTTTATTGAATGTTATTAAATAGGTTATGGAAATATTTCACGGCCATGTCAGTGTTCGGGGCCGCCTATATGAAAAATTGTGTGGCTTAATTAATACTTCAGTGACTTAATATGTAACTGTTCTTGAAAATGTTTGATTTTCCGTTTCATTTGATGAGCCATCAAACAAAATAATCCATCTTTGTTATGAATTTATCGCCTATAACAATCAGCGCCTACAACAATCAGCGCATAGGTGGCTCATTATACGTCACACAATAATGTATTAACTATTATTCATGATGCCAAAGAAACAAGATCAGTTGTACTTTTTTAGACCACTGTTTGACGATTGTTTTGGTTGTACTCTTTCATTCATAAAAAGAATGTTCTTTGTTAATTTGTTGGTAGAAAAATTAATGAATTCATCAGCCAGCGCGGATTATATAAGTCATGTTTCATTGAAGATGTTTTGCCCATGTTTTAATCATTTCAACGTTTATTGTCCCGTATTCGCAGAAAAACAAACAAATACGTGAAAATGACAAACGTGAAAATGAAGAAATAAATGTGCCAAAATACTCCAAGTTTCAAAATGAATATATTACGGGACACTAAATTATATGTATATATATATATATATATATATATATATATATATATGTATATATATATATATATATACTACTCAAAACAATTTAGGGAACACCGGAATAATCTCAGTTAAAGCAAGATCAGTAAAGCAAGATCATTTTATTTCAGATAAACACAATGTTTCACAGAATTGATGAGAAACAACTGCACAATGAAACGGATGACAAAGGATGCATGTAGTGATTACACATTTCATGACATGACTACTGAAAGAGAGAGGGGGTTGCAAATTAAAATCCCGGTTCATGGAACATTTCAAACCTATTTGATGTTAAAAATCCGGTGTTCCCTAAATTGTTTTGAGTAGTATATATATATATATATATATATATATATATATATATATATGTATATATATATATATATATATTGTGAAATATTTTAATTTTAACTGTCTGTGTTCCTTTCGTTTAGGAAAAAAATTATATTAATCTTAAAATAATGGAATCAAATGGAATGTAAATTAGTCCAAATCACGGGCGAGGCACTCTTTCAACGCGTAACCAATTAACTACGTACCAGTAGCTAAAATCACGTGTCAAGTCGTGTCTGTTTTTTGTTATAAATATACCTACATAAAAACAAATAATATGGTTTTATTAATTGATGGACAAATTGCTTCTATGAATAGTCCTCAAATGTAGCATTTTCTATCATTACCTTTACACCAAGTAGTTTTCATGCAAATCTGCAATAATGTGTTTCTTTCAACAAATACCAATATCGAATTTGGGCTTTTAATGAGTTTTTTCCCGAATAATATTAAATGACAGCTTAATGCATGGTGTTGCGAAATTCACCTGAGGGCAATCGTCAGGCAAACTCGTTGATCAAGAGCTTAAGACATCCGTTCATCGTGGGTTCGACTCCCGCCCGAACCACTTCATATTTTAGATTCGATATCTGAAACGTGTCGGGCATTAGTCGCGTGTGTTGTTTTATTGTTTTATTTGTTTGTGTGTGCAAAATATGATTTTTTTGTTTTGTTTATAATGTACCAACGCAAGAACAGTGATTATAATCTTATTCAAATCAAATTATCTCATAGGGCTGAGAAAATCTGATATTGTTTTCCCGATAACAGTTAGAATTTTATATATTACATTATATTCCTCCACACCCGTAGGCGTGATAGTTATCTAGGCCCCTACACAAATAAATTTAAATCATGTTGATTTTTTAAGTGAGAGCATCTCCGTCTGTTGGATGTTGGCATATACAACCAACCATTTGTCTACCAATTATTTTTAAAGGTGATTCATGATGTGTCTGAAGTGTTGAGAATTAAATGTTTTAAAGGGACAGTATTGGAACGATCAGAGCAGACATTTGACAGGGCATGGAATCGATGTCCTAGTTTTGTGACTAAAAATAATGCCCCGAGAGCGCGCGCTGGCCTAGATAACAAGGTGTGGTATTACTGTGGCTGCTTCATTATTATAGCTACTGGCTCATTATTTATGCATCAGACACAGTAATAATGGTCTTATCATGCCTTGTTATCTAGACAAGCCTGTGCTCTTGGGTACTATTTTCAGTCACTAGGACACGGATTCCATGCCCAGTCGAAAGTCTGCTCTGATCGCGACGATACTGTCCCTTTAATATGTCTGAAATGTTGGGAATTAAATGCTTACACAGTTCTGTATAACAACACCAGTACAATGATATATACAAGAAGGCTCCAGTTGACCTCATGTACACTGCAAAAACTGTGGTGTTAAAAACTACACCATTGGTGTTTATATCAGGCAACTCGCACAATATAAACACCATGGAAGAATGAAGTTGACATCACTAGTGTTATTTTAACACATCAGTTTTTGCAGGGTAGATATTATAAGTGATTACAACATTGGTTATTACCGAATTATTACCCCAATCACTGATTGCACATTATAAATGCAGAAGGTTGTGTGGCCTGAGACTGGCACAGGCGTACACAAAACTGTCAAATGACACACGCGCAGTAAATGATTGACTTAATTAAAGTTAATAATAATTAATGAACACATGGAAATGAACACATGGAAACACGGGTCGTGTCGTGATTTTGTTTTAACATGAAACAGACAACATTTTATCAAAAAATCGTAGAAGATATCATCTGTCAAATGGTCACTCCTTCCAGCTGATTTCTTCCCAAAATGCCAAATTAATAATAAATATATAAAACATTTTTGTGGGAAGGGACTTTATGAAGCAAACATCAATAATATATATTCGACTCGATAGGCCAACGAGTTCAAAGTTCAATCTATCATTCGTTTTCAGTTCTAAAAATCAATTAGGCCTACAGAACATCTCATCACCGTTAAGGACTAACAGGTACCCTGTGGTTTGTTCAATAAAAACAAGTGGCACAAATAACTCGAAGGCCATGCATAATCACATATCATGCTTCTGTTCAATATCAGAACACTTTTGATGATGAAATTATATCAATGGAGAAATTGTGCAGTGGGGATTTTTCTCTAAGGCTGTGAGGTCTTTGTAACGTCTGGAATTATTTATTTGTTTTCAACTTCTTTGTAGATTTCATGCAGATTTTATGTAGATTTTGTGTATCTAAAATATATTGAGCAAACTAAAATGGAATATATGCCGTCGTACGCCACCCATATCTCTCAAAGTTGGGTTTATGTCTTTTAAATAGTGATCGTTTCATGAGATCACAGTTCGAACATCCAACATAAATATACATATTCACAAACAAACAAACTGTTCTCTTAAAAATGTTTAATTTAGTTTATAAATATCACGTTTTAAAAGCATTGTTCTTTGTCCGTGTTAAAGCTTTCTATCCAAATACACAGTTATGTTATGGTTAGTAATTCAAGCAACATCTTACGGCGGATAAATTTGCACACCTCTGGAGCCCTCCGGACATTATTCAAGTCGACGGCTTCCTTTGATCACCGTTTGGAGCGGTACGATGAAACACTTTGTAGTGCATAGGAAATGTGTTGTTTTTAACTGCTGAATATTTTGCTCATAGATCATCAGTTCAGTATCGCTGTGATTTTATGTATTATCGTTTGAAGAATGATAGTAAACTCCATCAATTTATTTGGTTAAAATCTGTGCATTGCATTTTACTTGAACAGAAAGAAAGTTAATAACTTAATCAATTTAATCTTTTAACGTTGTTTCACAAAACAAGTTGACCGGGCATCGAGATACAAAGTACTACGTCAATAAATGACGCGGTGTAATAAATTCATTGCCAGCCAAAATTACACATCTTGCATACAGTATATACCGTGCTACTCAGAACGAGACTTCATTCATCGAACTATCCTGGTACCTAGACGTGTGATACGCCCCGGTACTCTTTGAATCCATTTTCGCTGCATGCCTTCGGAAACCATGCCAGCGATAACAAAACCGAATAATGCGTCAGTCACACATAAGAGGACATTGCCTAGCAACTGCCAGGCAACGACACACCCCTTCTATCAAACTTTCCATTTTCAAAAGTTCACTCCAAAATGCTGAAACTATGTCATCATGTTTTACTGTTTGACGAAAGATTCAAAATATTGCGCTTTATACTAGACCCATACTCATTTGAAAACTACTGGCGGAAAATACAAAACAGACGAGTACCCCAGTTTCTTGAAGATGGTGAATATTAATTGCCAATTTTAATTTTTGCGATATCACAATAAAGGGAAGAGTTCAGGAAAAATGTAAAAACAAAATTATATTCTGCAGAGGTAATCTATAACTTTGAAATTTCATCTATTTTTATGCTTTCACCAATTTGATACCATTTCTTAGATATTAAACTATCATTCACGTTTGAGTGTTTCAATACATTTATTGACAATGGTCAAGATTTATAGGACTATAAAAAAAAAATCATTGTGTCGTTAACGAGAATATAGTGAAAATGCATTCAGGTCATTTCACTAATTTTACTCAAACGATACACCGGTGAACGATAGCACCTTAGGATGTTTAATACCATCATCAACAAATAATTTATTTGTAAAACTTTGATCATTTGTGCTTTTCGTTAATACTTAGAAGAGCTTTATCTAACAACATTTTGTATCCAAATGTTCGCCTTAGACTAATTAAATCACAGTAATACACATCCAGTTGGTGTCGACGATTTGAGATTACGAACCTCCAAGCCATGAAATGATCACACATTTTTCAGTGGTACATCCGCATGTTTTATCTCGCCTACGTTGCTGCAAACCGTAATTATTGTCGTTAAGCGGTCTGTTAGTTTCTTTGTACCATGAAAATCCCCCAAAGCAGTTTTCCTTATTCACTTTGGGTCACAATTTGTCAATTATATGCAATTTTGGCGGGGAAACCTACAGCAGGAAGCATTTGCTTCATACAGTAGAAGGGTAAAACCGTGATGAATACATCATCTATCAAAAGGAGATTGCATTATCATGACGGTCGATTACACTTTGGATTGGAGAACATTTGATTTGCCTTGCCTTTCTCAATCGGGCACCCCACGAATCATAATGGTTAAAGCTATGCACGCATTATTTCATTCTTGATAGCATTTTCCCGTTCCTAGTCGAGATACAGTTGTCTATATAGGCAAGGGCGCAATAGATATATAGCTATGACCAACACAGTTGGTTTAAGATGATACTCGATAATAGCTCCAGCAAACCACGGGAAAATCTCAGGCAAAATATTTTGTTCTTTTCTTCAAAACGTGTATCAGCTAGGACACAACTGTAGAATCTAAACTCACGGACGAAAGCGATCAAAAATGGTCTTGATTGCTTAGAAACATCTTAGCAACGAAGCGCTCTAAGCGGCAAAAAATACTCCTAAGCAACTACTGGTCATCAAACGCACGTAGTGATTGAAATAGTTAATGATCATGTGATATACATGTATAGGTACTTGACTTGGATCACTCACTTTACTGTGTACTAAAGGTACATCATTGGTCATGTTGGCAAACTGCTTCTATAAGAGTATGTTTACACTCTCTACGAATCGGTATATACATTAAACACCAACCCGTGACCGTTGCAGCTTATTAAAGGGGTAGTATCGTCACAATCAACAGGGCATGGAATCTAAATGCTAGTTTTAGATTAACTCGGTGACTACCACAATACCCCACATGATAAGGTCATATTACCGTTGCTGCTGCATAAATGAGCCAGTATTTTTCAGTCACTGTGTTAATCTTAAAATTAGGACATCGATTCCATGCCCTGTCGAAAGTCTGATCTGATCGTGACGATACTGACCCTTTAAGCTCTGTCGTTAACGAGACAAAAAAGTGAAAAAGCATTCAGATTTTTCGTTATCATTCTTACCTCTCTCATCTCTCATATTATTTTTCTTCTGTTGTACATTTTGTACATTTATGTCTCTTTGTACATTTGTTTCTATTTGTTTCTATTTGTAAAGTGCTTTGAGGCTTTCTATGGAATTTCGGAAAGGGTACTCTTTCCGATAAACTTGTGGCAATGGGTTAATTTTTGTTGGTATTAATTATATATGGGGAGATTGATATCATATTAATTATATATGGGGAGATTGATATCATATTAATTATATATGGGGAGATTGATATCATATTAATTATATATGGGGAGATTGATATCATATTAATTATATATGGGGAGATTGATATCATATTAATTATATATGGGGAGATTGATATCATATTAATTATATATGGGAGATTGATATCATATTAATTATATATGGGAGATTGATATCATATTAATTATATATGGAGATTGATATCATATTAATTATATATGGGAGATTGATATCATATTAATTATATATGGGGAGATTGATATCATATTAATTATATATGGGAGATTGATATCATATTAATTATATATGGGAGATTGATATCATATTAATTATATATGGGAGATTGATATCATATTAATTATATATGGGGAGATTGATATCATATTAATTATATATGGGGAGATTGATATCATATTAATTATATATGGGAGATTGATATCATATTAATTATATATGGGAGATTGATATCATATTAATTATATATGGAGATTGATATCATATTAATTATATATGGGAGATTGATATCATATTAATTATATATGGGAGATTGATATCATATTAATTATATATGGGGAGATTGATATCATATTAATTATATATGGGGAGATTGATATCATATTAATTATATATGGGGAGATTGATATCATATTAATTATATATGGGGAGATTGATATCATATTAATTATATATGGGGAGATTGATATCATATTAATTATATATGCGGAGATTGATATCATATTAATTATATATGGGGAGATTGATATCATATTCATTATATATGCGGAGATTGATATCATATTAATTATATATGGGGAGATTGATATCATATTAATTATATATGGGGAGATTGATATCATATTAATTATATATGGGGAGATTGATATCATATTCATTATATATGGGGAGATTGATATCATATTCATTATATATGGGGAGATTGATATCATATTCATTATATATGGGGAGATTGATATCATATTCATTATATATGCGGAGATTGATATCATATTAATTATATATGGGGAGATTGATATCATATTAATTATATATGGGAAGATTGATATCATATTCATTATATATGCGGAGATTGATATCTTATTAATTATATATGGGGAGATTGTTATCATATTAATTTTTTATGGGAAGATTGATATCATATTAATTATATATGGGGAGATTGATATCATATTAATTATATATGGGGAGATTGATATCATATTAATTATATATGGGGAGATTGATATCATATTAATTATATATGGGAGATTGATATCATATTAATTATATATGGGAGATTGATATCATATTAATTATATATGGGAGATTGATATCATATTAATTATATATGGGAGATTGATATCATATTAATTATATATGGGAGATTGATATCATATTAATTATATATGGGAGATTGATATCATATTAATTATATATAGAGATTGATATCATATTAATTATATATGGGAGATTGATATCATATTAATTATATATGGGAGATTGATATCATATTAATTATATATGGGAGATTGATATCATATTAATTATATATGGGAGATTGATATCATATTAATTATATATGGGAGATTGATATCATATTAATTATATATGGGAGATTGATATCATATTAATTATATATGGAGATTGATATCATATTAATTATATATGGGGAGATTGATATCATATTAATTATATATGGGGAGATTGATATCATATTCATTATATATGCGGAGATTGATATCATATTAATTATATATGCGGAGATTGATATCATATTCATTATATATGCGGAGATTGATATCATATTAATTATATATGGGGAGATTGATATCATATTAATTATATATGGGAAGATTGATATCATATTAATTATATATGGGAAGATTGATATCATATTAATTATATATGGGGAGATTGATATCATATTAATTATATATGGGGAGATTGATATCATATTAATTATATATGGGGAGATTGATATCATATTAATTATATATGGGGAGATTGATATCATATTAATTATATATGGGAGATTGATATCATATTAATTATATATGGGAGATTGATATCATATTAATTATATATGGGAGATTGATATCATATTAATTATATATGGGAGATTGATATCATATTAATTATATATGGGAGATTGATATCATATTAATTATATATGGGAGATTGATATCATATTAATTATATATGGGAAGATTGATATCATATTAATTATATATGGGGAGATTGATATCATATTAATTATATATGGGGAGATTGATATCATATTAATTATATATGGGGAGATTGATATCATATTAATTATATATGGGAGATTGATATCATATTAATTATATATGGGAGATTGATATCATATTAATTATATATGGGAGATTGATATCATATTAATTATATATGGGAGATTGATATCATATTAATTATATATGGGAGATTGATATCATATTAATTATATATGGGGAGATTGATATCATATTCATTATATATGGGAGATTGATATCATATTAATTATATATGGGAGATTGATATCATATTCATTATATATGGGAGATTGATATCATATTAATTATATATGGGAGATTGATATCATATTAATTATATATGGGGAGATTGATATCATATTAATTATATATGGGAGATTGATATCATATTAATTATATATGGGAGATTGATATCATATTAATTATATATGGGAGATTGATATCATATTAATTATATATGGGAGATTGATATCATATTAATTATATATGGGAGATTGATATCATATTAATTATATATGGGGAGATTGATATCATATTAATTATATATGGGGAGATTGATATCATATTAATTATATATGGGGAGATTGATATCATATTAATTATATATGGGGAGATTCATATCATATTAATCATATATGGGGAGATTGATATCATATTCATTATATATGGGGAGATTGATATCATATTAATTATATATGGGGAGATTGATATCATATTCATTATATATGGGGAGATTGATATCATATTAATTATATATGGGGAGATTGATATCATATTAATTATATATGGGGAGATTGATATCATATTAATTATATATGGGGAGATTGATATCATATTAATTATATATGGGGAGATTGATATCATATTCATTATATATGGGGAGATTGATATCATATTAATTATATATGGGGAGATTGATATCATATTCATTATATATGGGAGATTGATATCATATTAATTATATATGGGGAGATTGATATCATATTCATTATATATGGGGAGATTGATATCATATTCATTATATATGGGGAGATTGATATCATATTCATTATATATGGGGAGATTGATATCATATTCATTATATATGGGGAGATTGATATCATATTCATTATATATGGGGAGATTGATATCATATTAATTATATATGGGGAGATTGATATCATATTAATTATATATGGGGAGATTGATATCATATTAATTATATATGGGGAGATTGATATCATATTAATTATATATGCGGAGATTGATATCATATTAATTATATATGGGGAGATTGATATCATATTAATTATATATGCGGAGATTGATATCATATTAATTATATATGGGGAGATTGATATCATATTAATTATATATGGGAAGATTGATATCATATTAATTATATATGGGGAGATTGATATCATATTAATTATATATGGGGAGATTGATATCATATTAATTATATATGGGGAGATTGATATCATATTAATTATATATGGGGAGATTGATATCATATTAATTATATATGGGGAGATTGATATCATATTAATTATATATGGGGAGATTGATATCATATTAATTATATATGGGGAGATTGATATCATATTAATTATATATGGGGAGATTGATATCATATTCATTATATATGGGGAGATTGATATCATATTAATTATATATGGGGAGATTGATATCATATTAATTATATATGTGGAGATTGATATCATATTAATTAGGTATGGGGAGATTGATATCATATTAATTATATATGGGAGATTGATATCATATTAATTATATATGGGAGATTGATATCATATTAATTATATATGGGGAGATTGATATCATATTCATTATATATGGGGAGATTGATATCATATTAATTATATATGGGGAGATTGATATCATATTAATTATATATGGGGAGATTGATATCATATTCATTATATATGGGGAGATTGATATCATATTCATTATATATGGGGAGATTGATATCATATTAATTATATATGGGGAGATTGATATCATATTCATTATATATGGGGAGATTGATATCATCACCTCAATTTTACACGTGAGTAAGTTTTCCATTCAAACTCAGCGATTCGTTTATTGTTTAATTATAAATCCCATAGTTTACTTTTAAAATATAAACGAAATATTTAAGAAGGCAATATATAAAGAAAAAACTAGATGGAAAATAGTTCCGGTGAGTTCCGCGCTACTGTAGTACCGTATAGAGAAAGGTATTCCTTCCTCTGTGGAAGAACAGACCTTGTCGATTATTTCCATCTTGCAAAGTATTTACAAGGTCTTTTAATACTGCATTTACTTGTGTCTTTCATCCATTGCTTAGTGACGAGTAACAACAAATACACAGCACTTAACCTATTTCTCGATTGGGAAACGGCCATCTGCAGTTATTCGTGACCTCCTTATATTTACAACGTCGAATTTCCTGCACCATCCACAATCGACTGAATGCCTTTAAATTCAAATAAAAATGCCAGGTCACATTGTCTAACTTCTTCGATATTGTTGAAATATTTGCAAACGTGCGGGTAGGGATTTTTTGTTGGCACAAGGCCAGACACATTTACGATCACTTCATCGAGTTTAGATGGCAGGATAAATGGTTTTGGTGTAAGTAGTCAGTCAAAAGGATACTTTTGTCTTTGAAAATAATGTTACATATTCATTGCAGTAAATTTATGTTGGAATATCGAAACTAATTAATATTTAATATTTATACTGCTGAACTTTAGCATTTTATTTGACTATAGTTACAGGGATGAATACAGAGATGTTTAATGTATACAGTCTTTGATAAATACTCTGCTAGGGTCGAAACAAAAGGACACCTGTTATTTTGTTTGCATAAATATTACAGGTTCTTTTGGTTAGTAAACAGTTTGCAATAGCTAATTCTTTATTTATAATGTTTTAATTTATGATGCCCTGTTTTTCTTGAAACAACCAACTGTTGTCAGTTGTGGAAATTTAAGTATAATTACGAGATTCGTGAAATTATTTCCACTGGCATACCGTAGACACGTTTATCCTGAAAGTTGATACATTTAATCTACTTGACCTCTAATTTGTGTCCATCAGCGATAAATCCTTCTTGAAACAAAGTATGATGCTCGTAATATCTTGTAACGACGCTCTCAAAGATTGGACTGAGCCGACATGTTCTACACCAGATTCTCACGTCTGAGGTTTCATTCACACTTCATTCGCTTCCGAGATGTTTTGGTTTATGTTTAGCCTACATCTTGTGTTATCCCATGCTCCACAGGGGGACTACGAGCCTTCCATACGGCACTTTGCGGACTGACATTCGAGCCGAACGCCTCTAGCGAGATTACAAATACAGACGATATGAGGGTATCGAATTATTGTCTATAGTTAACATCAAAGCAGAGTTTGTCTTTTATGAGACGATGTTTTTGTCATAATCGTGCGGAGTAATTCACTCTCTCGATCGGATCCGACGAATCGATCCGTATGGTGCCAGAGTTCTGAATTTACAAATTTAGTAAACTGTGCATCCAGTCTTCATGATGATTAAGTGAATTTGTTTGCTTAATGAATCCTTACTTTTCTAGACAATTATGAATATTAATTTGTAATTATAGATTTGTAACGGAGACGGCATTAACGAGATACTATTATGGAAAACATTGTGTCACAAATATTTTGTATCCACAATATTTAAGGTTGCATTACGATCGCATAACAAACTTTTGATAATTGCCCAAAAGAATACTTTTCATAGACAGAAATATTGGTTTATCAATGAAGATACTATGTCTAAAGGGCTGTGTTTTTTATATTAATTTATTATCAAATACTTTTAAACATCCACAATCGAACTGTGTCACAAAGTTCAGTTGTTTTCAGACAATACAACGTTTAAAGATATATTGCCCGTATTTGGGTCGATTTGATTGTTGAATTGTTAGTTTTCCGGTGTTAAGGAAGTTATAAGCTTTCATTTGAGACATTAAACAAACAAATCTGTCAAGAATTATTATGATTTTTTTGTTATTTTGTTATTTTGTTAATGAAGAACATTAGTTGATCCTTATAAAGTATCAAATTAGGAACGCAGTTAACTAATTTAGCTTGAAATGTTGATGTGGCTAGTATAACTATAATATACCTGAAGGCATATGCATTTGTTGGTTTGGGAAGACTGCACACGCCCAATGGCCGTTTCGTATAATAAATTGTGTGGTCACAAGCAAGCTGATGATTAGTACGGTAGGTCAGCATTTTATTCATTTGAGTTGTTATTTTGCTGATACTAATCCTTGACAGATTTTTTCGTTCAATGTCTCAAATGAAAGTTTATAACTTCATTAAACCCAGAAAAATAGCAATTCAACATTTTTTGTTACCATCAAATCGGCCTAAATACGGGCGATATATTACGTTGGAAAGATAATTATTAGTATTCAATCATTATTCAGACACAGTAATATGACTAACAAGGGCAGTTATAAGTAATTTGCATTTGTACGAATAGCATATATGCCTACACGAATCATACAATATAATTACGCAGCTTGTAAGCTATTTGTACGATTCACCCACCAGCAATATTATTTACATATTCAACATAATACTATGAGACGGTTTTAAAGGGAATCACCAGATATGGTAATCACCAGATTAACAAATTTACTAATTGACTAATTATTATCCAAAATGCTTTATTTTGAATTGGTGAAGTTGGTAAACGTTTTTATCATCTTGAGAAATAATTTCGTCTGAAGTACTTCATTGGCGGATCCAGGGGGGGGGGCCTAAGGGGACTAAGGGGGCTGTAGCCCCTCCCCCTAAAATCGTTTTTAAAAAAAAATTAAAAAAGGGAGAGAAAGAGAGAGAGAGAGAGGGGGGGAGGGGAGGGGAGAACGCACTCCCATTCCCTCACTGTGCTTTGATTATTTCATTGTATTTTTTGTAGTACTGAAAAATAATTGTTTTTGATTCTCAGCCCCCCCTAAAAATGTTCTGGATCCGCCCATGTACTTTCTTTAAAAAAAATGAGCACCTGCATGATGAAACTTCACATGTATAGTTTTATAAAATGTTTCTTGAAAACTAGAGGGTTGATATGAACACACGGTACCAAATACCAATAGTGTGCATTCCCTTTTAATTTAAAGTAGTCCCATATGGTTATAAGATATAAAATATAACCCACGCAATATAATTAATGTATATTGCTTTAATGGGAAGGTACAACATTGGTAATGTTAAAAACTCCTTCTACAGTCAGGTAGGCACGTAGCCAGAGTTGGAATTTTGTGGGGGGGGGGGGGGCACATTCCGTGCATGCTCTTGTGAGCCATAATTTTTCGCACAATTATTTGTTGGTATGGGGGGGGGGATGGTCCACCCCTTTGAATTTTTGAAACTCTGACATTTTTTGGGGGGACACGTGCCCCCCCCCCCCCCGTGCCCCCTCGTAGCTACGTGCCTGCAGTCAGGTAGAGTTTTATAATGAACATGAATGAAGATGAACATGGACATTGGCGCTTATTACGTTGTATCGTAAAAGAAAAAATAGTGTAAGTCGGCAATTCCATGGTTACATTTTTTACGTTTTGGGCCTATTCTTAATGTCATATATATATTTCACTCCACCAGTTCTTTTCAGAACTAATTACTACTCAATTGAGATTCCACGTGGTGTCACCGCAATTAGTCTTACTTATCATCCTCACCATGCAAAGCTACAAGTTTTACCTATATATTTCACTCATCCGTTTTTATTTACAGTAGGCCTATAGTTGCATTATACCCAGACCTTACTCGGCACAAAAATAATCATTTTCCAAAAATGGATGCTATATTAGAGAAAATGTAACTTGAGTAACCAGAATTGTTTCTCTTATAAAGCGTACAAATAAAACATTTCTGAAGTTATTTGTTTGTACTGAGTACGGTCTGGGTATAATGCAACTTCTTTAAAAAATAATTTATGAGTGAATTATATAAGTCAGGAAATTATGGCATTAAGAGTGGGCCC
Source organism: Zoroaster sp. YZ-2022 (assembly GCA_029582265.1). Lineage (NCBI taxonomy): Eukaryota > Metazoa > Echinodermata > Asteroidea > Forcipulatida > Zoroasteridae > Zoroaster > Zoroaster sp. YZ-2022. The sequence goes on along the minus strand of CM055828.1, from coordinate 35,389,343 downwards.
AATACCTCACAAATGAAACGTTAGTAACCGTGGAATTACCCAAATGCGTTTAGAATTTTCGAATTCTTTATAATATGGAATTTAGGAAATAGTCTTTCCGAAGATTTTACTGTTCGTAAAAAAAATTACACAGCCTCAGACAAAAGCATATCCGTTGGGAAGATTGATACCATAATGAAGAGATTAACACCACGTTAGTTTTACATTAACATGTGATTATTAGTTATGTTTGAATAACCAGTTATATGCCTTACCTTTAACTGTGTCTAATACAAATAATATACGACTGGTTTATTTGATAGATATTTGTCTAGTCGATAGCTACAGTATAGGTCTGCATGTCTGTTTTCCCCGCCCAGACCTTTCAGTAGCAAATACAAAATGTATTACCAACAAACTGTGTCAGTATTACCATTGCACGTGTATGCAATAATTAAGACATAGTTTTTTCCCCAATTCTGTCTGTCCTATTCAGAGGGAATTTTTTTATTTTATTCCAGATTGCTTTCGATGGAGAAAACGTTTTTTTTATTGAAATAATTAGCAGCTGGTATTTCCATTGTGTATACAGCCCTGATGTTATTTTGTGATGGTCCATCCACCCCACTGTGACTGATAACATTATGTGCACACAGGGCTTAATTGCAAAGTTGTCTTATACAAGGGGACAATGGGGAGAGCTGATATTGACAAAATGCAGATTCATACTTCCTGCGAATTTGGAAGCAAAGCGAATTACTGTGACGTTGACAATGAAAGGGCTATATTTCAGCATTGTTGACGTCATGATAGTCGCTTCGTTTTAGCATTCGCTTGAAGTATGGACCGGCCTTCAATCAAGGAGAATGAAGAAATGGCTTGGTTACGTTGTGACAATACACGATTCGGTGATAACAATCAGGGTCTTTATTGTGTTATTTATAGCTTTCAGTACTGTAGACATCAAACATCAATAACCTACAATTGAGCTCCATCCACTGCAAACCGTTTAACTGGTCTTACTTGATGGGAAAAAAATAAACAATTTGCCAAATCACGCCATCTCACAAACCACCTTCAAACCAAAGCCTCTAAAAATAAACCACACCAGCCAAGCATGCATGCATATAGAAAATTCGAAATTTAGGTTCTTCGCAAATATTAGAAAATCTAAAATTGGAATTTCTTCATTTCTTCAATTAAGAATCTTTAAGAAATGAAATACAATATCCATAAAACAGATTTATTCATAGGCCTACATAAATTAACCAGTGTCTCCCATGTACTGTATCATCTCTCAAGATGCTTCTCTTGCAAAAAAAGAAAACGTTGGTTATGACATGCAGATAAAATGTAATCTCTCAATCAAATTAAATACATTACATTTCCCTCTTACGGCATTTTCACACGACACTCCATCACACGTTGGCACCAACAATGTTTTACTAAAAAGGGTTTACGTTTAAACCGCAAAGATTCAACACTTAATGCATGCCAAGTGATGCAAAAATTCAATGTATTTTTTAAATTTACATTGCAGATTTATATTTGTTTTATTGACACGCGACTCTTCTGCGAACAGTTCTCCAAAATAAAACAGTGTACACCATTGGAATACTCAAAAACAGAAACTGTTCACACCTTAACATACAACTTAGCCTACCTAAAGCTGAATAAAATATTTTTTTTGGTAAGAGATGCTATTAAGGTTTTAAGAATAGAATTCTCTCTTTTCATCATAGTCAACAATCGTACAATACAAATAATGCATAATGCATGGCAATCATCATGGGGTATCAGTAAATGCATGCTTTTATGTTGATTCAGGTGCTGTGATACTACTGTTTGTATTTCCTGACAAATTATGCAGCTCTCAGCCACAATGAACACGTACGCCTTAAATGTTACGGGCCACAATTTTCAAAGCAAATGTCAGTAGCAATTAAACTTAAAAGAGCCAATGAACCTTAACAATTTTAATCGATTAATAATACTCAGTATTAAACCATATAGACAGGGTACTGCACTAATATACAAAGTGTTATGGCCAAACCCCACTCCCTCCCTACTATAAACGTATAAGCAATGCTGAAAACTCAGTCACGCCCTGAGTACAGAGAGATAACATATACTTTGACCAACTTGACAGGACAGTCCTACTCGATAAACAATCGATGATTATATATGAAATATGGACCGATAAACAATGCCCCTTATCCTGCTTTTAAGTTCAAATTATATCTATAGTAGACATATTTATACAAGTCGCATAATACGGCAAGACAACTCATTTTGTATGGAAAAACGTGAAATAATATTCTAAGACAGTAAGTGAACTTTGGATGTCGCAATTACCTGAAAAAGGGAGTAAATCTAAAACGAGACTGGCTTAAAGTGAGGTTTACTGGAAGTGAGACTATCTGGAAGCGAGGCTACATATACAGCTTCCAGAGTTTTGTTTAATTAATCAGCCGTCGTGTGAAGAGTGCACACAATAACCTTTTAGCAACAAGGGAGTCTTGGGAATAAAAGTGCAATTAGAAAGTCTAGAGGTCGATAAATTCCAGCAGATCCACAGATCGGTTTGACTTTTGGGTGGCATTTGTCAATATCCGTTTCTCTGCAACTTTAGTACTTTCATTAGGATAAATAAACAACCTGCGTTTAGTTCGTATATAACGAGTTGAAGATAATATTTGAAGAGTTAAATTTGTTGAAATAGTTTAATTTAAAGGTAATGTTAATTTTAATCTCTTGCCATGGTATCTGTGCAGAGCTAAACATTTAAAATTAAATCGAAGCTCGTGGCAATTCAATTAAATAGTATTCCCAATGCATAATAAAGTAAATGTTGATATTTTTTCTTGACTATTCGACTGAATAATTTGCCCCGAGGCTACAGTTGCACACACACTTTCGAGTTCTTGGCGAGATTTGTCTGCCGATCCCTTATAACACAGGCTAAAATGTACTGACTGACAAAATCACCTTGACAACAGCTTCACGCACAGCCTCCTGACTGTATACTCTAGTCATTTCATTTGTGTCTTCTCCGATAAACTGTCACCTACGATTTCAGACGGAATTAATTCTTAATTTGAGTCCGGCATACAGGCTATACAGTCAATTTATTTTAGATTCTGGAAACTGTTACTGCAACTCGAAGGCGCGATAAATAAATGGGTTTAACTTTGATTACAATGGAGCAGGGATGAATTGACATGGCTGAAGTAGCATTTGATGATGTGTCGAGTGAAGTCTACGCATTACCATTGTACGACTTGTCATCTAATAATTAGCAAATGAGTCTGGCCGTGCGTAGAGAGTCACTGAACTCTATAGCTGATCAACGCTGATTGTCCTAAAACACGTGAATTCACCAGAAGTGCAGCGGCAGCCATTTTGAATCCCCAAAAATACCACACGTTGAGTCATGGAGGAAGAAAACATCTGTTTTCTTCCTCCATGGTTGAGTCAACATTTCAGCGCCGATTGTTGATCATGTGATTATACCTGCAGAAAGTGAACAATTATGTCATGGATGTAGCAAAATGCCGTAATGTGCCGACTTTTACCCAGGGCTTTCACGAGCAGTTTCTGTATACCTCGTACCCACTGCTCTCTCGCGCTAAAAGTTTTTCGTTGTTAAATGTGTAGTTTCGCATGCTTGACGTGCGTACAGGAATAGTTGATTTGGAGTGAAATGAACAAGCTATGAATGTTTGAAGTGCACGAGAAGCGGACATTATCTACGTTCTATACAATATTTCTGTGGAAGATTAACGTAATCATCAGCCGTACACTAAATAAGTTTAACATTTAAATTTGACCCTTTTGTTATTTTTGAATTACCAATCTTTAAGTTTGATTCACGCAGAAAGGTTAACTGATACAATATTTTCACTAAGCCTGATTCAGTTAGTAATTGTGCCGTTAATTTATCATTGTTCGCCACACTATAGGTCAAAATAAAAGTCCATTACGCAGCCATATAAGTATGACATTTATTGAAAAGTGTCAGAGGCTCGAGTATTGTCCAGGTATTCATCGCCTGTGCCCGTGACTTGAGCAGATTTTCCCCAACGGGAAGAATGGATCGATTGACAGTGGCAGTCGATAGGTCCTGAAAAGGCAGTACGGACGGCAGGCTATCCAATGGTAATATTTGTTCTGCAGACAATAAGTGCCTCTTCTTCAAAAAGCTGTTTTATAATTAATTCAGTCAAGTCGGCCAGTATCTTGGACTGGTATCAAAGCGGTATATCCTTTCATTCTCTCATTGACATAGACCGAATCCGATTCCCCGTTTGATCATACTCAAAAGTTGTTTTTTTGTATAACCTTTTTAAAATAATACACAATTACTTCAAGAGCAAAGCCTGCCTGAATAATGATAGAATACACGGATGTGGAATATTTGTTAACGTTAACTCCAACATTCATTTCAAGCATACGAATGCATTATAGGCGAGTGCAGAAATTCACAGTGGTAATTATTGTCTGTAGATATTGATATTCACTTGGTATTTAATTGAAAGCTTGACACGTTTATGAATAAAACCAGTAATGATTCTCGATGCCACTAAGTATTCATGGACACAGAGGCATGCGGTAGATCATTTGCATCTACCCTTTTGGAATTATCCTACAGGGTAGGAAAGCTGACTGGCTGCAGCTTTAATTTCCGAAGCAAATGTTTGTCAATCAGCGGCCTGGAAGCTCATATCTTGATAAGAACAATTTCAAGACGTGCTTCCCCTAAGTTGTGTTGTCAGGAGGAGAGATTTTATTGACTTATTTTATTTGAATAAATGCGAGTCAATGTGGTCATCTTAGTAATGTTTTCATTTGCTATTTTTGCCCAATTTCTTTCGGAAGAAATTGGGTCATTTTCATTTCCTTTAGCTGGCTGTACAACATGATAATTTAATGATTGCAATATTGCAAACATTACCGATGCTTCACTTTAAGTTTGTTTAAAATTGCTCCTAACATCAAGAGCAATCCTACAAACCTGTAAGGTTACCTTTTTCATTTAATTTTTAAAATTTATGCTTGGCTGTAAAAAAAAAGTAACCACAAAATGCAAGCTGAATTTAATAATAATACTGAGGAACTTGGCGTAGTTTCAGTTTTTGAAATTGCCATCGATTGAGTAAGCGACTTATTTATTTTACCTGCAACGTCACAATAGCATGATTTTATTTCATTCGGTATCTAAAGGTGCCTAATTTACCCATCGGAATGGTGAGGACGTCACTGGCTCAAAATGCCCAGAAGACTCCTTCCGTGTTTGCTTTCCTGGGTCTGTTCTTTTGCCTGCTTCCAAGCAAATCGAAGTAAATCTAATAAAATAATGCATCCTCCACCAGATCTGACGTAAAGGGTCAACTGTGTATAGAAAGTCCGCGGTTTTGTATAATGACTTGAGATGTATACGGCCAAAGGATTTAATTAGTTTTTGACTACGTCATAAGGGGGCATAGGGTCAAAATGAGTTACGTCAAGGCATAGGCCAATAGCCACGACCTCTGTTTTAGTTTCTCTTAGATCTAGTCGCAAGAAGATTCAACGGCAGGTGTAATGTTCACAGTTCATCATCTCTCTGTATTGTGCCTCGGGTGTGATTTGCGTATCAACGAATCGCTCTTGGTCCAGAGTGATCACCCTATATATTAAGCTAGTCGTGGATTGCGTACAAAATAAGTGCAGTTTCCGGTAACAACATGATATTTCCATTGATACCAGGAATTTATTAAATAAAGCAACACAATTCATCACTGACTGACAGATTTTTAGTAACCTGAGTTAATATTGGATATATTAGATTGACTTTGACATTTACATTTGCAGTAAGCGATAATGATAAATCCTAACAAGCGCTCCACGACTATTTACAAATGTGTTTCCATCGGCAGAAATTATATACATAGAGTTTAAATATTCTGGCAATTAAGAATTGCTCGAATAATGACCCAAGTAGGGTTGGTCATACACCTCTATTATAGCCAGTTAACCATTCATAAAGTTATAGTAAGGTTTGTACACTGTGCACCACAGGGAATTTATGAGACCTCTGAGAATTTATCTTACAATTTTGCTGCGGATAAACCCATTAGACTACATTACGTCGTCTTAAACTAAGAGCCCTTAGCAAGTTGTATTGCAAGTTGTAAGTACATCATCGTTCATTTTTCTTTGGCTGTTTTCATTTGGTGCTCGGAAATGATATGTTTACTTGTCTTATAAGACGTGTTTACTTGTCTTAAGTTTGCTATTACATTAGGTGGTCATACTTAACCCTTTGGAGTTTCAAGAGCCCTCTATATATGCTCAGATGAACCGATCCAGAGGGGATCTTTGCTACTAAAAAGAAAGTCGACCGAAGATGCATAGCCACATAAAAAATAGCAAGGTAAGGGTGCAAGAGGGAAAATCTATATCTTGGCCATTGTGCGTATATACTTGGTACCTTGGCTAACTTCTGTTTGATGATCAATTCAGTAAATGACAGGGTGATTCGGAAAAACAGATGTAAGTCTATAGGCTTGGTAGACAGAAGACAAATACCTTGCAATCAACGGTTATTGATTTCATGTTTAATACAATTAGACCATAGAGCAACGTCCTTGCTCTATAATTAGACTGCGATGCGAAGCGGTTGTTTAGCATATTTACCGAACTTGACAGCGCGTATCAGTTGATTCCTGTATCCATGCAATGCCTAGTCAGTTGCTTCGTTTCCGCCTTGTCGATACCGCAGTGTCTTTCTATCCTTTAAAAGCGAATGAAAGACGTCCTTGGAGGACGCAAAGAGTATAATGATCAGCGTGCGGAGTATTTCCTTCTATAGCAATGGTATGGCTTCGATACCTCCGTGTCACTTCAGTGTTTTTCGATCCTTAAAAAGCGAATAAAGGACTTCTTTTAAGGGAAATAATCTTGAAGAGTGAGCATATTATATCAGCGTAAATTGATTCGATTCCTCCTGGTCGATACTGATAAAGTGTATTTCGATCTTATGGAAGCGTCATTGGAAGTACAACTAGACAAAATAAAGCACAAAGATCGGTATTGTTAAGTTTTATCCATGAGTGAAATATTTGTATAATTAAAATTGTATAATTTAAAAGTATACATATATAGATTATAGGTCCATGTGTTTCGTTGAAAGTTCACTCACTTAAGTCTTGTGTCAAGACGTGCATGTTGGCCTATGTATAGCATCTTTGTTTGAACTGGCGGTACGACCGACCGATGACGCTGGAAAAATGTACTTATAATAGTCACACACGGAGGTCACATTCTCACAGACGTCTTAGCCCAAAACTAGCACTTTATATATTTCTATTTTGTATGCTTATGCTGCACATTCACCCCAACCCACCCCACCCCTAATCTACCCACCCCCACCTACCCCTAATCTACACCCCACCCCACCCACCCCTGATCTACACTCCAACCCACCCCACCCCACCCCTAATCTACACCCCACCCACCCCCACCCTAATCTACACCCCACCCACCCCACCCTAATCTACACCCCACCCTACCCACCCCTAATCTACACCCCAACCCACCCCACCCCACCCCTTGTAATCTACACCCACACCACACTTTGAGAAATATTCACTTTCCTTTCTCTAAGCCTACCCACAGGGCATTGTGATCTCCGCTACTAATTCATTGGAATTATATACTTAACGTGGGATTTAATAGAATAACTGGCGCCTACTTACGATGTTTCTAGATGGTAAGGGGGCTTATAAGTGGCTAATCACGTGTTGCAATTTGCATTTCGTCTATGGTTCCCGGCGGTTACACAGCCGATAAACTGATACAAGCAGAAAGTGAAACACATAAATAATATCGTATTTGTACACATTACTGACTACAAATCATTGCAAAGAAAAACGTATGAAGTGTCAAGTGTGGCAACAACATGGGCATACGTCAAATTACACCTCAAATAATTATAATACGTGAAAATGCATGATAATTTAAATGCAAGAGGATCACGGACCTGACCTACCAGGTACACCAGTGATAAATTACTGTCTTTGCTCAAGTGCCGATTCAAAAACCACCCAAATAGGAAATGACGTCAACTGCATATATATAACTCACATGCCGGTCTGTTATCTAACGCTTCATGCATTTGTAATGCAATTGCGATCATCCATCTTGGTGCCAATTTGATTCTTTATGGGAAGCGAGGAAGTCTGAAGCGCAAAATGGAAACTGATTATATATGGACTTCAAGAAGGATGGAGAACTATGATACTTCAATTAGGCTAAGCCTATCTGACTGTCTGCCGTCATTTCGAGCCAGAATGAATGAAGTCGACTAAAATTGTGACGATGAGGAGGACGATTGTGAGAAACAGACCATATAAGGCCAACAAATAAAAGCTTCAGTTTCTGGTCATAGGCCGGCTTCAAAATCGGTGCGGTGTCGCGCTTTTTTTTGCCAGCCAGTGAAATATTTGATCCTACATAACATATACACGCGGTTACTGGAACCGGACCAAATTGCCTGTACACAAAGTATGGTGGCTGAGAGAGGACGCACAAATCGGGCAAAAAGTCGTTTAAAACACAGCGCAGCAGAATTCCAATCAATCCATCAGTTTTGGCTGCAAATGGACATCGTTTCATAGCAAATAAAAAAAGGAAACTAAAAATACCGATGCGCGGGTCTGAGGCGACGTGCGCAGAGACTTTTTTGGCATAATGAATAATTATGTATAATTACGGGATATAGGCCTAGGCATTATACACGAAGATAATATTTTGGTTTAGAAGTATACAATATCATAATGCCCACAACAGTAATAACTAGTAATGCTAAATTGAAATTAAATTCCAAATAATTAAAATCTTAAAATTAGCATTTATGCATATTTAATGTAAAGGTAACTACGTTGTTTTTATTCAATTAGTTTTCTAAAAAACATAAATTATCCCATTAAAAACATTACTTGATGATTGCATCATATGATGGTTTTCCGTCTGAGAGGCTTTATTTTTTTTATAAAATTAGTAAAATTATTTCCATAATTAATTTATGTCTAGAGAAGACGAAAATATGCATGTTAGAATGAATACAAAATATCTGAGTGTTTTCTTACGTATAACGACGTTCTCGTAATATGCTGAACTACTTCACGTGAAAAGTGAAATAATTTCCAATTTGAATTTAGAAAGGAATTCTCGTTCTGGGTCTCGGACGGCACATCTTTTGATGTCAGCTGTTTCTTTCTCACTGTGGGCAGTCCCTGCCCACAAATGTGTATATTTGTGTTGTCCATAGATTATCCAAAAATGTATAAAATAACAATGAGATTATTTTAAACACATGGACAAATATAGATTGGGCGCAGATTAAGCTTGTACGATATCGATTTTTTCATCCACGATATATCGGTAAACATATATATCGCGATTTTCGATAGTATCGCGATTATTTGTTTCATTCATGCATGATTGCTTTAGAGCTGATAACCACAGGTATGTACCCTTCTACAAGCGTCACAATAAATCCTAAATTCGTTTGCATAGTGTGTATGTACTTCTGAAGTAGTTCACTTTTGTTTGTCACTTTCCGTTTTTGTTTCCATAGAATTTCTGACTTGATTCACAATGACGATTTTATTTAATCACGATATATTTTTAATCGCGATTTGCCGATATCTCGATAACTTAAAAAGGTTCTCGATATCGTAATCGAATAAAAAAGGTATCGCGATATTCGATATTATCGTGTTATCGCCCAAGCTTAGCGCAGATGTTATTGATTTCATTAAATGTTACCATAAATATTTGTCAGTGATATCTGTTTATACGTGTTTAATCTTTGCTTCACTTCACTTATCATATTTCTGATTGTCATCATTTCACCCCAAGGGATCATCCAGTCTAGATCCCCGTCGCATTCAGTGATTATTCTAATATGGATATTAATAGTCTGGCACTTGGGTGTGATAAGTCATAATAAACTGTTAATATTCTGGGCTCATATCGATGCCTATACTTATCGAAAGAGCCAATTTCGCATGAGCCTAAGTTTCTCGGCTTCGCGTCCGTTGTCGTCAGCGGTCGAAGGATCGAGTGAGCCGGAATTAATTAAGACCTAAAAATGTGATAGATATCTACGGCATGATATGTCTTCCCTCTTACAGATGCATGTTGAATTGAAAGGTCTAAAATGCTGCAAAAGTCTCACCCAGACAATATTATTTAAAAAAACTTAATTGGTTTTAGTTGAGAACATATAATATCAGTGAAATTCCATCTGACAGGTACACGTTTAACAAAATAATGAGACTGTGAGACTGCGGTAAACTTCAATTCACTATGTGTTTGTGTATATTACATCTGCTCTCGGGGTCACACTTTAACAGACGACACGATTAAGCCGAGAGTATTATAACGCTGCAAAATATGGGGTGTTGAAATTACACCTGTAGTGTTATTGTACACTTTCTATACACCGCTTGTGTAGGTTTTTTTTTAACACCCTATAGATGTTGCAGTGGAATTCTTTACTTGATGAACTGATGAACCCAAGTATTTATAGTTTGTTTGGCTATTAGGCCTATATATTATTTAAATAAATATAGTTATTCACGATTCTATGTCTGTGGACCTTGAAATTGTTTGACGTATACATAAATCAACCAAACCAATTTGGTTATAGTCGACATTAACTTAATATGCTTGCACTTTATCCCCTTTCAATTCAATTTGCATAATTTGGTTTGAGCACATAGGCAGAATTTTTTAATTTAATTTTTATAAAATAAACACCACAGGTGAGCTTAAAGCAACGACAGCTGATAGATAAATCCATCAGAAAGGTTGGCTGATATATACTATACTCAAAACAATTTAGGAAACACCGGAATAATCTCAGTTAATTAAAGCAAGATAATTTATTTCCAATAAACACAATGTTTCACAGAATTGATGAGAAACAACTGCACAATGAAACAGATTATAAAGGATGCATGTAGTGATTACACATTTCATGACATGACTACTGAAAGAGAGAGGGGATTGCAAATGAAAATCCCGGTTCATGGAAACATTTCAATAACGGGTGTGACCACCTCTTGCAGTAACACATGCAACACAACGTGTTCCCTAAATTGTTTTGAGTAGTATATATATATCCCAAAAAAATTTCCACCATTATCAGACGTGAGTCTTGAGTCAAATACACTCCTTTAATTAAAGCATCTTTGCCTAACAATAATATGATAGACAAATATAGTTGTGACTGTATGAGCTTTGTGTTTGGGAATAAAAGTGAGAACCATCAGGTGAACAATAATACTTAGGCCTAAAGGTAAGGTTTATAAAACTTATATAACCAAAATATTATAAATTTTGTTATGTAAGGCCAAAAAAGTCTTCGGTTTCTGGTCGCCTTAGACCCACGCGTCGGCATTTTTAGTTTTCTTTTTTGTCTAATTGCAGCCAAAATTGCTGGATTATCATGATTACCATTACCAAAATTACCAAAAAAGAAAAGAAAAAAAAAAAAAAAGAAAAAAAAAAAAAAACGCGTCACCGCACCGATTTTGAAGCCAACCTATGAACCAGAAACCGGGAGACCTTTTTTGGACTAAAACCTATACTTTGGTACAAAACTGATGATGGTATTAATCAGTGTTGCCCATAGAAACAGGTTTGTCGAGATGCTGTTTTGTTTTTAAAGAAAGGTGAAGTAGTTTTCAGTTCGAATTTAGGAAAGAGTTATCTTTTCTTAATTCAGAATGAATACAAAACATCTAACGACACACGACACACCATCATAAGCGGAATCTTTCATAAGTTGGTTATTTAATGTATATTGTCCATATAATCTTGATTCAAAGAGAGTACCCTATATGCATCTCTGCCCAACTATAATTAAAAGCAATTTAGGTTTTTCTGTGCTTAATTAAGATAAAAATGTTTGTGACAATAAAATAAAATAAATATCGATAATCATCAAGTGAATATGCTTAAGGTAGCTTATCATGTAATTACCCTGCAAATACATTCCTTGTTTCATTTCACGTGGGTTCATAAATAATAGAGAACGTAAAATCTGGAACGTAAAACCGCGAAAATGGCGACCAGAGCTCACACAAAAGAAAAAGATACAGCGGAGCTTGTTGCAACGGTAATTATGCAAGTCTTTTCAAGTAAAGAGTTTAAAAGCAAGCTACAGGCCTATATTGACCGAGCGTTCGAAAAGAAAATGGACGAATTTCTGAGACAAATAGAAATTCACACCGGTCACATCCACGACATTGAAGTTGCAATGGACAAAACCTCAACGGAAATGTAAAAGATACAGGACACAATCACTTCACTGGAAAACAAGTGTGAATACTCATCTAATCACTTAAATCAGCTGGAACAGTACTCACGCAGAAACTGACTTCGTGTATTCAGAGTTGAAGAACACCCCAATGAAAACACAGATGACGTTATGGTGGAGCTAGTATCCAAGTACTTGGGTTTCAAACTGAACCCATCAGACATTGATCGGTCCCATCGTGTAGGACAGAAGGATCAAGATAAGCCAAGGGCCATCATAGTGAAGTTCCAGAACTACAATGCTAGGGACCAATGTATTAAGAACAGACGTAAACTAAAAGGCACCAAACTCGTGATTAAAGAAGATCTGACAAAGGTAAATCAACAGTTACTTCAGGCCACGAAAAACAACCCACTTGTCAAATCAGCCTGGTCTCACGATGGCAAAATAGTTGCCCTGGTATGCAAGAACAGCAGTGAATTTACCAAAGAATCTGGGGCCCAATGACCTTCAACGTCTCTAACTGCAAGCTAAAACTATAACTACTAAAGTGCAAACCAAAGGATTAATTTTATGTGTATCCAGGTTTTTGTATACACATATTTTATTCATATTTTGTATTTTTGTATTTGAAGATAGAAAATGCTGAATTGTTATGAGTGCAAAATCATCATAAATGAAGCTTTTAATTATGTAAAATGTAATAGGCCTACTTGTGACAATTGTCTGCATATTAGTTGTTTTGATAACAGTGACGTATGTCAATTCTGGACTTGTGATTCCTGTTACAATTCTAGTCCTCCTTTTAATAACTTAACAAATCGTAATGAATTCATTGAAGCACTGCGGGGTACAAATCTTTTGTATGTGAAACATAATTCTAATATTCCGCATGAAGACGATACAAATGCTCCTATGGACACATGTTGTTATTTTGATATAGATTCATTCAACCAGCTCACTCATGATTCTTTTTCTCTTTTTCATGTCAACAGTCGTAGCCTCAACAAAAATTTTAATTCAATTGTTGACTTTATGTCTCTCCTTAACCATGAGTTTTCTGCCATAGGCTTCAATGAAACATGGTTTAGTGATCAAATATCCCCATTAATTCAACTCGACCACTATACACTTGTAGAAAGTCATAGACAAAATAGAAAAGGGGGAGGGATATGCATCTTTATTTCAAATACACATAATTTCATAAAAAGGAGTGACATCTCCTTCAATTCAGTGATTGAAAGTCTTTTTATTGAGATCACCGATTTGAATGGAAAGAGTGGCATTATTGGTGTAGTTTATATTCTTATGTAGTCCATTTCTTCTTTCAATGAGTATATAAATACTATCCTGAATAAGATCTCATGTGAAAACAAAGATGGTTACATTATGGGCGATTTTAATATTGACTTACTCAAGAGTGGGTCAGCTGATTTCATGAATACTGTATTTTGCAACAACTTTTTCCCCACAATTTCAAAGTCTACTCGAGTTAGTGATAGTTCTGCCTCTTTAATTGATAATATATTTACAAATAATAAAGGTGATTTCATTCCTGGTGTGTTGATTTCAGATATAAGTGATCACTTTCCTATATTCTTGAGGACTTCTATCAACCATAGTGATGCTGACAACGGCTACTACACTAGAAATTATTCTACCATTAATACTGATCAATTCATTAACACCATGCGTTATTTCGACTGGAATTATATATATTCAATTGAGGATGTGAACCTTGCTTATGATAATTTTACTTCAGCTTTTCAAAAGACTTATGACGAATGTTTCCCGTTAATATATATCAGTAACTCTAAACGTCGTAAAAAGCGCCACCCATGGATAACGAATGGTATCTTACAGTCTATTAAACGCAAAAATAAGCTGTATCGTAAGTTTTTAAGAAGTCCTACAAACAGCAATTCTGATCAGTTTCGTGTGTATCGCAATAAATTAAACCATATTATTCGTATTTCTAAAAAACGGTATTATTCCGACAAATTTTATAATTGTAAGAACGATATTAAGCGTAAGTTTCAGAGAAATGCTCCACCATCTTGTTTGCGGACGATACAAATATTTTCTTTACTGGCCGTAATCCTATTGTTATGAATGATACAGTTTGTCAAGAACTTACACAATTTTACGCATGGTTTTCTGCTAATAAACTATCTCTTAATGTGAGTAAGACTAATTATATTGTTTTTAATAATAATAAGAGAGACATTGTTAACGTGTCATTTAACATTAAAATGAATGGAAAGTGTTTAAACAGGGTGAATTATACAACTTTTTTAGGGGTTATTATTGACTCTGGCCTGACGTGGAATAATCATATCAAGTCCATTTCGACAAAGATTGCCAGAGGTGTTGGGATCCTTTCTAAACTGAAACATTCATTACCTAAGCATGTTCTTCGTTCATTGTACTTTACTCTTATTTATCCTCACCTGACTTATTGCATGACTGTTTGGTCTGGTACAACGTATTCTAATATTAAAAAGCTTTTAACTCTAAAAAAAAAAAAAAAGAGCAATTCGCCATATATCGTCTGCTAATTTAAATGATCACTCCAGCAAGCTATTTGCTTCACTCAATATTCTCAAACTTCCCGATCTAATCAATGTTCATATAGCCACTTCTGCATACCGTTCTATAAATAATCTTAATCCTTCCATATTCACATATTTTTGGTGTACAACAAAGACATACATGTACACAATACGAGACAGGCCGATAATATGCACAAACCACGTCCTCGGACTAACTTTGTAAAGCAGAGCTTACGTTATCGTGCTAATACTTGTTGGAATTCTTTGCCTAATACTATGAAAAAATATGTTTCACCACACTCATTCAAAAAGAATCTTAGTGCATATTATTCAAGTAGCTATTAAGTATGCTTCTTATATTATGTTCTGAATTTTGCTATATGCCTTATTTCAGTTGATCTATATATCAATCTAATTAATCTATTATTTATATTATATTTTTTTCTGCACAGGGAGTGGCTCTATACTCGTTAAGCCTATCAAGGTTTTTAGATCACTTCCTTTCTCTTTGTATGTAACATACTATATATTGTTAATTAATACGTTGAATATCACATTGTATGTACACTGAGAAGAAACAAATAAATGAAATGAAAATGCTTTTAATTTTATCAAATAGGCCTACAGTTTGTTATTATGCGTGATGGAGTTTTTGGATATGCACAGGGAAGCGTGCCGACCATCGTAAGTCATCTTGTGAAAATGGATCGATTCATCAACCGCTCGTGAGATTACCCTGATAATAAATTACGGGTCTCATTGACATGGGCCTGTGCTTCAGAAGAATATGTAACATAGAAGTCATTGGAACAGTAACATCTTAAATCAACATTAAAGATGAATTAAGACTTTTAAGAACTAAATTTAGTCTCCTTTTTCTATAGTTTTTTTCTCTTCTATTACGAGTCTTCCCGTTCCAATAGTTTCCATAAACAGTGTTCGCTTTCAGCTTTGCAATTAATTTTATCCCTAGCTGTTTTAAACATCTGCATGTTTGTCAGTCCTGTTCGTTTTCTTTGTCTGATTTGTCCACTCATTTGTTTGTACGTATTGTCCCCTTTCTGTGCCTCCATATATTTGCATCATATATATGTTTTCTCTCTTAAAATCTACTGTACCGGTGTACTATTATACAAACATCCCCATTGTTCATTTATTAATTTATTTTGTATGTTGTAATGTGGAAATAAATGTTGAGATGAATTGAATTGAGTTTAGTTGATCGAAATAAAAAATTAATTCATAAAGAGGGAAGATTGGAGTATTAACAAAAATAAGGGACTTCATTCGTCATCATGACCCACGTACTTCTTGCACGAAAGATGATCACTGCTTGAACTACTGATGTCACTCATATCTAAAATTATGTGCAGTTCTATGGAAGTCCAATTTGACCAATCACACTGAAAACTGAGTCATAGCCGGTATAATGAAGGTTTTGTTTGACCGAAAGGAAATATTTCCAGATTTTAGACAGTGTTAAAGATAAGGAATAGAATTTGCAATCAAACATAACAGTTTAATTTAAAACTTCTTTGTTATTTTAAGCTCTTTTTAAATCTTGCCTAAAGATAATTTTGTCTATACGGGTTTGTAATTTATTATTGCTAATATTCATATATATATATATATATATATATATATAAAGTAAGAGAACTATTTCCTAAATTCCACATTATAATGAATACAACAATTCTAAATGCATCATAAACGACTATAATGAAAATAACACGTTTTATGTAAATCTTGATCATTGACGGATCTTTATTTTATCGTGTTCCTAGCCCTCCCCTTTAGAGAAACATGATCTAATTGGTGCAGGGAAAGCATTCTCCTAGAAGCAATTTTGCCATATTTGTACTACCACTTTAACCAGGTTTATATATAGTATAATTATGGTCAGCAAATGGAATTGACACTGGGAAAAGTGACCATCGACCAGCTCTCTCACCAATGACCTTTCACAGGTCTTGATGACAGTGTCTTCTGTTAAAGTGTTTCTTATGCGATTGCTTTTCAAAGATAATTCTGGACACCATTCTGAATTATTTTGTAATACATCAGACGAGGAACATGGATAAGTTTAATTTGGCCCGAATCCTCATCTGCCATTATTTGTTGGTTCCTACCTTAGGCACATAAAATATAGTGCTGACATATCTCAGAAACTGTAATGTAATATACTGATGGATGATAGATCAGCCTCAAATCATATGTACGAGTGCAGTGTCATCTTTAAACAAACGGCCATTTCGTGTGAAAATCGTTTACATCTACACACCCAAGGTGTACAGTAGTCGAAGTGCATGGTTGGATTTCCCCCAGTGGAAAACAAACAGCCGTTTGGAAATTATTACGAGGCTGAAATAATATCATATGTCATTTCTTCTCTTGCTCTGCCATGCTGAGATGGATGGCTGCATTGTGATATTTTCCCATAATTTTAGTTGCTGGTATCAATACCTATATGCAGTGAAATGAACGTGTGGTATGTATATAAACTAAGGCACAAATCGTACGATCATTGATAACATTCGTCAACATGAATATTGCATTTGAATTAGTTCTTGCCAAAAGTTAATTTATATTCATTAAAAATATATGTTTGATGACGACTGGAAATTATTTCTTTTGCAATTATTTCTTTTGCCAGAGAATCTCCGCATGACAAGTTAATGACAAATACGGTTTTGAGTTTCTGAAACGGTCAACAGATGTGAGAAATGTTTTATATCTATATTGAATTAAATGTGTGTTTAAGTATTATTTTGTGTTGATTGTGTTATGTGATTATCCAATGTACAGAATGTTAATAAGATAACATGCAGTTTACTGGAATGAAGCTCCCATTAATCAAAATAAACGCGTCAATAATGTTTTTCAGACCGCAACCTAGGCCTATACTGTTTCAGACTTAGAAGTCTCATATGTTTTATTATTTTCTCAATTGCCTAAACCAATTTTATTATATCGCGGTATCTTCAGACTACTTCAGTGCTTCAGAGCACTGCGTCGACCATTTTGACAAACACAAACTCTCTTTCGCTATAATTTACCAACATTACAGATGATCTGGTGGTTTAAACCAAGACGGGTATTTTCTTCCGGTTTTCAGGTTGTCCGCAGGTCGCCATATTAGATCGCCATATTAGATTGCTTCATTGTTGCCGGAAATGAATACTACAAACCACTGCGTTCATTACAGCGCTGCCATTCTGTGGGTTTATCAGTGTCAGATTCCTATTAATAGCAATAAATGCGCAATGGAGAGATATGCCTACAGTTCAATTCAGTGTATTTATTGGGTTTTTTATGTGTAATTCATGAAAGGTTTCAATCTCATATTTAATTTGCACTTCATTCGGTTAACACAGCCTACTCCATAGTGCCCCCCTCCACCCACACGCACACTGAAAATTTAAAAGAAAATCATGTGCTTAAATTTCAATACCACTAAGATGCTCCTACAAAAATCATCGACATACCACTGTGTTGATATCCTATAGCTGTCCTTGTTCTGAATTAACTTTACTAGTAATATATAATTTTGCAACCAATCCCTTTTGAATAATTATACACAAATAATGACCTTTCATTTAATCTTTTATTTTCCAAACCTGCAGTAGCTGACTAGGACGATGGTGGCAGTGCTGATTATTGGTGCAGTATGTGGAGCTGCTGGTGCAGCACTTATGGTGGTGGTTCCAATCATCCTGTACAAATACACGAATTGCTGCGCAACATGTAAGAAGAAACGTAAAGACCACGAAGTGCAGAAGAGAATCGCTTTGGGTAAACCACCTCAGGTAAAGAATAGGTTGGGGCCTCTGGTTCTGCATCAGAGAGACAGTAGAAAGAAACATTCATGCCGCAGCCATCTTTGTTTTTCTTCCATACAAATCAACGTGACCACGTGACAAAATATACTGGCATCTTTTATATATTGGTAATTAGCATTTTATATTCGTAGCTTTCGTGTACAGGAAACCTGAAAAAAAATTAAGGCCTATCAGACTCATATATGTTACTTATCCGACAGTGATGGGGGAAGCGTGGAAGGGGAGGGGCATACGGCAAAAAGGGGACAATATTTTTACCCCTTTGCCTGTCGATCCGCCAGTGCTAACCGATTTGCTTGTATAGACTAATTCGGCGACCACTGTTTTCCGTCATTATACTGTGGTGGTATCACGCTACACGCGCGCGTCACACGCGTTATTAAATACACAGTACGCTGGCCTTTCGTCAAATAGAGTGCTCAGATTGGTTGAAGAAGCACTGGACTGCGTTCAAGGTTCAAGGTTCAAGGTTCATTTATTTTTCCACAGTATCAAAATTCATCAATAACAATAGAAAGTAGTGAAATAAGTAAAAAAATAAAAAATATTACAATAGGGAGTAAAAGTGAAAGATATGGGTGATACTGCAGAGGGACCCATTGAGAAGCAAAGCTTGTAAACATGGGCCCCACAGCATGCATGTGCATTGAGCCGGAAATAAGAAGATAATGTCCATTGTACCATGGGCCCACTGCATAATGAGGTTCCATGGATATACCAACATGTAATATGGCTCAATGTACATGCTGCATACATATGAAAAAATATATATTTAAATATATAAATAAATATAAAATAAATAGTTACTTAAACATACACAAGTAATACACAAACAATACAATGAACAGAACAGACAGACTTAAACAGGTCAGCGTGGAATGTTATATAAATGCAAAACATGGTTTCAATGATAAGAATTCAACAAGATAGATTTAAACACACGTTTAAGTTCATCAGTAAATGTGTTCCAAAGCATGGGGCCCTCATATTTGATGGTTTTGCGAGCAAATGAAGTTCGAATAGATGGGATGTGAAAATTGGAAGCTTGACGAGTGGAATGAGAATGGATTTCATAATTCCGGGTAAATATACTGTTAATTGAATATGGTAAGGTGTTGCAGGTTGATTGAAACATGAGGGACCCAAGCTGATGAAAATATAAATCTCTAAGTTTTAAAGTCCTATGTTTAATGAAAAGGCGGTCAGTATGTGCATGAAAGTCAGTACAATTAATTACACGTAAAGCTCTCTTCTGTAGAAGAAGTAACCTGTTTAAATTAGTGACAGAGCTATTTCCCCATGCGAGTATTCCATAGTTAAGATAACATACAATTAATGTATTATAAAGAGAATCAAGGACAGATGAGGGAATAAAATGTTAGATCCTATTAATCACACCAATGTTCCTAGCAATAATTTTACAAATATGATCAATATGATTTTTCCATGTTAATCCAGAGTCAATAAACAATCCCAAAAATTTACAACAATCATTTCTTTTAATGATGCAATCATTAATTATTACTTCATAGGGAAACAAATTTGCAGAATTACTGAACAACATATAGTTGGTTTTAGCAATATTGAGGGACAACTTATTGACTCTGAACCAGTTGGCAACTGATTTGAGTTCATTGTTCACAGTATCAATGAGATAATTAAGGTTACTGTGAGAAAAAAATAAATTAGAATCATCAGCAAACAAAACAAAAGATAGTACATTGGAAGATTTAGTAAAGTCATTTATGTATAATATAAAAAGTAATGGTCCTAGAATAGATCCCTGGGGTACGCCATATGTGAGAATGCTGGAGTTTGAATTAATACCATTAATAGATACATATTGGGATCTATCAGAGAGATAACTCCTAAACCATTCAAGTGAAGTTCCCCGAATGCCATAAAAAGAAAGTTTATACAATAAAATGTCATGATCAATTGTATCAAATGCCTTGGAAAGGTCTAGGAATATCCCTACAGTATGTTTGGAGTCATCAATTGCATTGGAAACTTTATCTATAAAATCAAGAAGGGCATGAGTGGTAGAATGCTTATTACGAAAACCAAATTGTGAATTAGCCAAGATATTAAATTTATTCAGGAATTTAATAGTTCGAGCATAGATGCATTTCTCAAAAATTTTGGAAAAACATGACAGGATAGAGATAGGTCTATAGTTATTGACACAGTTAGGATCACCCTTTTTAAAGACTGGAATGACTTTGGCAATTTTCAATTGGGAGGGAACAACACCAGTCATAAAAGAAGTATTAATAATATGTGCAAGTGGCTTACAGGTGGCATTAATAGAATTTTTGATAATAGACATATTAATTTTATCATGACCAGAACTTTTTTTGCTTTGCAAACTGTTAACAATGTCAATTATCTCAAGTTCATTAGCTGGTGTAAGAAATAAAGAATTTGGATTAGGATTGGACAGGTAATCTGTAAACCTATACTGTGAGGGTTGAATGTTGTTTGCAAGATTAGGGCCAATATTAGTAAAGTAATCATTAAAGCAATTAGCAATTTGATCAGTATTATTTATCAAATTTCCATCAGAAATAATACTACTAATGGTGCGAGAAGATTTTTTGTTATTTAAAACAGAATTAATTACTTTCCAAGTATTATGAATATTGTTGTTTTTCTGTTCAAACTGACGAGCATAGTAAGCCTTTTTGGATGTACGTAAGAGGCCTGTAAGAGTATTTTTATATTTAGTGTACTTGTTTTTGTGAGAAATCGTGGGATTAGACAAATATTGACGATATAGTTTATTTTTCTTGTTGATGGATTTAAGGAGTGAATGAGTAATCCAGGGTGTATTTGAACTATGGTTGGTTTTGGTTTTGTGATTATGTCGAGTAAGCGCAATGTTTTTGTCGTACAAATAATTGAAATTATCTATAAATGTATTAAATGCCACTTCAGGATCATCACAGCATAAAACCTCAGCCCAATCAGTAGCATGCAAATCATCATTAAATCTTTCAAGGTTAATGCTAGAAAGAAAACGTACTAGTAGAAAACGAACAATTGACGCAGAATGTAGGTACCACCGCAGTTATGGCGCCGCCCACAGTGAACTAGTCGACGAATTAGTCTATGTGTTGTCAAAACAGTGATTTTCTGAACGACGCAAAGCTTAATTCTTCACTTTACTTCACACGCTAATTGTCTCCAAAACATCTTATCCCTAGCCTATATTGTACCGCTGGAGAATATCCTTGTGTCGATGATTTCAGTAATGATGACAGCATTTTCCTGCATAACTTCTGCATTCTTTTAATTAATGCTTGGAGTACTGAATATATTTCTTGTTTAGTGTGTAGTATACTATATAATGTTACCCTGCGTCATGGGAAATCACGAATTGAAATGCTGACGGTGCAAGGAAATATACATCATCAACAATATAATTTGTGCGACTATTTTATTATTTTGAAGCTTCACCTAATCCCAAGAATACTGCCGAGGGTGGAAATGTCATCATCAACAATTTATCTTTTTGACATTTTAGGAGTTTTTCATCCCATCGGAAAAAGTCTCCGTCCAACCAGGCGTTGTCTCAATTCAAAGCCAGACGCCTCTAGGGGCCTCAAAGCAAGACCTCAGACGCCTCTCACAGTCACGCCAATCGATTGGGCCTCCTAGTGAGGCTGACCAGCGGAGCCTCACCAGCGAGTTAAGCATAGGAGGGTCATTTGAGTCTGATATCGGTGCAGTGCAGCCAGAGTTGTACGCCCGAACGAATGAAGTACTTGTTCGTAACAGTCAAGATGGGGACAGGGCTGACACTGCCAAGAAGAAAGGCAAACTTGGACGGCTGCATGTCAAGCTAAAATACGACTTCAATACATCGGATTTTGTGGTGAAACTTCTTGAAGGTATTTCCCTCAAAATAACACTTTTAAAAAAGGAAAAAGGAAGTTGATTTTCGGTTTCCGGTTTCTGGTCTCCGCGCGCCTCAGACTCGAGCGTCGGTATTTTTAGTTTTCTTTATTTGTTTTGTTATGAAACGATGACCAATAAACCCTTTCACGGTAATATGCGCCATGTTTTTGACGGGGCAAAATTGTTTATTTCGAATACTCGTTGCCGTCTGTGACCCAGCGCTCGAACTTCACGTACATTCCAGACGCGTGCGTGAAGTTCGAGCGCTGGGTCGCAGACGCCAACGAATGTTCGAAATAACAATTTTGCCCCGTCAAAAACATGGCGCATATTACCGTGAAAGGGTTTATTGAAGCCAAAATTACTGGATCGATTGGAATTCTGCCGTGCTATGTTTTAAACGACTTTTTCACGTAGCTGTATATGAACGTTTGCCCGATTTGTGGAGCCTCTATTAGTCGTAGCCACCATACTTTCTGTATGGGAAAAATAGGGAAAAAATCAGAAACAGACATAATCAGAAACCGGAGACTTGGGTGGGGGGGGGGGGGGGGGGGGCTAAGACTTAACTTGAAAACAATTATCCATGTTTTCACTTAACTTCATTTGTATTGCCAATATTGTGAGTGTGTTTTTATCTTTTTTATAAAGCCCTTGTTGGGTATGGCTAATGAACATTTTGCATATTCATGAGCTCATAATGTGATGTCATAGAGGGATCAGATGAAATATCATAATTGGGTTGTACATAATAACGGTTAATTGAATTTCTGTTTCTGTTGTCAATAATGTGTTCTTGTTAACTAAAATGGTGTTTAGTTCCAAATAATTACGGTACCAATTGTTTTATTGTCAAGTTTGGGTTTTACAGTGCTGCTGCGACACAGTTCTTATTGTGATTTCACAAAAAGCGCTCTCCTGTATCAAGGATAAGCCTGAATATTATTGTTATCTTTGTTATCATATCTATTTAAAAAGAAAGAAACAAAATACCTAAACAATAATAATAATAATAATAATAATGTGTGGACTTATATAGCGCACGTATCCACCAACTGAGTGGTGCTCAAGGGGCATTATATTATTACCCCTGCTCATAAGGTTCATAAATCATTCCTGAAACCATCTCAGCTCCCTGGGGAGTATACAGCTCAATTGCTGCCATTACAGCGCATATAGGGCTAATCAACCAACTCTGCCCTCACAGGTACCCATTTAACCCCTGGGTGGAGAGAAGCAATTATGGTTAAGTGTCTTGCTCAAGGACACAAGTGTCACGGCTGGGATTCGAACCCACATTCTGCTGCTAACACCAGAACTTGAGTCCGGCAAGCTAGACCGCTCGGCCACGACACTCCGTGCCTATATAAAAACTGAATCGTGTATACACCACCACATGCACATACAAGTTTGTATTTACAGGAAAATATCACTTTCATTTTACTTTTCTTTTAATGTGTTTTGTTTCTGATTGTAGCTGAAAATCTTCCTGCGATGGATTTTGGAGGGACCAGCGATCCATATGTAAAACTTTCCTTAGAACCAGACCCAGAAAGAAAGATAAAACAGTCAAATGTACAGGTACAAATGTATTCTTACTTGGTTTGAATTTGAGCATCAAGGTTTGAGCATCAAGGTTTGAGCAAAATTGTTTTGTTATGCAAACAGTAATTCCACGGTAGATTCAACAATTAATGATACATCAAAGCTAATGAAACAGTATGGTGTTTTCAAAGTCATTCAGCCGGTGTCAACATTGCCACTAGGATGCCGATTAAAAGGAAATTGTACAATTGGTAAACAACTATTCTGCTGTGGCTCACTTCACGTGATTAAAATATAGAACATTTGACCTGTGAAAGGTTCAGCTCATTACGTTTGTGTCATTAACAATCCGTAAACACGAACTTCGTCGTATTTTATTCTACGTAGATTTTAGTCATTAAAATTATTACATAAATTATTGGGAGTAATGTTTTATTATTATCAAAAACGACAGTACCTCAGACAGATTTGTGGGATGTTTGGTACCATCATTTAGCTTTACCCCAATTCAGTTTTCATAATTATGCAAAACTGTGATCTTTTGCTTTTTGACGGTACCATATGTATACACTTATACACTACCTATACACAAACGGTTCAATCATTAACTTTGTAGAGTGACGTCTTTTAATGCCTCCGTATTTCTGATAATTATTTTTATAACAACCGATGTGAGGTCTTTTAGTGATACGAGACAATCCTGAGGAAATGTAGGAATATGCAGTATAGGCTACTACTTGCAACCAAAGTAACGGTCGGTTTTATAAACACGTCACTGAGGTGCAGCGGATGTGATTGCCAAACAGCAGAGGGCGCTTTACAGATTAGAGAAAGAATTTTGTTTAATATTTGACTGTTAGAACACTGGTAGGATTTAACTGACAAATTGGCAGTGAAAGTATGCTCGGCCGTTCATAAAAATAAAGGCAACCGATATTACACCATAACTTTCATTGTTTTAAACATCCAGCATTTGTGAAGTTTTGTATGTCTTTCACCTGCAGAGGAAAACGCTGAATCCTACATTTAACGAGAGCTTCAAGTTTCCAATGACCTTTGAGGAGACACATGATAAAACGCTTCGAATGAATGTCTACGACTTCGACAAATTCTCAAGACACGATGCGATTGGTGAGGTCTCAATACCGCTTGCCGACGTCGACGTATCTCGAGAAGTTAATGTTTGGAGCGACCTAGAGGATCCTCAAGCGGTATGAAGTTTAATGTGCATACATTTGAATATATTTGCATATAATGAATAAAACTGTTAGTAAATAGATTTGTGATTGTTTCACGTTCAAGAATAAATAAATAACTAAATAAATATAAGTAAGTACCATAAGAACAGTTGAAATTGCAAGTCAGAAACTTTTTTTAAATTTGATTTGACGCAAGAGGGTGCTAAAATGGCTACTTTAATCACAGCTTAATTATAACAAGAAATAACATTTAAATGTTTTTCATAATTGATATTTTTGCATGGAAGAAATTATTGTCTTTTTCAAATTGTTTGTATTTGTTGTGTTTCAGAGACATGGCAGTTTAGGTGACTTGCTTTTCTCCATCAGTTACCTTCCGACTGCAGAGAGACTAACAATTGTAATAATGAAGGCACGTAATTTGAAAACTATGGACATCAGTGGCAGCGCTGGTAAGTGAATGAATTTAAGGCTGGATATATTTTACTGGAGAATGGGGATACTCTTCGTAGCATCCATGGGGAAAGGGGATTACCCCCTTAGGCGGTCATTTTCGATACTGAACGGCATGACGCCACTTTGTTTTATTTTATTTCGTTTAAGTTTGTTTGTTTGTGTATTATTAGTATTTTTTATTCAAGGCCCATTTAGGGGTGGATCCAGCATTTTTGAAATGATTGTGTCACTTCAAGACATGGCCACACTGGTATTAACAGCACCCCATGTTTTTAGAAGAAAACAATCTTAGTATGTCTATTATAAACGTCTTGTGGGTTTCTCCAGGAACCTAGAAATGGTTTCTGGATCTGCCCCTACCATCTGTGATTCCACTCTTCTCCTTGAACCCCTGAGACACAAACATATAACAAGAACTGACCGTAACTAAATATACATCAATTATATAATAAACATTCATATATCAAGCATTTAGACCATTAAATTGTACAATGAACAATCAAGAAAAACGAATAAAAAAGTATAACAAAGACAATTATTTTGATACATCAATTCAAATGATGGTAATTTTCAACCCCACTTCTGACTATTTCAGTATCAATATCATGCATACCGGTGATTGAATGGAGATAGACTCGTAATGAGAATCCAAATTCTAACTAACTTGGGCAAATATTCGTTAGTCTGTTTTTTTCATTTACAATTCCTTTCTTAAATATACATTACAAAAGGAAGATAGCAAGGCTCCGTCGATTGAGAACATTTTAAAAGGAAGGTATAACATTTTGTCGGGGGGTGCTCTTATTTCAGAGAAAACACAGTCGAACAATATATATATAAGCACATTTTGCAGAAATTGACATAATTATGCCAACGTTTTACTCCAGGTGTTTTTTTTTTTTAAAGTGTGATTGCTTTTTAACACTTTTTGTATGACCTACAAGTAACATCTTAAATCAAAGAAAGTAAACATGTTCATAGAAGCATGTTTGCCAACATTTCCAATGTTGTAGCTTCCCTTTAACAGCCAGATAACAAAATAGTCATGTAAGAAATTAGTAAAGCACTCCTTTTTTTAAATTTCTTTAGATATTATTTTGTGTCTCCAGATATAAAATACATTTACATGAGCAAATAGCAATACTCACAATATCCTCCCACTTTAATATCGAGTTTCAAATCGGTCATCGAGGGTCACTTTTGTTTGATAGAGGGCGCTGTACAATAGTAGCCAGCTGATTTGTCATAAAGCTAAGTAAGGGATCATCATAATTCGTTCTCTCTCTCATTTATATTTAATTTGTGGAATAAATGCTCTCCTTGATGACAGATCCTTTTGTCAAAGTAACTCTTATACAAGGAGGCAAGCGATTAAAGAAAAAGAAGACAACTGTGAGAAAGAACAGCTGTGACCCTGTGTGGAATGAAGCAATTATCTTTAATGTACCTGCATCAATTCTCAAATCTTGCATGTTGGAGGTAAATTTATCTGTGTGTGTTTGTTTGCATTCTTGCTTGATTTAATGTGTTTGTCTGTTTGTCAGTCTGTATGTATATCCTTTTGTTTGTTTGTTTGTTTGTCAGTTGTTTGTTTTGTATGATTGTTATTATTATTATTTTTTAAATGATTGGGTATTTGTTTTTTCATGTCCCCCTATTTTTTCATTATTTTGTTTGTTTGAATGTTGATTATTTCTTTATTGACTTTCTTGGGTTGGCTTCAACGTGAATTGGGTTCTAACTAGGAGTGGACTCCTATCCTTCGGCTTGCATCATGTTCATGCTTCTTTAATGTTTTCTTGCAGGTGATGGTGGTTGACTACGACCTCCTGGGTCAGAGCGGGAAGATGGGGACAGTTCTTGTGGGACCAGACTGCTCTGAACTCGGTATGACACACTGGAATGACATGATCCAATCTCCAAGGAAACCCATTGCTATGTGGCACACTCTCCAAGATTGATGATACTCTCTTGGATCTGAGTAGATGAGAACTATAAAGCTTTTTATGATCCGACTAGTTTGAGTACCAAATGATCGATATACCAATGTTCCTAGGTGACTAAGTATGGTATATGTGGCGGTAGATACAATCAGAACTAATCATTTTAAATCCCAATATACGTCATGGTTTTGGTGCTTAATCATTGGCATGATGATGATGCGATGAATGCACATTTCATCAGTTGCTCAGTGAATTGATGAATGACAACGATCGTCTTGACAGAAATATCTCAAAAATAAGAGTCATTCTGGACTTGTTTTTTTTAGAATTTCAAAGACGCACGACAATCAATGAAAGTCAAGGAAAGTGAACTGAGTTATATCCAAAGAGCAATTCGTCGACAAAACCAAATGTTTATAGACTTGTTCTTCTCAGTGTACAGAGGATTTGTATAAAATAGGACTATAATAATAATTGTGTGGAGCTTCTTAATAGCGCCCCTCGTGACAGTGTCTGTACTTTGGAGTTAAATGAGAAGATTGTATCACTCGCACAGTAAAATGCCTTTATTAAACTCCTCCCCACCTGTTGTACCACGTGACATCAGCCTTAAGATACCCCACAGATCTGAATACTAACGTACTAAAGATAAATATCTGTGTGACTGAGGTAAGCTATGAAGAGCCAAATTGGGTCATTCGTTTAAATTCATTGTTCACTATTGGTAACCTATATAAATAATATTTAATCAGTTTTATGTATTTAACGAATTACTCAGTGTAAAGATGATGATGATACGAAACCTTTCTGTCTGAGATGCTATCATTTTGGTGAAATTAGTAAAACAAATTCCCAAATGAATTTTCGATTTCAGAAGACGAACATTGCACATAAGAATGAGTACGAAAAAATCTGAATGCTGTTTCACTTTTTTCTTGATAACTACACAATTAAATAAGATAAATAAGAACTTTCACAGGTTGGTTTCCTTTGATTCTTACAAAGTATGGATGCATTTACATACATTTTACTAAAAGTGTAAAGCACAACTAGCTTTTAAGTACTTTGTAGAATAGCTTTTAAGGGCATCAGTATTGCGTCATCGTTTCGTCATCGCTTTTGAAAGTCAGGCAACATGCATGGCAGTGTGATATATCCGCTGTATTCCCGTTTATTGTTTATACACGAGGTATTTTTGCATACCTAATCTAGTGAGATGACGAAGATAGTTATTTCATGTTCACTCATCTCATATAGACATCGAAAAATAGACGAGGGGCAGAAGGCAGACATGTGTTATCCCTGTTATCTCTACCAAAATATTAAAAATTAAGAAAATTCCCCACCCCAGTAACAAATACTAACAGACTGAGATGCGGAAATGTCTTCCAGAGGGTTTTGAAGAAATGAACATTTTCCCGCCAAAATGAAATTAAAACCTTCTCTTCAAACCAGCACTTCCAATCCAGGGTCTTGAAAGCGGCACACTGACCTCAAAAAGGGGAAACAAAAAAAAGTATGGTAAATTTACATGGACGGCGATCATAAAGGGGGTCATTCCCTCCTCCACCCCCCCCCCTCCCCCCCGATCCGCCATTGGGAGATGCTGCTGCCCAGAGTCCAGAGTCTGGCATTCTCCTGAAGACGATCAGAGCATAATGATCGAAACGTCGACTTGTAACCTCGAGTTCTTTTCAGAACTAATTACTACTCAATTTGAGAATTTCACAGTGGTGTCACTGCAAACAGTTTTTACTTATCCTTTTCACCATGCAAAGCTACAAATATTACTTGTCCATTCTGATATTCCTATCGACGTCTTTAGTTCTGTATGAAAGGTTGATAATTTGAAGGTGCTGGTCGAGTTATCAAGCCTTTGACTTAATTAAAGCTTTGACTTTTGTCAACATTAAACACGTAGAATTGTTTTATATTATACTGCATGCACTCTTCAATGAATATGTTTAAAACCCTGCGTATTTGTGTAATGAGATTGGTATCACTCCAAGCTGAAGGGTATTTTATTGACATTAATTGTTGACAGTTTTAATGACTAATAGATTACTGATTTTCAGGAAAATAATGATAAAATTATAACGATGTTCAGTCAGCATAATATTATTGGTTAGATATTGAATAATGTTTTCTATCACAACACTATCTTTTTAAATATAACTTTGTCGTATCATATCTATTTATGGAAATTGTAAGATTGGTTATGGCCAGTGCGAGCGCAGCATCTCAGATAGTATCACTACTGTAGCTATTCACAATGACGTCAGGACACCATAACGATGTCCACGCCTGACTAGGGCTAACCACGGGTAAATGCAGAGCGTCACACACGGCATGGTCGTGGAATCCTGGGCTGCGTTCCGCTTGCGCGAATGTATCGCAAACGTTCGCGCGAACGTTTGGGACGGATGGGTCAACGTGGAACCGATTGTGGGCGCAACGTTCGCACAACCGCAAACACATCAAAACTACGTTGGCCAACGTTCGCCAACGTTGGCAGCGCACAATTGGTTTCACTCGAAATTGTTTGCAAACGTTGGCGAACGTTTGCAACGTTCGAGCAAGCGGAACGCACCCCTGTTCGTATGTCGATACGTAATACGCGCGCGCATTGGTAGTACGCTACATCCGGTTCCAAAGCGTTGTGTGTAATTTTAATCTAAATTCCTTGATTTTAACCTTTAAAAGCGATTATTGAAGCAAACTTTATTAATAAGATTTTTAATCTTTACAACACAAAATTAAATGCAAGTCCCAAGTTTCCTAATTTATCGCGTAAATCCTTAAAGAAAAGGGTGGTCAGTGTGTTTCCAATGGGCTTCTGATGACCCACCACGTGCGAAGTGGGCATGGTTTAGTTTATTGCGCACGCATTGCAGTATTTAAGACTACTCATGCTCTGTGCCAAGGTTTCAGATAATCTGAGATTACGCAACCCCGTCCCCTATTACATGGAGTATAGGTGATAACTGATTATTATACAAAATATATAGGGATAGTATACACCACGCACGGAAAAAAAAACAAGTGCGAAGTGCTAAGAAAAGCTTGCGCTGGTCTTTCCTCGAGCGCTGTATGGGTAGGCCTATACTATACGGGATGCTGCGCGTGCCTTGACTAAAAGGCTAGTTTGAACTTTGACCCGATTCCAAGTAGTAAAACAATAACTACCTTTTGTATTGAATTTAGTTATTTAAAGGTTTGAAATACAATGAGATTTAATTTTAATATAACAATATTTAACTCTACAATGTTAAAGATGTAATAATTAAAACCAGTACCAGACATCTTATTGGTTTAAGAACCCCACTAATTAATATTACCCTTAGTAATGTTGTAATTTGATTATAAAAGAATATAGTATTAATGTTGACTAATAATAATAACTGTAATTACTTGTAATATTTCAGAGCTATATTTGATTACAAATTATATATGTTTATGTAAATATTGAAAATATCCATCTTTAATGTGGGTTTAATTATTTATTTATAATTTTATTATATATCTGTACTGACTAAAAGTTCGTAAAACAATGAAGTATACATCGAATATAGTTTTCACTGAATACCAATATACATTGACTACATAGTGCATGTCATCTTGGTGGTATTAAAACTAAATGGTGTTTCCAAACTGTTGACATCTGTGTAGTCTTTGCAGTGTCTTGTGATGTAGAGTTGTTGACCTTAAGTGGGGCAGGGAGTGGGTGGGGTTAGTGGGACCATGACTTAATTTATGATAGACGGTGCCGTAAATAGTGATAAATTTGACTTAAATTCCCTGGGGACATTTCCCCCTTTGAGTGGGGATTAACAGAGGGTTACGGTATTTATTTTTCCACAACGTGTTTGGTCCTCATATGACATCCGTCATGGGAGTGGTGAATATCCCAACAACTACCTTTGTGTTTAATTGTCTACCCATGAAAACCGAGGCTAACATAAGGGAACAAGGTCCTCTATCGACGGCGAGGTCCTTGGTTGGTTTTTGTGTACAAAACCAAATGGGACGTTGCTAAAATGTCCAACAACAATGGGAGAACAAAAGGAGTTTGATTTTGTATTGAGATGGCAGACTGAGGCAAAACAACAATAATTATGCAAATACGTTAACATGAACACATCAAAAACAAAAGATGAAAGAGGAGAAGTCGTCATACATTTCCATTTTGTAATATATTTTGATGTTTTCTCAAAAATGACAATATGTCAGACGGAATGGAATCAATTCTTAAGATATTTGGTACCTTCAGCAACTTAACATCAATTAAGATGTTAGATTATATTTAAGTAATTGTATAATCGAGTTATTCCAAAAACTAAAACTATAAATAAATGTAATAAATAAATGTAATGGTAGAACCTGAAAAAGTATATTATCAGATACCACCCTGGTATTGGACAATTAAAATATCTTGGATTATGTGACTAGGAGGGATATCGTGTGCTTCAGTGAATAGTGCATGATTGTATAAATCACTTGACCCGACAAGACCATGGTGTTGGGATTAAACGTTTATACTCAACAGTGTTGTAGGTTGAAATCTATTGCAATAAAAGTCTTTATGATATTGTGATATTACGTATTCCGATGAATCGATTGTACACATTTGTAGAAAAACAAACGCGTGGGTTAGTGGCCAGACTAGTCTGTAGTTGGTGGTCATGCGTTCACACGAAAGAAGTTGACAGCAATTATAGCAGTATGCGACATTTATTATCAATAAGATTGTAGAATTAAGTTAAATTGATGGCTGAGAAAAATGATTTTAATATTGCTAATAGAAGAAACAGACTAGACATTAAAAGAAATTGTATTTTACTGGGAATTTTTTTAACACAACTGTTAGATTATTACATATAGTGCTGGTCTTATTTGTTTCTTAGCATTGTAATATGTAAAACTTATAGCTTTGCATGGTGAGGAGGATAAGTAAGACTAATTGCGGTGACACCATGTGAAATTATCTATTGAGTAGTAATTAGTTCTGAAAAGAACTGGAGGTAGGCCTACAACTCGATGTTTCGATCAGTATGCTCTTATCGTCCTCAGGAGAACATTGTAATATGTTTACCTTAAAACATAAAGGGCATGTACAGCATTAGCAGTTATCAAATTATCTAAAAACACTTTTTGGTGTAAAGTTAATGGTACGTATCAATCATCATGAACAAATTATTTTGTCTGAAGTGCCTTCATCTGAGAAAAAACAGGAATTGCTATGTGAAATTTACAAACAGTTGCTGGACGGTAACAAGGCTATTTGTAAAACATACTAAACAGTTTTCGGCGTTTTACCAAAAGCATGAGCACCTATTGTCATGGTACTTTCACAGTTAGTTTAATGCTATACTTCTTAAAAACTCCAGAGTTTAAATAACTGTACGTTACCATATTATAATGTTGTACCTTCCCTATTTTTAATAGATTTATACAAATGTTAGTTATATCTATGACTACTGCTTTGCCGAATAAAAAGTCCTACACAGACCATCAGCAACATATTTTAATGGTAGCACTTTTTTCAACCAATAGCTAAATTATTTCATATAAACTCTTTTGTGTGTTTAAATTATACAATTTTTTGCTTATTGGAAATCAATTGAAATGTTATCGTATTATTTCATATTTCATAATGTGCTGACCTTGTTACTTAACATCATTTTGCATGTACGTCCTAGATCAATCAAATAGTCTGCTTTCAAGTCGTGTCTTTTATTGCCTTTTGTTTGCCCCTTTTGTTTGATTTTCAGTTGTTCTTTATTCACGCACTGACAATGAGTAGGAGTACCTCCCCCTGTGAGGATCGAGTATTGATCATTTTTGTACATAACGCACTCATCTCTCCCATTGTATTGTGCTTATAGTGCGAAATGAGTGCTGTTCATGACACATGTACACACATTGGATCTAGGAGAGCAATTGTCAAGTGTAACAGAAATAGCAACAAGTATTCAATAACTGCTGAGGTCTCACAGCACACACGTTTTGGATTATGATAATAGGCATAGACCAGATTGATATGGACAAGATGGACAAAGATTGATAACCGTTTTATAATTTCTCTGTGAAATATGAATTATGCACTCGTTGTATACAACAGCTGATGGATCACAGTCTGGCACCCGGGGCATCATGGATCACATCAAGCAGAAACAACCTACCACGAAAATGGACGCCATACCACCTATCGGACATTCCTCAACCCTCCCGCATCCTCGGAAAGGTGTATGGGGTGTAACGAGTAAGCTAAATGCCACTCATACCACAGGCAAGGATTTCAGGCGAGAAAGTGAAATTATGGTGCAAAATTGCAGCAGCTCCGAAGAGAAGGTTAATTGTCAACTGAAGATGTTGCGAAGAGAACTAGTAAATATAACAAATTCCTCCATTTTATTATCAAATATTCATACCGGGCCTTTTTTTTAATTGTTTGAGAAATACAGTGATAGGTAAGAACAACATTATTGCGATAAGAGCAACAATTGACAACATGCGGGTATGCTGTATAAATATGTTGGCACACATTTTATTACAGGTTTTATATTTTCAAGGAAGCAATGTGCCTAAAAATATGTCTGCTCCGTGTCTCATTGAATGTTGATATTAATATTTCACTTTCATTTTATCTAAGGGTAGGTTTTTCTGCATGGCAGTTAGCGTGACATTATTTATACGGTGGTTTAATCTGCACTGGTGTGGTGGTGATTGGCAATTTTTGGTTTTAAGAAAGAGCAATTATTTCGTCAAAGCCAACAACAGATCACCTGTTTAATAAATTGTAAACACAATTTTAAGTCAG
This sequence comes from Zoroaster sp. YZ-2022, assembly GCA_029582265.1. NCBI lineage: Eukaryota > Metazoa > Echinodermata > Asteroidea > Forcipulatida > Zoroasteridae > Zoroaster > Zoroaster sp. YZ-2022. The sequence continues at coordinate 35,354,797 of CM055828.1, read as the reverse complement.
AAAAGGTGCAAGTGAGTTTTCAAATCATTTTTCAATATCATATCAAATGTAGAAACTTTCCATAACTTGAATTCACAAATCGATTTCACAGACCTTCAAAAACTCTCTCACAAAACACCATTTTATTACTTCAAGACTTTTCAACTGGCCCTTAAATACCATTTCCAATCTAATAATGAGTACACACAAATTTACAAGGATTTCAACATTGTGTACCGCCTGAACAAATTCGAAGGCTTTATATCCAAAAGATCCATATTCATTCATTCATTCATTTTATTTCCACATCAATGCAAACAATAAGTAGCAGAAGTACATTCTTGAAATAAGTTAACATACGTGTAAAAGTAGATAAGACTAAATAAAGATGTGGAGGGGGTTTGCAAGAAGCAAAGCTTGTCGGGTGCAAACCCCCTCATATATATTATTTGTGCTCTAAGTTAAATCTAGACTTAAAGCATAAATAATAAAAACAAACATTTTTGGTTACAGAAATGAGTACAAATATCAATGAACGAAAGACAATGAACAAAGAAACCTAAGCAAGCAAACAAACTATTGGCAAACCCCAAAACATAATTGATCACATTTGTACACAAAACTAACATGGTCAAAAGTGATGTTAACATCACTTGAAATCTTGTTTTTAAATGATTAAAATATATCAACTGAATTTTCGACGTTCAAGAGACGAAAATTCTACGTTAGAATGAATACGAATAATCTGCGTGCATTTTCACTATTTCCTCATGTTAATGACATACTGAAATAAGCTGAAACTCTCCATATATTGGTTTCAATACAAATATCTTAAGTCATGCATTTGCAGACATTTTGTAATATAAATAAGACAACCAATTGCATAAATGATACTATATCACTTTCATTTATGCAACTCACCGTTATTATTAATCACATAATTTTTGTTGGCAAGTAGGTTTCATGTATTGACAAGCACAGGAAGTCTTTACAGGAAGTGTTTAAGGGAATGACAATACAGCATGTACAAGGCCATGTTGGTATATGGGTAATAAAGCATAATTATTCTACACGGCGCTGTGGTGAATTTCACTAATTATACATAACATTAAAGCACCTATAATGACACACTGACACACGTAGTCATTTAGGGTATGGGTTTACGTTCGAACCAAACCTTATGTTGTGTTGTTGGGTTGTCATGGTAAACACCTGTCTGGTTTATACTACTTTATTTTGTAAACAATGCAGTAAACAAAGGTAAATTATTTATGATTGCACGGCAAAAATGATGGTGCTTAACAAATAAAATGTTTTGTGAATAGTCCTTTATCTCTGCTGGGTTTCCATATGCACTGTAAGAAATATTGGGCAAACAGGGTTGATATGTTGCCCAACACTGGTCAACATATCACCAGGTTACACAGATGGTTTACCATTGCCCAATGTTGGATAATCTTTTTGCCAAAATATGTTAACAGTTGTGGTAAATACTGACCAATCCTGGAGAAATAACCTTACCCAACCCCATGTTCTCCAACGTTTTTACAGTGTGTGCACGTACGATTATAGTGCTAATTCTCAGTTTAAAAAAGGGGCCAGTCTTTTTTCCTTCCAGCCTCAGTGGAGTGTCGTGGCCGAGCGGTCTAGCTTACCGGACTCAAGTTCTGGTGTTAGCTGCAGAATGTGGGTTCGAATCCCGGCCGTGACACTTGTGTCCTTAACCATAATTGCTTCTCTCCACTCAGGGGTTAAATGGGTACCTGTGAGGGCAGAGTTGGTTGATTAGCCCTATATGCGCTGTAATGGCAGCAATTGAGCTGTATACTCCCCAGGGAGCTGAGATGGTTTCAGGAATGATTTATGAGCCTTATGAGCAGGGGTAATAATATAATGCGCCTTGAGCACTACTCAGTTGGTGGATACGTGCGCTATATAAGTCCACACATTATTATTATTATTATTATTATTAATATTATTAGTTTTGGTCTCATGTATTTGTATAGAAGAAAGAACAAGATGACTGTACCATGATGAGGGTTTATTGACCTCGTCATATGGGGATCATGATTGTGGTGTTTCATTGTTATTGTTATTGTTATCTTTATCTAGACAGGAACCCCTGGACCAATGGACTACTATGCATAATGGTAAAATAATGACCATTAATCAGTACAATATGGATATTGCAAATGCAGTATAAACCTAATTATACAATGTGCCATATATAGGCCCAACCATCAAAATATTTTCTTTTCTTTTGAAAAGCGAATATCATGTCAAAGGCAATCTTAATTTGTTATGTTATCTTTTCCTGGACTTAAATGTCATCTTTATAGTTTTTGTCAGAAAACATAACAATGTGCGACTATACAATTTTGTTCAGAAATGTGAATACTTTTTGAGTTGAGACACAAACAACAATGATGTAATCCTCATGTGCTTCCCCAACCCCCACCTGAAAGTAGCAACATTGTCCATAGAAAAACAAACGTCCTTTAGTGTACTGCTAAACTGCACCCCATAAAAAACATTACTGAGTCTCCATACCCCAACTGGAAATGTCCTGTAAACCACCGATTCATCATGTCGGTTAAGATTAATGTATTCTGAAATAAATAGACAATCAGCTGTTGCAAACTGCTTACCAACCTACAGAATCTGTAGTATAAATGCAAAATAATGGTTATTGGCCTTACGTTTCGAACCTAGCAGGTTCTCTCTCAGTTATTATTATTTCTGAAATATTATGCATGTTCAAACTTACATCTTACCTTTACACACAGAATACACACATAATAAGTATGATATCATAAAATACATCCTACAATTTATTTTGCAATGATGAATATTCGCAGAGTGCGATAATAATAAACATGTGATGTATGTTGTTTGCGAGATGACCCAAAGTTTATACGGGATCGAACACTGGGTCAATAACACTCTCTTCCTTAGACGTGTACGTGATCTTTATTGCTTTACTAGATGACTATAGACCCTAATTTCCATCACTTGTATTCATACATACAAGTGTAGTATGTTATTTATTCAAGATTTATGATCGATAAAACCCTGATTTGTCTTATCCAGCCAAATGCCAATTTGACGATTTATGACACGGCTTACACACAGTGTGTTCGAATAATTTCAAACCTTGTTTGTAGTTTTATTTTACACTCGTTGACGTTGATCAGGTTTTCAGATCGATATCTAACTGGTAAATCAACATATAAAATAGTAATATCACGTGAAAAAGAAAGATTTAACCTAAAATACAAATAGTAAAAATGATACATGCCTCACTACTCTGTATTGTCGATAAATAAGTTAAATGACAAAAATGTTACCCTTTAGTGAGATCGTACCAGACAAAATAAGACACAAGGACATATTATAAAGAAACAAAAAACATGGACAAAAAATGATTGAAAAAGTACGGAAGCGTATAACCGCCACATGAATAAAAACAATCCCGGTCTTCGATGGTACATAAAGAAGAATACAAGATGTATAAAATACCGTTCAATGTATGTTCTATTCAATTTCAAAACACGGAACTCCGGTGTCAGTAGGAGCAAAGGAGAGTTGATACTTTAAAGAAAAACGGTTTAACTATTTTTATGATGACAATGAATATCATTGACATATTTTTAGCAAGGTCGTACGTTTCTTAAAAGATCGTTCCAAAAGAGAAGTAGCTCAGTAGTAAATTAGGTGAAGGTCCTGTTTAATCAGCTGATGTATACGTTATATAACTGCCTGCCAACATATTATATGATTGAATAAAGATTGTACATTGTTTACAATCATTGATTTCTTGGTCAAATATCCTAAGTGTGAAAACAGTGATGTCGTCTTGTGAGTTTATATGCCATTCAGCATGTTTTGTATACACACCACAACGCATTACACAGTGTATTCTGTGCTCCAAGTCTCAGACTGAAGTACCCTTCAGAAGGGTGTAAAATCAAACACCTTTGCTTCCATTGCGAGAGTGTTTAACCATGTAAATACTTATCGTTTGGTTCACCTGACCCTTAATCATATTCAACAACTCTGAATACAACCCTACCCTTAATTATGAAACAGGACTAAGCTAAAAAGATCTATGGACATTTCTAATGTCATGAATATTTTATTCATACGCAGAAAGCTATGCGTGTGCAAGACCAGTCATTACTACGGCAGCTTCTGCGTATCTATGGCATGATAAGCGATCTCCATGGCAATGCCCAGGACCGGTCTCCTAGCAACCAGCAAAATATGTCAATAATGCCCAATGAGGTCCCTGACCTGCTTGTGCAATCAGGGCATTTAGACATCCGGGACATTGTGAGTCGATTATCTCCGATTAGAAGACGAAGGGGAAGCGACCCTGAGGCAATTTATGGTGACGCCATCGGTAGACTGGATTTTGATGAATCTGAAGTAGACGGTAAGTACAACGCTCTCATCCAGCGTCATTTATTGTCCAAGCTCCTAAATTATTATTATCTAAGAGGCACACTTTCACAATTGCCCACACAATTGTCCATGAAATGCATGTATTTCAGTCATGCGACCTACATGTATTTGGTGGAAAAAATAATGTATAAATATAAATTGTGAACAATTAAGGATGGCCTTTACAGAAAATGAACAAATCAAACTCGTTTGTAAATGTTAAGGGGTGACTATGGAGTTATCTTCCCTTGCTTCTGAACTAAAATAAATTAACTGTACTGTATGCGGGCTAATTCAGTTTCGAAATTAATTTATGGCAGGCCACCTCATAAATTTATTTTGGCATTATAAATATTAATCAGTCAACCATGCTTCTCTTAATTATGTTAATATCTTAGACTGTTCCCCTAGGTCACCCCTAATGAAAATTAAATAAATTTTGGCTTTCATTATATGCCGTCAAACTCTCTCTCCCCCCTCCCCCATGAAAACCGCGGGTCCCATCCCCCACCCGAAACATATTACCCCCTCCCTCTTGCTAAGCCACCAACATGGAACACACCTCGCTCAGTCATCATCAGCGACAAGAAAAAGAAAAGCGCCCTCTTGGGCAGGTGTAAGGTCGAGACCAGCGTCTCCACAGCTTTAATCCCTCGAAACCGTGTCACGGGTACCCGATATACCATTAGGCCTACCTCAAAAATTACCTCAAAGCATACATCAAACATTTACATTAGCATATGGCAAATTGTTTTTGTTTTATCGACAGATGTCTTCAGTATGTCATGTCCCATCTTCATCTAAGACTGACGTTCTCTCCACGCCGTACGTACATCAGCAGCAACAGCATACATCATCAGACAGTGGACAATGGCGCAATAGCATCATGACTCCGAGGGTAGTGTACATATCCGCTTCGTGCACATCGTAGCCCTCTTGTGGCGAAAATGCACCATGTTTTCGAGGCTGGGGAATTGCGTGTGTACACAACTCCATAGCCTGCACGGGATACGTTATTCAGCGAAACTATTTCCTGGTTAACATTAACTCTTGAATGATAATAATAATAATAATAATAATAATAATAATAATAATAATAATAATAATAATAATAATAATAATAATAATAATAATAATAATAATAATAATAATAATAATAATAATAATAATAATAATAATAATAATAATAATAATAATAATAATAATAATAATAATAATGAACATTTGTAATGCGCCGGTATCCGTCAAAAGAGCTAGAAACGCTCATGGCGCAGTGACACATCAGTGTAAACATCAGTGTAAACAAGAAAACAAAATACATGGTAAGAACAATGCAATAAAATTACAAGGAACAATGGTTGTAAAAAAAAAAAGGCCGACTGGCCCTGGTCAGAATATGCTAGGCAAAAACGATATTCTGACAAGGAAAAACCCTGCATACACAACCATGCAAATAAGGTTGATTTGCAAAAAAATGTAAACACCGTAACGATATTGACGGAGTCAATAGGGCACACCAACTGGCGATATGCTACACACCTTAGTGACAGCGCGCTACTTGCGTAATGGGCGACCTCTACTGATCAAGTACGGAGCGAATTTGAGGGCAAGCAGCTCGCGATTGACACGTTGGCGCGTCTTCAGGATTGAACAAGCTACACAGGATATACTAATGTTATATCTGCTGGTTACTTTCACTCGGACCAGGCTACCTTCGTAATTATTATTGCTCAGCCATATTGGCATATTATGCTGGTATATACTGTAAATAATGACCAAATGCACAACTAAATGGTTGTCCTCGCTCGCAGAGACAAAGGGTGATCACTCATTGGTTCATGTATGCACGCTGAGCATATGTGTGTCGCACATTTGAATGTGTTCTTGTTGTTTGCACTATATCTGCATTGTCATGATGACGTCAAACCATAAAGTCTTTTGTGACATTAATGTTGTTTAGGCACAACTTTTAACGGTGCTGTTTGGTAAGGGAAGACATCGAATTCTAACCTGCGGTTAAACCTTGAGGGTACTCGCGGTAACTCAAGGAGCTCATTATCTACGGGTCACTGCACATTGGGGTTTCGTCATGAGCTTATTCATGGCCCGAGCTGGAGCTGGCAGATCCTGCCGGCAGGACAAAGGACTAATTTATTTGTGCTGTAATCCCCTACTAATCTGCTGAACCGTTCAGTATGTTATTGAAAACAATTATCTAATTATTGATAGTTTCTTTTTTTCAGATTAGATTTGTCATGTCACCACCCCTGGAGTCTCTTTAATAATTTCGACAATTTACGCAATTATATTTGAGCCTTCATACTGTTTATTTTATTTCAGGAAAAGAAAATGAATATCGAGTACCTAATGATTTTCTTTTAGTATTAAAATCACAAAAACAAACGATTACATCTTAATTGGTGTGTCATTTTTTTTATTGAATGCCTATTTATTTATTTATTTAAAAAAAAATGTTGATACGTTTATTTCAATGCTGTCATTAAAATACAAAAACATCCGTTAACGTTACATAACTGTAAATTATATTAAGAAATTATGATTAATAAAGATATGTTTAAGGTCAAGCGAGACAACATTTAGTTTAGGGTGAAGCAAGGCTTTTGTTCCATAACCTATTGACAGACAAATATATACTCCTCAAAAAAAGAAACGCAACACCTTCTTTTTTCCTTGTTTTTAGAAAATATCCATAACATTTTTATTTGTCCCTTAGTTCATAGTCTTAATAACGTGTATGACCCCCTCTAGCGTCTATGCATGCATGGATTCGACTTTGCATTGAGCGCACCAGCCTCCGAATACATTCTTGCAGCATCCGTCGCCATTGTTCCATTAGCGCATCAGTTAAAGATACACACCGCCTTTGTCGCGCGAAATTGGGCGATAAAAAACGCCCCTCAACATTTCATTGTTTTACATATATGGTTGGAAAGATCTTTCAAAAGTAGAATATAATTCCCCCTGAAAAATGCGTCGTTTTTCTGTTATTGTACAAAAACCAATGTCATGTGACTTTCTTGAACCAAAATTTGTCCAGAAAACTCACGAGGACAAAAGTTATAGTCGCACTTTCAGACGTTTAAAAAGTTTATTACTGAACCAAATTCAAGAATAATTATTTTTTATAGTTCATTGAAACATGACAAAAGTGAAATGATTTTGAAACAATGGGTGAAAATTGTCAAAATCGACAAAAAGACGAAAGTCTTGGCACTTTCCCGAGACACCGGGAACCGAACCAAGACTGTACAAGTACAGCCATGGGCGCCAGCGCGTCAAAGCGCCCGAGGCGTGAGCCCACTGGTATAATTATGGTTAGGCCATAAATATATGAACACTTTTTGCGTGGAAGCGTAAAACAGGGTCTCGACCACTGTGGTGCTTTTCGTGTCGGGTATTTTGAATTATGATACTGCCAGCGAGTTTAGTTTTGGAAACACCAATGACGCATTCATTCGGAACATCATCACAGCCCCTTCATCATATCAACACCAATAAAAAAGTGACAAAAACTGTTCAGTTTGGAAGGCCATCCGTCACTAAAAATCAACGCCAGAATTTCGGCCGAGCGGGCTGGGCGAAGAAAGGCTCACCGTCTACGGCAAAAAAACGACGCATGCCTGGCGACCATTGACGGGCCAGCCAACCTCAAATGATAGCAAACACCCAGGGATTTGATTGTTGAACGTGATGGTGACCATGATGATACCATGAATAATGTCGCATTTGTAGGATTATTGTTGGACAGGTAAGAGTAATAAAAGAGAAATATTGTTTGATAATACAATATACTCGTAGGGCTTTTTGTGTGGCTGTAGCCCTATGCTGAACTCTTATGATGAATTTCTGTTAGCCATCACATTATTTTTGATAGTTCCTATAGCCAAGGCCCAATGATATTGTGATGATTTTTACAATACAGACATGATAATTATGAGATATAGTTTAGATTAGAAAGCAGAACAATTTCCAGTGAATTAGTTGTAACTTCCACCATCGATGCCCGGATATTTTATGGGGAAGATGGTCAAAAGGGGTCATGGTGAAAATTCAAACATGGACTGGAGGAAATAGCATCAGGTACCATTATTCCCCTAAACGTACGAGTACGAGTACGAGTACGAGTACGAGTACGAGTACGAGTACGAGTACGAGTACGAGTACGAGTACGAGTACGATTTTTAATATGCACCATGTCCATCATATCCACCATTATTTCATTAGCTGTTATGTTTTGTTTTCACAAACCGGATTCACAAACCGGATGTTCCTCTCCGCCCTATTGTCGCCTCCAGAGGTTCACCTACGTACAACACAGCCCGTCATTTAGCTAAGATCCTCCGACCCTTGGTGGGTCTCACTCAACACCATGTGTCCAACTCCAGTCAGTTCGTTGAGATCACCCAGGGCCTCACACTTCAACCCAGCGACATCTTGGTTAGTTTTGATGTTGTCTCCCTATTCACTAATGTCCCAACTACAGAGACATGCCTCCTGGTGAAGGACAGACTCGTACAAGATCTTTCTCTTGATGATCGCACATCACTCACCCCGGACCAAATTCATGATTTGCTACTAACATGTGTCTCTTCAAGTTGTTTTCAGTTTCAGGGCAAGTTCTACGAGCAGACAGTTGGGACCTCCATGGGATCTCCTTTATCCCCGGTCCTTGCTGACATTTTCATGGAAGAGTTTGAAAACTCTTCCCTCAACACCGCCGACCTCCAACCCAAGCTGTGGCTCCGATACGTGGATGACACCTTTGTGGTTTGGCCACACGGCAGAGACACACTCCAGGATTTTCTACAACATCTAAACCAGCAACACCCGAGCATCAAGTTCACCATGGAAACGGAAGAAGATGACAAGATCGCGTTCCTTGATGTTGGGATTTCCAAAACGCAGACGGCTCCCTACACCACAACGTCTACAGAAAGCCCACGCACACAGATCGGTACCTGAACCAGCGCTCCTTCCATCATCCAAGCATCAAGTCATCGGTCAACCGCACGCTCGTACAACGCGCCTACAACATTTGTGACAAGGACAGCCTTCCCAAGGAACTACAGCACATCCGAACTACCCTCAAACGCAACGGTTACAATCCTAACAAGATCAGCACAGCGAAGCCGGTTCCAAACTCCAAAAGCAAGGTAAGTGATCTACCCTCTCTGCTTGTCTCCCCTATCTAGGTTCGACGTCTCACAAACTACAACGCATCCTCCGACAAGCAGGCATCGATGTGTTCCACTCAGCCCCCAGCAAACTCCAAGGACTTCTACATACCCACAAGGACAAACCGGACCCAAACAACAGAGCGGGAGTCTACCGGATCCCCTGTGAGTGCGGTAAGGTGTACATCGGGGAAACAAAACGCAACCTCCCCATCAGATTGAAGGAACACCAAGCACACGGCCGCAGAGGAGATTTCGAGAAGTCCGCCATCGTCAAGCACTCGCACATCAAGGACCACCAAATCGACTGGCAGGCAGCCCAACTCATCACACCCATCGACGCATGGCACCCCAGACGCATCAGAGAGGCCATCGAGATCGTCAAACACGACACTGTGCCACAGGACATCGGTTTCTTCATCAGCGACATTTGGCGCCCCATACTACAGACTGAAGGATCTTCTATATCCAAAGTCCATAACCAACCCCAGACTGAGGGATCCCCTATATCCTAAGTCAACCACCCTCCTTCCCCTGTGCTTGTTAACAACTGATTCAGTTCAGTGAGCACACACTCCTCTCCCCTTACACCTAGGATCCTAGTCCCATAGTCTCACAGTTTCCCGCCTGCGCGCCTCAACGAACTAATCCTCCAGCAGGGGATGATCCTCCAGCAGCCTACTTAAGCAGCAGCAGTTTCAAGAGTCCGGCATTCTCCTGAGGACGATCAGAGCATACTGATCGAAACGTCGAGTTGTACCCCCAGTTCTTTTCAGAACTAATTACTACTCAATTGAGATTCTTACATGGTGTCACCGCAATTAGTCTTACTTATCATTCTCACCATGCAAAGCTACAAGTTTTACCTATGTTTTGTTTTATAGTATGAGAAAACATCACTGCCAGTATTTTCACTTGCATCAACACCATGTAGAGTTCACCTGATTCCATTTCCAGTATTCACAGCTCCAAAGCATTGCCAAGGTAGAGTAAATCTTGGATTGATTCAGATTATTTTTTTTATCCCATAATTTTTGTGTATATATAGAAAACTTGGTTGATGTAAATATTTGTTTTTCTATCAAACAAAATCAGATTTACAGAAACAATTTCTCATTTAGAAAAAATGAAGTTGTGCATTCAGGTTTTTTCCCCTTGTGCATGCTTAATGTTAACTTGTCCATATTAAAGGGACAATATCACAATCAGAGCAGACTTTCAACAGGGCATGGAATCAGTGTCCTAGTTTAAGATGAACACAGTGACTGAAACTTACTGGCTCATTTATGCAGCAGCAATGACAGTATGACCTTATCATGTGGGATATTATTTTCAGTCACCAAGATAATCTAAAACTAGCACTCCATGCCCTGTTGATCGTGACCGTTGTCCTCTTAAAGGAAAAGTACAACATTGGTTATAATTTTAATTGTGTGTGTGAATGATATTAAGTGTACTGTAGCACTAATAATTAGTCAAAGTAGCTTTACATGTGTTAATTATTACTGGCTATTTTGTTATTTATGTCTTTGTGGTCAGTTTAATTTCTCAACTGCTAGAGTAATCAGTTCAACGTAATCTTTCTTTTGTAAGATTATATACATTATGTTTGTTCATGTTTGGTCCATAGATGAGATGAAGGGAGATGGAGACAGACGAATGCTCAGTTCATCATGTCACCTACGTATGTGAATGGGGGTCAGTAAATGGAAGCCTACAACATCCCACTTAACTAGCAGACATTCCACTGAAGAGTTTTCTCAAGAAGATTACCTACTATATCAACTTCAGGTTTGTTACGGGTGCCATCCAATCAAAAGTTTGTAGGAAGTATAGAGGACATGTCCTACTTTCAAGACCCTCAAAAATTGCCAAAAATTGCAGGTATAACATAAAAATGTTTCAAGGCAACTGACAGCCCTCAACCCCCCCCCCCCCCCCCCCACACACACACACACACTCAAACAAATTACTCTATTAGTATTCTGTACTACCTTGAAAATGTTGAAATATTTTGAGGCTTCACATGGTTGAAGAACAGTAGGCGTAACCACTGGTTATTCTAAGAGCCAACACTATTAAACTGTAGAGATAGTTACATGGTGCTACCACAAACCTCTTTATATGCATAATGATATTGACACTAGCCCAACACATGCTTTTCAAAAACCATGCCAGATGATAAATCAACATGTAAAAACACTCATATGAAAATAGTTTGCCAGGGTTGTAGGTAGCCAGATCAACTTATTCAGCGTTATTATGGGCATAAAGTTACACAGTTGATTGGTAGTAACTGGATTAAACTTGGCTTCAAATTCAAAGGACAGGAAGTGGGGATTAAATTGATTGGGGGGCTGGGGTTGCTGAAGACACTGAAGCATGGAGGAGCATATAAATATTTCCCCTTTCTTTTTGTTTTACTTTACCAAGGAAAAGTTACCCTGTGAGAGAAGAGTCTTTACACTCTTGATATTTCCATTTCCAGGCTGTCAATAATTTTCGCTACATGGAACATAATATACTGCTCAAAATAAAATAGGACTCAAAAGTATTTCTTGGTCCATTTTGTCCATGTGAGGACACAAAAGCAGTTTTTGGTGGAAGTAAAGTACTAAAGGTTACTCTGCAACATTTTAGACACTTTTCACGTGTTGTGCATGTCTAATGACGGTTTAAACTGGCAGATCATGTGATAAGGCATGAAAATGCAGATAACAGGTTGATGTACAGTACTCAATATCAAACTTGGCTAATCAGCTTTATTTCTTCATGAGTAACTCCACAATTGACTTCAGTAGGATGTTGCAGCACCCCGGACTCGCACACATTCTGCACAACGCCTCCTCATGAACAGTACGGTGTTCCGGATCACAGCTTGGTCGAGGTTGTTCCACTCATCCTGTAGAGCTGCTGTCAGGTTGGCAACGTTCCTTACAGGAGGGTTGTGACTTCTGACTCTGTAACTGAGAATTGCCCAAATGTTCTCAATAGGGTTATGGTCTGGTGAAATGGCAGGCCATTTCAGACGCTGAATATGGTTATCTGTAAGGAACGCTGTTATGATTCTTGCTCTATGAGGACGGGCGTTGTCATCCATTAGAATGAAAACATCTCCCATCAACCTGTTATCTGCATTTTCATGCCTTATCACATGATCTGCCAGTTTAAACCGTCATTAGACATGCACAACACGTGAAAAGTGTTTAAAATATTGCAGAGTAACCTTTAGTACTTTACTTCCACCAAAAACTGCTTTTGTGTCCTCGAATGGACAAAATGGACCAAGAAATACTTTTGAGTCCTATTTTATTTTGAGCAGTGAGAAAGTTGGCTAATAATTGTGCATTTCATCCATGTTCATGTATCAGGTACCACAGAGTCTACTCAAAGCACAGCCGTATAGTAGTTGGGTGGAGAAGAAACAATGCAGCTTATGTCAAATAGCTAATGTCTGCAGTCTTCAAAGCTTGTATGGATATCAGCTAATTTGTCTTTCAGTAGAAAACAAGCTTATAAATACTACATGATAAAGTTGCAAGAAAGCTTGCATCCGTGCTTTCCTTTTTTTCCCCTGCCAACAGCAAAAGAGTAAGGCCACAAATTGTAATTAGCCAATTGACAATTCAAACAAAATTAAATGTAATTACATCCACTTTACCAAATCTAATAATTGCTTGCCCTTTTCATTTTGTTCATGGAAAAACCTTCAAATTGCAGATTTAGATGAAGCCAACGTTGGTATTTATGTCTTGGTATTAAGTCTTGTACAAAAATAAATTTAATAGATGGACTGCATGTTTATATACCGAGAGTGATCTTTATTTATAATATACTTCACTTTCAACTCAAGTTTATAATGAACAAAAATATAATGATAAAATGACAATGATAGTAATCAAGCATCTCCTTATTGTGACATGCTTATAAATTGTCTTTGTTTTCACCTATACTGCAAATAATTAAAAATCATTTATAAAATTTGAAAACAAATTCTACATTGCTTTTTACATTTTCAAGGTTGTACACATATTTTTGGCAAAATGTCTGTAGCTGCATCCAATCTATAAAATTACAAGCTAAAGATCAGATGCCATTTTGTACATAAATGTTTAGACATTGAAATAATCAAGAGTTGTATGGGTGCTTGTAAATTGCTAATAAAACAATGAAATACATATTTATTTTATTTGTCCATTTGGTTTCATGACTTGACTTTTGTGGTTCCACTCCTCCCCCCCCCCATAATCAATTGAAACCACTTTGCTGACCTGTTTAACCTATTATAAAGAATCTAACAATGAGTGTACATGGCCTTACACATGTAACAAGTGAAATGACTTCAGTGTAAATGAACCCAACCATGATCCTTTGTTGACAAGAAAACAATATCAATCTGCATAATAAATGTAGCTCTGTATTTACGATTTAGTGACATTTCAGAATGGGTGACATTCAGGGACTGTCATTGGAATCGGTAATTTTGGAATAAAATGCTTGACCCCCCCCCCCCCCCTTCAAGTTCTCGGTGATGGCATGTACTGCCACTGGTGATGAACCAACACATTTGCTTTCTGAAATTATTTGAACAATCATTGCAGCACTATAGAATCCAAGAACTAGGGAGGGGAGGGGCAAACAAGCAATAAAAGTAAGGGGCCCAGACATATGCTTGATTCCAAATTACCAATTCCATTGACCGAAGACCGGTGCTTCATTTTGTCGAGAATCACACCCAGCATCAATTCTGCATAGCTGAAGTAGCAAGATGTTTCTGTCCTCTTTCTGAAAAAAATTTAAGAGTGAAAAGAGGAGTAATGGCTTAGATTTAAATAAATTTATCAACATTATCAACAATCACTGTGAAATAAGGTAAAACATTGTTTAACTGATATGGAATGGAAAGGTGGTTATCAGATAGACCCCTTCTCTTGGACTGAAATGCCAGTACTGCTATACATGTTGCAAAAAATAATAACAAATTATACTAAACCTTAACTTTTTTTTAAATATACTATACAACCATTAAAACTAAATGAAATGTTCATCATTGGTATTTGATAATGAACATTAACTTCAACCCTGTAACACGTTAACTAATGTTAATTAGATCTCACGAAAAACAGCACAAAAAACTAACCTGTGAAAATTTATTAAAAATAGGTGCTCCCCCTCGTGTTTCACAAAGTTATATCTGGTAACTTCTTGTATTTTTTACATAATTACTTTTTTCTCTCTCTAAGCACTTCGGACAAATTAATTTGGTCAAAAGGCCTGTGTCCTGATCAAATAAAAATGTTTGATAATATTTTGAGAATATGAGAATCTAATTTCTAAACCAAAATTGAAGCTTCCCTTTCATAATTTTTTCCTGTCAAATATGTAGAGTATGTAATCAGGGGTTAGGGCAATTTCACATCATTGCCAGGGGACATTGTCATGATTGTGTTCATCATGTACAGTCCTGTACATCATGTACTGTCTACCAATCAATAGCAA
This sequence comes from Zoroaster sp. YZ-2022, assembly GCA_029582265.1. Classification (NCBI taxonomy): domain Eukaryota; kingdom Metazoa; phylum Echinodermata; class Asteroidea; order Forcipulatida; family Zoroasteridae; genus Zoroaster; species Zoroaster sp. YZ-2022. The sequence goes on along the minus strand of CM055828.1, from coordinate 35,339,681 downwards.
TGCAAACTAATAATAATATTGATCATGATTGAGATGCTCACCCAGAATCCAGTATGTCCAGACAGATGCTGCTAAGTACTGGTTTGTTCAGTCTATGCCTTTCTCCATAGTTGATCCAATGTCTATCAAGCCTACTAGGCATTTTCATCACTTTTTGGATGATCTTGGACGTCGACGTGCACCTGGTTGCAATCGAATCCAGGAATTCTGTGATCGTTCGTGTGTTTACAACAGATACAAAATGTACAGACTGGAACCTTGTTCCTCTTGTTACAATCACAACGGTGTGCAATGCAGAGGTACCAGTCTAAATACAATCGGCAATTGCCGTACAGGTTTCACGGTCATGTAGACAACTGGAAATGAGTATACGTGACCTTTGACCTTATTGTTGTTTTTTGACATTTCTCGGTAATTACACGATACCTGGATTTTGTTTTTGGAAGAAAACCTTCAAAAAATGATTATCTATCATTCTATCAAGCCCATTTTTTGCACTTTTAGGGCGGTGTGTACCTTTAACTGGTCCACAGTGACGGGCTGTACCTGTTGTTCATGAACGCGCCTACCGAGTTCATCCCACACATGTTCAATGGGTGACATGTCCGGACTAAATGCAGGCCATGGTAGAGTGTCAATTTCCTCCTGCTGAAGCCACTCCCGAATCACCCTAGCAACGTGAGGTCGGGCGTTGTCCTGTTGGAACAAACGCAAATTCTCATGTTCCTGCATGTACGGCGCGACCACTGGGATGAGGATCTCATCTCTGTATCGTTGGGCATTGAGGGGACCGTCGACCACCACTAGGTCTGTACGTACATGGAATGAGATTCCCGCCCACACCATGACGCTTGGCCCACCGTACCTGTCACGTTCTACCACACATGCGTCGCTGTATCGTTCACCAGGTCGACGATAGACTCGAGCTCTACCATCGTTATGTGAAAGGCAGAACCTAAACTCATCAGAGAATAGAACCTCGTTCCACATTCGTTGGGTCCAATTCCGATGGCGATTGGCCCACTGCAGTCGTGCCACTCACCGGGCGTTTGTCAGCTGTGGTCCCCTGTACGGTCGTCGGCACCTGAGGTTGTCAGCACGAAGACGGTTTCGAATGGTTTGGTCACTCACTCGATTGTTATGGATGCCAGGAGTTTCTCTTGCTGTTTGGCGAGCAATTCGGAACCGATTACGTAAGTGCTGCAGCCGAATATGGCGGTCCTGGTTTTCATCCGTTACACGTGGGCGACCACTCCTACGACGGTCAGATGTGCTTCCGGTGGTTCGATAGCGTTGTTGGAGTCGAACAATTGTAGATGCATTCACATTGAGCTCCCTAGCAACGGCTCGGGCAGCCATACCTGCATCGAGCATCCCAATCGCACGCCCTCGGTCTGTAAAGGCCCTGTCACACCATGGCGTATGGCCTGAACGTATGCCAACGTATGCGAAATATCGAAAATACGTTGGTGTACGTTGGTGTACGCTGATATAAGTTAGGGGTAAGTTTGGGATACGTCGTTTACGTTAAGAGCACGCTGTGATACGCTATGAAAATTTGGAACACGTCGAGCCCGCGAAAAATTATTGAGCATGTTCAAAATTTCTCGGCGTACTCAACGTGTGCTTAATACGTTCTGCATAAGTTCCCGGTAAGTTCTTGGTACGTTAGACATACGTTGACATACGCTGACAAACGTTAGAGGTACGTTACTCGTAAGTAGGTATACGTTGATGTACGTCGGCTGACGGGGAAACGTACAGCCAACGTAGTGATAACGAGTTGATAACGTATATGTGCCGTATGTCTAACCTATGCCTGACGTATCTCCAACGAGTCTCGACGTATTCTGACGTATCCACCTTATGCACAACTTATGCCTGGCGATCGTGTAACGTATATAACGTGTTTCTACAGTACAGCTAGCGTATGTGCCGTACAGCTAGCGAGCATTCGGCGTTTTGGGAACTTATGGGGGGGGGGGTTGAGTATATATATGGGTCCCTTGAGTAACTCATCCTCACTTCTTCATGGTCTGTCGTGCTGAACACATCAACCCATCATCAACCCATCATCATCAGAGAGCATGGCGGATGATACGTCGAACACGGCAGACATACGCTACGAATACGTTAAGCATACGTTGGTCATACGCTCGCATACGCTGTGATACGCTGTCATAAGTTTGTTATAAGTTAGTGATACGCTATCAATACGTTAGTCATACGCTATGTATACGTTCAATACGCTATGGATACGCTATGGATACGTCCATTCCAACACCGATGTCGACTTTTCCGATGCAATTCGTTGGGAAGTTGGACGTTCTTGGACTCTGACAATTTTCGAGCTATTTTTTGTATACGTCGGCATACGTTCAGGCCATACGCCATGGTGTGACAGGGCCTTAACAGAGAGCCGTGGCATCCTGCTGTGAACGTACAGTGCAAAACAAAGTCAGGTTTTGGGTAGTGGGTAGACTGACTACCTGCATGTGCAAACAAATCCCAGACTTTATCATTACGTAAGACTTTATTCACAGTTCCGTCAAAATCAGGAAACCGCCCAATGTCGGAAATCAGTGATGGGTATCGAGCGCTGAAAAGGCCTATTAGAAGGCTTGTGACGTGGTTAAATAAATCATCAATACTGGAACATTATGAACTGGCTATCAAACAACTTAAAGGAAAAATTCAAGTGTTGCGTTTCTTTTTTTTTATTAGTATACTTTTCAAAGCAATCTCCGGTTTCTAGTCTCCGCGTGCGTCGCCTCAGACCCACACGTCGGCATTTTTATTTATTTATTTATTTTGCTATGAAACGATGTCAAAAAAAGAAAAAAAATATATATAATAATAATAATTTATTACATTTATAGTGCGCCTTCTCCATCCGAAGATGTTCGAGGGCGCAATTACATCAAGACTCAATAATACATGTACAATAAAGCCAAAAAGAAAATCATACAATATGAATCCAAAAGTCTATACAAATTCAGCATAAAAATACACACAATTACAGTCAGACACCCTCACCCCTAAAGGGGGGAGGGGAAAATTCCATTTTTAAAAATTCCATTCTAAAAATTCCATTTTTTTAAAACCATAATATACTATACAAATCCAGCAGGGGAGACAAGGCAAAAATACACAATTAAATTAAAAATTAAGAATGAATAAATAATAAAAAATAAAAACTAGCAACGTACACATATATTAGCAAAAAGATGTATTTACAGACCGTAGGCTTCTTTAAACAAGTAAGTTTTTAATTTCTCCAGGACGCCAGTGAATGAGCCCCCCTAACAGATGAAGGTAGTGCATTCCACAACTTTGGGGCAGCCGAAGCAAATGCTCTATCGCCAAAAGTGTGCAGCATTCTACCCCTCGGGTACTCCAGTAACATTTCGCCTGTTGACCTAAGGCTATATCTGTGCCGTCTTTTGACGGTAAAAAGGTCACAGACATAGTCAGGTGCTAAACAGTTAATACATTTAAAAACAAGCAATAAAATTTTAAAATGAATTCGAAATTTAATAGGCAACCAATGCAGATCCTTAAGAATGGGGGTAATATGACAAAATCTATGTGTGTTTACAACTACCCTGGCAGCAGCATTCTGTATCCTTTGTAACTTTGCTAGTTGAACAAGTGGCAGACCATAAAATAAACTATTACAATAATCTAGACGACTGGTGATGAACGCATGACTTAAAATGATAAGAGAATTATGCGATAAATATTTACTAATACGTTTTATATTATGGAGATGATAAAAACTGGTAGAACAGACTTTAGTGATATGAGAATTCATAGACAAATTGGAGTCAAACCAGAAGCCCAGATTTCTAACATTTAAGACAGGCGTGATATTAGTACCCCCCACTGTAATATGAGAAATATTGATCTTAGACAATTGTTGTTTGGAACCCAGAATAATAAACTCAGTCTTACTATCATTCAACATAAGTCTATCATGTAACATCCACTCTCTGATATCTTTGATGCAATTCTCCATCGCCAAGATGGCAACCTGTTGATTAGCCAAACTAACCGGTTTAAATGATATGTACAATTGTGTATCGTCTGCATAACAATGAACATCAGGTAAGTGGGTTTCAACAATATCAAATAACCTTGAGGAGTACATGACAAACAGCAGGGGTCCGAGACATGAACCTTGTGGTATGCCACAGGTAAGATCAAACTTATCTGACTCGGATCCCTGTATCAGTATACGTTGACTCCTGCCAGTTAAATACGATGCAAACCAATCCATTGCAAGTCCACATATCCCAAATTTAGATTTAAGACGATTTAAAAGAATGTTGTGGTTAACCGTATCAAACGCTGCACTGAGGTTCAATAAAGTAAGAAGGACGACATGCCGGCTGTTCATAAATGTCATTGTATACTTTAAGAAGTGCTGTTTCGGTACTATGATTCTTCCGGTAGGCAGACTGAAGTGGTGGATACAGATTATTAACAGTTAAATACTCGTGAACCTGATTAAAAACAGCTCTCTCAATCAGTTTTGACACAAATGAAAGATTACTGACTGGGCGGTAATTATCAAGCACAGGGTCAAGGTTTTGTTTTGTCAACAAAGGTGTTACCAATGACTCTTTCCAATCTTCTGGGAAGGTACCGGAGGTTAGTGATGCATTGATGATCCTAGTAATAGTCGGAAGCAAGACCTCAATGCAATCAACCACAACAGGTGTCGGCATGGGGTCTAGAGGGCAAGACTTATGCGCAGATTGTTTAATAAGATTCATCACATCCAATTCAGTAAGTGGTGAAAAACAGTCCATGGTGCACCGAGATGCACTGACGTCAGATAAATACTCCATAGGTCCGTAGCTCAGCAGTTGCCTGTCAAGCTTAGCGTGAATATGATCAATTTTCCCAATAAAGAACTGACCCAACTCATTAGCAAATGTCAATTTATCTGTGAACGGTGGTAAGGGAGTGACAGTAGTTTTTTAAATTAATTTTCTCGTGACCTTGAACAACTTCCGAGGGTCAAAACAATTATCATTAATAAGTGTAGTATAAAAGTCCTGTCTAGCTCTGTCCATAAGCTTAACAGCAGAGTTCCTCCGTTCCCTGTAAATGTTCAGATCAGAAACTGCCCTTGTTCTGCGCCATTTCCGTTCAGCCTGCCTTCTTGTTCTCTTAGCAGCTTTGATGTCACTGTTGTACCAAAGTACAAGGGGCCTGACAGGAATGGTTTTAGTGAGAAGAGGAGCATGTCTATCTAAGGCTTCTGCAAGGGTTATATTGTAACTCCCCACCATCTCATTGAGATGATGAGAAGGGTTGACACACAACTCTGATACCCTGAGTTCACTTCTCAACAGCTTGGTGTCAATGGCTTTAATTTTCCTATAAGCAATATTTTTAACAGGAAGTGGTGGTTTCACAAAAGATAAATTACAGAGTAGAGAAATATGATCTGAAATCATATAATCTGGCACAGGTGAGCTATCAATAATGGAGTCAGACTGACGAGTGATGATCAAATCTAACGTATGTCCATGTTGATGAGTTGGGCAGTGTACATGCTGCTCAAGATTCATTGATTCAAGTAACTCGATAAGTCGCAATGCATCGTGGTCATTAGCAATGTCTACATGGATATTAAAGTCACCGGTGATTAATAATGGCTCAAGAGATAAACTGACTCAAGGTATTCAGCCAATTCGTTGAAAAATGTACCTGTTGAAACCCTGTGATTTGGTGAATATGGTGGTCTATACACAATCACAATCCGTAGTCGTTGAGAACCATCTACAATAATCCATTCTGAAAATTCAAAAGAGTTCAGCTCATCAGCGGCGATCTTTGTAACCTGCATACTATCACGTACAAGAAGGGCAGTTCCCCCTCCCCTGCGTTGAGTGCGTATGTGATCAAACAAATTAAAGCCAGATGGAGTTAGTTCAATCCTATGGGCAGCGTCACTGCACCGATTTTGAAGCCGACCGATAACCAGAAACTCGAGATTTTTTTGGCCTAAAGCAGTCTCCCCCAATGACTCATATTCGCAAGGAAAATAGCGATGTGAATTTGTGTTTGATTATTCTTATTTTTAAAGTCTATTTAGTTATTCTGTACAGATTGACCTGGGTGAACTACGCTTAAATATCAACATCAGTTAACATTACATAACAAACTGTAAATTATATTTAAAAATTATGTTGAATAAAGATATGACAGCTTAAAGGTCAAGCAAGACAATATTTAGTTTTGAGTCAAGCAAGGCTTTTGTTCCCTAACCTATTGAAAGACAAACGTACTTTTCAAAACAATCTCCGGTTTGTGGTCTCTGCGTGCGTCAACCTCAGACCCACACTTCGGCATTTTTAATTTTTAATTTTTATTTTTTTGCTACGTAACGATATCCAAAAAAATTCACAATGTACAAAACGTCATCGTATTAAACGTCACTGTATTAAGAAATAATATGGTGAATAAATTAGATATGAAAGTTTAAGGTCAAGCAATACCCTAACCTATTGACAGACAAGCGTGCGTTCTAAGTTTATATGCACGTTTTGTAAATTCATCCGATTTTTGATATATTATTGGCAACCGTGATGGACTATTGTTTATAACGTTTTTTTTAGTCATTCTGTACAGATTGACCTGGGTGAACAATACTGAAATGCTTTCTCCTGTCCTCTTTGGAAGAAAACATGTAACATCGACAGTAGGGGCAGCTACCTAATCCCTTCTCCAAGAATGGTGGCACGGTCACTTTGCTCTCTATAGATATGTTGCCTCTGACAATTCGATGTATGTTTTGTAGTGTCCGGGCTGGCTGGCTGATTCCGTGGGCGTCAGCAGGGGACCCTTGTTCTGACGGATGGCTCGAACAGGTTCAACGGCACGAACAGGGTGGGGTGAACAGTGGAGGCATGTTTCTTCTTCGCACTTTACAATACATAGTTATCTTGGTCTCTTATGGACGTGCTTGATGGTAAACATCATCTCATCATGAAGTTCACGATTCTCCTCAAGCCTCGCTTTAGACCCCGAGGAGATGATTCGATGTACTGTCTCATAGTCATTGAACGGAGCTGAGTGGACTTGACATGCATGGTGACTCGAGGAAATAGTATGTCCATCAAACTTCTGGTCATTCCAATAAGCGTCAAGTTCATCCATGGCATTGTCAAACACTTTGGCCTCCTTTGCAGCTCTCTGGGTAGGGTTCAGGTCAGATTGGATAAATGGCCGCTGTGTTTCCCCATCCAAGGTGCTCTGCAAACGGACCGAGGTGCGCATTCTGCTTACCGGTGCCCAACTGTGTTCGATGGGGTTGACAGCCGAGTTCTTGGGGGCGTATTTGGGCAAACACAAAAAATCCAGATCACGTCGACACAGGAGGCGTGAAAGATACAAAAGTACTGTCCAAGACGAATCATTCCAATCCGGTCCCCCGTCAACGATTAGCATAACTCCCGTTTTCCCCTTTCTGGCAGATTTAGCAAGAATGGGAAGAAGATCGTTGATGTGTTCTTGTATTGTCATCTTGTGGAACTTTTGACAACGGTTTACGACATGAATCGGTCCAGTTCTTGGGGTGTAAAAATGACGGCGTCCAAATTCATCATGTACGTAAGTTGGAGCACTTGATTTTTTTCTCCAATTCCATGTATCCACATGGGGTGATCAGGTGCCCGGCGCCTTGTGGAAAGTCATGATCTGGGTAATTCGGGGCGTCATTCAGCATGTGGAATCTCCCTATCTGATGGTAGCGTCTTACGTGACCGTTTCTTACAGCGTTTATTTATTATAGAAAGGATACCTTTACAAGAATTTACAATATAGGATAAAGACATGAAAACTTTATACCCACAGAAATGTAATATAATTTATTTTAATTGATTATATTCAAAAGAGCAACCTCAAATGTGTTCTTTTAATATAAACACAACTCAGATGTTTAGGACTGTGACGTATGCTATGACATTCATGACATCTGTGCATGTTCTCTTTATATCTGGAATTATTTCACATGTATGGACGTAATTGTTTTCATTATAATGGTTTCGGCCTGGTAGCCGAAAGCTTATTGTTTTCGTTCGATTATTTTTCTTCTTGTTTCCTCCAAAACCCCATAGGTTTAACACGTGAAAGTTGTCGATGGATGATGTCATACTTAGCATCGTCACATCAATACAAAACATGCACCATATGAAAGCTCGAAATGTGAATTAGTGTCTAAAACAAATTACGTCATCATAACGTCAGTAAATATCATTTTATTCACATTTTAGTGTGACGCTGCGGAGGGTTAAGATATCTCGACCCTTGTGGCAACTCGACATGGACAACTGGATCCACGACAGCACTTGAGCCTTGTGACAACTCGACCTACGCAAAACTCGACCTAGCATTTTCACATAAATACAAAACATGCATGATATGAAAGCCCGTAATGTGACATAGTTTCTAAAACAAATGACGTCATTATTACGTCAATAAATATCATTTTATTCACAGTTTAGTGTGACGCTGGGGGTGAAAACATGTCGAGCCTTGTGACAACTCGACATGGAAAACTCGAGCTACGCCACAACGCGTAACACAAGCCTTGTGACAACTCGACCTACAAACTCGACTCACGATTTGTCATACTTAGCACTTCGCATGTTCACATAAAATACAAAATATACACCATATGAAAGCTTGTAATGTGACTCAGTTTCTAAAACCAATAACGTCATTAATACATCTGTAAATTTTTATTGTAATCTTCGGGACGTATAACGTTAGCTTGACGAGAACGCATATACTTTGCACACGGGAGGAGGTGTTGGGGCGAAGTTTTTGGCGGGAACGCATACACTTTGTACACGGGGCGAAGAGGTGTATGCGAGAAATTGAACCGACGCATTACATTGAACGTTTAATACATGCAAAAATGTTCACACTAAACTGAAGCATTCAATTGCATAAAGAATAGCTTCTCAATTTATTGCCATTTTTTTACTTGTGTAATAATACCTGTACACTGTAAAATAAAATTACGTTTCCATATTTGTTTGGATATATTCTTTGTGGGCCGAAAAAGAGAATCAGAATGGGTAAAACAAACAAATATGGAAACGTACTGCAGTTTCATTATTAAGCGTTTACAGAAATTGTGTAAATCAGTTTAACACACTTGTTATGTAAAATTATAATACAGCACATTGTTGGAAATAGAGTTGCCTATAATTTGCTGCAACATGTTTTTATTACAGTGTACACAGATAATATATACAAACAATAATGTGAACTCATCGTGTATTTACACCCAATTAATAGCCATTTTGCGGAGCCCCTAAAGGGACAGGTAAAGAAAAATAGGACAGGTAAAAAAAAAAAAAATGTATTTCGTTCCCTCGAAATAATATTTCGTTCCCTCGAAATAATATTTCATTCCCTCGAAGTAACATTTCATTCCCTCGAAATAATATTTCATTCCCTCGAATTATTATTTCGTTCCCTCGAAATCATTTTTTACCTCGAATTAGTATTTCGTTCCCTCAAAATCATTTCGTTACCACGAATTAATATTTCGTTACCTCGAAATAATTTAGCTGGTACGGAGCACTGGATATGTCATTTGATTATATCGGGATATGAGAGCATATCAAGGGCTTCATACCAGCTAAATTATTTCGAGGTAATGAAATATTAATTCGTGGTAACGAAATGATTTCGAGGGAACGGAATGATTTCGAGGGCGACTGAGGGTGGAATGGATTCCAAGGAACAATAACGAGGAGGCAGATTTTGTCAGTAGATTGATAGACGACTGGGGAATATCACCAGAATTATTCAAGATAATCAATGGTTTATGGGGTCCATTCACTGTGAATTGTTTTGCTTGTTATTATAATGCCAAACTATCCCGATTTTTCTCAAGGTTCTGGAACCCGAGAACATCCGGGGTCGACGCTTTCGCATAAGATTGGTCGAACGAAAACTGCCTTCTCGTGCCTCCTGTAGTTTTAATACCCAGCATACTCAAACATATTTATTTGTGTAAAGGGAAAGGAGCACTTGTGTTCCGCTGGTGGCCATCCTCACCATTTTGGCCACTACTTTGGTCATGTTATAAAACCTGGATAAAACAATTTATTTCCGTAGAAGGATCAAACGTTTTGCAACTGGGTAGAAATAAGAATTCGCTCTTGGGCTCCGCCACGTTCCATCGTGTAGTGTGTGTAATATATATTGATTGTACCAACTCTTAATAGTTCTTACAAGAATGATTTATTCAAATTACTTCTTTTTCATATTGCATTAGATAATATACAACCAAAGATTTTGGTCAGAGTTTCCAAACGGATTAGAAGGATTCAAGTTACGTATTTTTCATGACATTTTGTCAGCCAAAGCAGAAGGTACTATAACAGACAGTTTTTCTCGTGGCTCAGAGATTTGAAATTTTCCATCAAGCTACCCATAAGAGACAAAATAATTGCGGCTGTCATTGTCGATGTAAGTTCTAACGCAAACTAATCTGACAGTGTCATCATTACAACGGTATCAGCTTTGAAACTGCTGCATTCTTCAGTGAATTCGATTCCCAATCCTGTAGATTCACCAATAGTGGCCGAAAAGATAAAATTAAAGAAAAAAACCACCTGCTCAAAAAGAACCACTAATTTTAAACTTTGTTAAAGCTATACTCGACAAATACAGAAATCATGATAGTTCCCTAATGCAGTTGAGAACGGCTTGCTACGTCTCACTCATGTTTAACTTCTGTTTAGGCATGGTGAAATGGCCCAGCTTAAAGCTAGCCATATCCGACAACTACCAGAAGATAAGGGTTTAAGCATTTATATTCCTCGATATAAAATGGATATATTCAGAGAGGGAAATACCAGTTTTATTTCTGATGTTCAAGATGATTACTCTCCAGGTAGAATTTTACGTAGATATATGTCGAAATGTAACCTGCAAATCGGCCAGGATGCTTTCCTATTTTCAGCCTTGTCTTATCACTCAAGTTCAAAATCATATAAACCATTGTTAAATAGACCCCTCAGCTACACCAGATGCAGGGAACTGTTTTAGACGCACTTAAGCAGATAGAAGTAGAAGATCCGAAAGTGTATGGACTCCATAGTATGAGATCAGGTGGCGCTTCTCATTTGGCTAATAAAGGGGTTCAAGAGGAATTAATTATGGAACCTGGTATATGGAAGACAGCAAAAGCAAAAACCAGATGTGTCAAAAGAGATGTAGAACATCGACTTTAAGTATCCAGAGTGCTATCGAATGTATAATTAACAAAATCAATAAACAATGTTCAATTTAGATAATCAAGTTTTCAACTATTATTCATAATACATATTGATAAACATAAATGTTAGAGAATGGTAATGTGGACAATATTATTTGAGTTTAGAATGTATTTAAAGTGGTACATAATGTAAAGAAATGGACAGGTGTCCTGAATGCCGAGAGGGCAATGGTTCCACAGAGGGACATCTAAAAGAATTGAGATGAATCGGACAGGTCAAGAAGTTATAGGCCTGTAAAATAATAATAAAAGTATTTCATAATAATCATTATTTGGATATCAACGTCCAAAAATTGTTTAGTATCGTTTAGCTGGTGAATTTGAGACAAAAGTTTCAGCTATTTTTCATACGTTGTAACCAGAATTTGAGAATAAGAATAATAGAGGAAAATAATTTGAACAATTTAAAAGGTAACTCATCGGCCACTGGCCGCCACAATCCCATGTCATAATAAAATGTCAGAAATCAACAACCGTGTTTGATGTCGTTCTTAAGTCGTCCATAGACCTTATGCATTTTGACATCACAAACTAAAAGGCGCCCTCATTCAGAGGCAAAACTGAAAGGCGCCCTCATTCAGAGGCAAAAGGTCACTCATTGGTTCATGTGTGCGCGCTGTGCATGTGTGTATGCGCAGCATGCACACATGAACCAATCAATGACTTTCTCTATATCCTCTGACCGAGGACGCCCTTCAGTTTGTCACATCATATGCATAAGGTCTATTAGAAGGGATGAACTTAAAAATGAGACCTATTTTTTTAATTTCGTGATCCCCATCACAGGACAACATAAAATTTGGAACATAAGGGGTTTCAATGGTGCTGAATCTAATTATGATTGTTGCCAAGTCGTAAAATTGCACATTTTAAAGATGTTAATTATTATTACTTTAATAATGATTAACCCTATTGGGGGGGGGGGGGGGGGCGGCGCACAATATGCCCCCTAAGTGTATTCTTTTGCTTTTTTTTTCAATTAAAAAATAATAAAAAATTAAAGAAATGTGATGGGTATTTGTCACATTATCATATCAGATGCATTATGGGAATTCAAAATGGCTACCACAGCCGACGGCCATCTTGGAATTTGTCTTTTTATTCTGTAATGTTGGGGTAATACGTATTGAGTTTTCTCAATGGATGCTTCTTACTTTTCATGCCAAGGAAGGATATAGAAATGTCACTTCATCCTCAGAAATGCATTCCAGGCCCCAAAAAGCTGACATCCATGTTGATTTTCAAATGACAAAAACGTATATTATCGTTTTTTCGCCTCAAATTGGGGAAATAATGGATTACAGCACCCCAACAATGACCCCAGGGGAAATCCGATATTTTTATTTTTATTTGCCAAGCTTTATGAAATTTAGCCAAAGAATACAGAAAATATTACAGAAATACGCTTTTTGGGCAAAAACATATAAACACACCTTCTAGTGGTGACTTTTGGAAATTATTTTTACGTCGCCATGTAGGTTTTGCTGGTAGGAACATTCTTGCCAAGTTTTATGAAAATCGGCCGATGACTTTGGAACATACAGAGGGGTGCTTTATGCCCCCCCCCCCCCCCCCCCAGTAAAAAATGCCTGGTCCTGATCTATCATCTTAAATTAACAAAATGCAAAGTCTTTATACTTTATAAGTTATTGTAAGATTTATTTACAGCAAATCCATATCTGAATGATATTCTAAAACATAAAAAAGTTTGATTTTACATTTTGAATGGTCGGCGTTGTAATATTCCAAGTTTCGTCTATATAAACATGCATGCAGCAAAAACTGGGCTGAATTTCAAGCGATGCCGCCATGTCTGCTTGTATTTACCACACATTATTTTCGGAACGAGGCTGATCAACACGGAATTTCATTGGTGGATTCTGGGTCTCGACGATGACGTAATGTGTATATCTCAGAGCTTTCTAATCACGAAATTGTCGTCAAATTCAAATAGATTTAGAGATAATGTGCAACTTATATGACAAGCAACATCGTGTTTTGACATTTTTATATTTATTTCATCAATTATACATCCAAATTTCGTGGTCCAAAAGGGGGTATCACGGTTTGAAACAATTTCAGTGTTCATCCCATGGTCTACTATCTTTCCCATAATGTTCCTGAAGACGAAGCCAAATCAATACTTAGGCTAGACTGTATTTTCAACAACAACAAAGCCTAATCAAATATGACGACTTTCTTTGGGAGTGAGGATGGGAGATGAATATGCAAATTCCCTCCAAATAAAAGATTAGGGCTGACATATGTCAGATTGTCGAAATTATCTTTTGTTAAAATGCTGCTCATTAATGTTTTCAGTAATATATCACCGTAGCTGTCAGACTATTTAACACATGTCGTAAATATATATTTTTATGGCTTTTTCAAAACAGTTGTGTTTAATGCATTTTATTATGCCTATGGTGAATTGGTTTGGGGACATTATATATGCGACATTTTATTATTTTATTATTTAAATGTTATTCTAGCAATATATTATATTGTCTGCAGGCCGAAATGTGGGGAAAACATTTTGCTAAATCCATCGTGATTATTGGGAAATGGAATCAGGTGAGAGCAATGTACAATGTACAACGGCGTGGGGTCATGAGAATTATAAAGTGTTCTTAACTTGGTCAGGGGATTTTCTTTATTATTACGCACTGTTGAAAAAATTAATGTATGCAAAAAATACGTAAATTTCAAAGGATGATGCCAAATTCCAATTCTAAACGTTGTCCTAACCCTTTCCAGGCCACCCAACAACCTCTACCTGAGCAAAACATAAATATATCATTCAGGTTCGAAACATTAATTTGTATAAAAAATGAAAACATTATTATTACAAAAGATTTGAGAAATTTCAAACCATTTTCGAGTAATGTTGGGAAATTGTTGGAACATGAGATACCCATATATCTCGAGTATTTTTTTCAGTTAACTTTGAACCTTGACATATGTATAAGGGTGTTTTTTTCTTTAGAATTTTGTAAGTGACTCGTGACTCGGATTCGCACTGGACCTTCGTGACTCGTGACTCGGATTCGGACTCGACCCACATGACTCGGGACTCGGACTTGACACTGGGACTCGGACTCGAGGTTTGAGGATGCCCATTTATCGTGTTATCTGCTGTGAAGTTACTGGTATGTGTCCATGAAGAAAAACAGCCATGGTATATGACACGCTGTTGTCTACCAATTAAAAAAGATTTCAGCCAGGTCCATGTTGGTCCACGGATGTTGAAATTACAGGCCAGCTTTTCGAGTAGAGTGTGGTGCGGCATGATGTCAAATGCTTTGCTGAAATCTAAGAAAATGGTATCAATACGGGGTGGGCGTGGTCTGTCAAGGATGCTTGCCCAGTCGTGAATGATGTCAGTGAGCTGAGTAACACAGGACTTATGAGCAGTAAAGCCATGTTGCTGAGGATTTGCAAGGCACAGTGAAGTCACATGGTCATTGATGTTATCTGCCACTGCCCTCTCCAAAACTTTGCAGATGATAGAAGTTAACGCAACTGGTCGGTAATTCTTAATGTCAGTGCGTTTGCCTGATTTGAACACGGGAGTAATTTGTGAAAGTTTCCAGTCCATAGGGAGGGTGCCTTTTGCAAGCGAGGAATTCATAACCCGCAACAATGGTGGAGCAAGTGAAGATGCTGTAGCTTGAAGTACTGTTGGAGAAATAGCATCTGGGCCTGAGGCTTTGTGAGGACTGAGAGCTAGTAAAGCTTTGGTTAGCCACTAGAGATTGATTGTTATTGGAGGAAGCTCAGGGATTGGAAGGGAACAAGGTGTAGGTGATTCAGAAGATGTCCCAGGCGGAGTGTGTACAGAAGTAAAGAACTCATTGAAGGCTTGACAAATATCTTCAGGTTTGTGGATCAGTTTCTCTGTTGTCTGGAAAGCGGGTGGGCACTTGGATTTTCTTTGGTCTCTAACAAAGCACCAAAAACTACGTTTGTTGTCTGCTGAAGCAAATAAATCATTGACATGACTCCAGTATGTTTATGTTTATGTTTTATTTGATATCACCATTCAAAATAAATTACAAAAACCCACAATAAATAAGCAAATAAAAACATAAATAAATTTAAATTGCACATGAAGGCGGTAATATCAGGATAGCCCATAAAAGTCTTGCGACTTATTTCCAATGGGGTCCTTTAAGCACAAAAGACAAAACCAACCACACATTACATCACAATAAGGAACAGAAGACATATAAAGACACAAAGAACGATTTAAACACATAGTGGATAAAACGAAAAACATGTATATTAAAAGGACCCATGTCCCTGCTGGCTCCAATTTTGCCACCATTCTCTCTACGGACATGAGAACAAAAAGTCTGTGGCAAACCGGGAACCCACATGAAACATGTACCCTTCTAACCATCTAAATTAAAATAATTTATCAAACTTAACAATGAACATGTAAATTAAACGACATGTCCCTGTTGGCTCCAATTTTGCCACAATTCTCTCTATGGACTTGAGAACAAAAAATCTGGGCAAAGCGGGGACCCACATGGAACTTACACCCTATACCATCTAAATTAAAATATTAAAAGATGAAAAACATGCATAAAAAGGGCACCTGTCCCCTACTGATCCTATGCCCCTCCCCCCCCCCCCACGAGAACAGCATCTCATCTTATACCTCCAGGAAATTAATGCTAACAAACCCAGACACAATCCGCAAGGCAAAAACAAAAAGAAGCCGAAGGGCAGTGAAAATCAACCCCCCCCCCCCACCATTAAAACATTTTGGAAGAGGCTAAGTTGAATTATGAATTTGGCAAATGTGCTAACTAGCGAAGAATAAAATCCCTTTCCCTAACAATTTCTCTGTCCAGCAGAAATTTCTTAAGTTCCCTTTTGAATCCCAGTTTATTCTCAATAGATTTGACAACATTTGGCAAATTATTCCATTCTCTAATTACATTTTTTTTTAAAGAACTTTTAATATTGTTAATTGAGGGAACCACAAAATTATAATTTCTAGATCTCGTGTTGTAGTGGTGGGCGTCCCTAACCTTGACGAAAAACTGATTAAGATATGACGGGCATTTCCCATAAAAAATACCATGAGCAATGTTGAGGGCTAGTTGAGACACCCTATTTTCTATATGGAGATATCCAATATCATGAAATTCCTGTAAATTAAGGTGATATCTTGGACCAACATTATAAATAAACAGAACCATTTTGTTTTGAAGAATTTGAAGTTTACTTTTGAGAGTGGAGCTGATTCCATAAAACCAGGACATGCAGGCATAGTCAATATAACTTTGTATAAGCGTGGAGCACAAAATCTGTCTGGTAGTTTTGTTAAGGAAATGTGCGTGTCTATACAGGAATTTCAATTTATTGTTAGATTTTTTTTAAATATCATCAACCGTATTCATACCTGACAAGTTTTGATCCAACTCAATGCCAAGATACTTAACACATTTCTGAGATGAAATAACCTGACCATTACATTCTATAGAGAAATTACGGATTCTTTTACATTTACGTTTAGAACCGAACAACATACATTCACATTTACCCATATGTAATGAAAGTTTGTTTTCAATCAGCCATCTATTATGATTCTATTTCGCCAGAAAGTTTTCTGGCTATTGTATCTGGATCTTTACCTGCCACCAGTATGATGCTATCATCTGTATATAATATGAGTTTAGAGTCCACACACATCTCCATATCGTTACAATAACAAAGATACAGAAGGGGGCCGAGCAGGCTTCCCTGGGGCACGCCGTTCTCATTAATAAGTTCAGGTGAAGTAACACCGTTAATGCACACAACTTGTCTTCTGTTACATAGGTAGGATTTGAACCATCTATCATCAATGCCCAAAAATTCAAGTTTGCTGCATAAAATAGAATGGTTAACACAGTCAAAGGCCTTTTGGACATCAAGTGAAACCATCCCAACGTAATTACCTTTAGCAGTTTGTGTTCTGATAAAATCATTGAGATGGACTAGACATGAGTTGGTAGAATTTTTTTGTCTAAAGCCAGATTGAAATTCGTAAATTAGATTGTTTTCGGCCAGGTAGCTCTCCACCTGAATGAAAACGGCCTTCTCCAAAAATTTTGACAAGGCAGAGAGAACACTCACTGGTCTATAATTCCCGACTTCCATTCTGGATTTTTTCTTGTGAAGAGGAGTTATTTTGGCTTGTTTCATATCATCCGGAAAAATGTTGGTGTTTAATGACAAATTCACAATGTGCCCAATCGGAACTTTTAAAATTTCTGCGCCATCCTTCAAAAATCTAGGTGAGATACCATCTAAACCAGTACTTTTATTTTGATTGAGCTGACCAAGTTCTTTAAAAATAAATTCGTTCGTAACCGGTTGTAATTTCATAGAACCCTTTTGAACCCCTTTAGCATCATAGTAATGTTTCAAATTATCTAAATCAACACCAAAAAGTGAAGTGACAATTGGAAGTGAATTAGTCAACTTATTTGCCACTGTAACAAAAAAAGTGTTGATGTGTGACGCGACTTTTAAAGGATCAAAACACACACATCACCATCAACTTTTAAGACAATGTTACTAGATTTTTTGCTTTTGTTACTGTAACCTAAGGATTTTAGATGAGACCATAACTTCTTAGCATTATTCTTATTTTCCTCTATGTTTGTGCAAAAAAAATTAGATTGAGATTGTTTAATCGACCTTTGAACTTTGTTTCTTGCTGAACAAAACATTTTGTATAAAGCAACATTGTTTTTGTCTTTTTTGAATTGACAGTACAAATTATCTCTAGTGTTTATCATTTCTAAAATCTCACCGGTCATCCAAGGCTCAGTATTGACTTTAATTCTGATAGATTTCATCGGGGCTATAGAATCAATTATTTAAGTAATTTTCTGCTTCAGTAATAACCAAGCATTGTTTACATCATTGCAAAGAGTGACATCTGACCAGTCTATTTCCCTCAACATATTTTGGTAAATTTCCTTGTTGTAATTCCTCATGGATCTAATTTTGACATGTTTACATTTGTCCAATTTAACTCTATTATTGATCTTTCGAGTACAAAAAATAACACAGTGATCAGATATACCAACTGGAATTGTACCTGATTGACAGATCTTTTCTTGAGTATTGCAGATAATGTGATCTAAACTTGACGAAGAATTATTTGTTACCTTTGTCGGGTTTGAAATTAATTGCTTCAGATTGAACATGTTTAGAACATTTCTGTAAGATCTAAATAGAGATGAAGACTTACTGATTGTACAAATGTTAAAATCACCTAAAATGTACTTTTCCTGTTCCAGACTTAAATTAGATAATGTCACTTCAAAGTTGTTCAGAAAACTTGAGCACTTGGGTGGCCTGTAAAATACTCCAACAAGAAATGGTCTGGTTTTGGGAAGAAAGATCTCTACCCACGCTGTTTCCATGTCAGCAGTTTCCAGATCCTGTCTACGATTGAAAGATAGATTGCATATTTTAGTATCTCCATGGCATTTACGTCTCTATTTCTGTGGTCCTGAAGCAAATACAAAAAATTATGGTTAGTTCAATGGACAGGTCGGTCAACAGAGAAAAGGGTGACGAATGACTCAGTCAACAAATGTATTGACTGCAATCCACTTACAGTGTACTTGATGTATTTATATTTATAAAGCATAGGCTGTCCTATCATATTTCGTTGTAAATTCCAGAGCCATAAAATGTTTTGGTCCAAAAAAATTTATAATGCATTTGCCTCATTAATTATTCAATGATAAGGCCAAATTGTTTAGGTGTTCGAGCCACAGCGCGAACACCTCTTGTTATTGTTCGTTTTTTTTGTTTTAGGTGTTCGGGCGACAGCGCGAACACCTCTTGTTATTGTTTTTTTGTTGTTGCTTTTTAGGTGTTCGAGCCACAGCGCGAACACCTCTTGATATTGTTCGTTTTTTAAAGTTTTTTTTTAGGTGTTCGAGCCACAGCGCGAACACCTCTTGATATTGTTCGTTTTTTAAAATACTTTTTCTTCTCCTTCTTCTCGTTGAATATCCAGAGCAAAAATCATAGTTGCAGAGTTCACAGAACATTAAAACTTCACACATAGTTAGACCTTAACATGTAGTTGTATCTTAAGTTGTGACGTCACAGTGAGGTCATCAGATATCGAATTACACTCAATCAAAGTTTAATATTGTGTTCCATGGTATTGTGTTCCATGGTTTAACGATGAGATCAGAACGGCAAAAAAGTTGCGTAGGAAATTTGAACGCAGATGGAGAGCAACTGGGCTTAAGCACGATTTTGACTTGTTTAAGTTGAATAGAAATAATGTTATCTTCTTGATGAATAGGGCACGTCGGGATTATTATTATTCTAACCTGATTAATGAAAACAGCCATGATCAGCGGAAATTGTTTAGGGTGAGCAGGTCTCTGCTAAAGCTTGATAAGTCTTGTTGCCTTCACACACGGATGACTTGACTCTTGAATTTTCTATATGGAGATATCCAATATCATGAAATTCCTGCAGATTCACCAATTTGGCTTTAGATCTAAACATTCCACTGACTTGGCCCTCATCGAACTTGTTGATAGTGTCACCCAGTCATTGAACAATAAAATATGTGCTGCCGGTGTTTTCATTGACCTTTCTAAAGCCTTTGATACCATTGTTCACTCTATTCTTCTTTCTAAACTTGAACATTTTGGAATCAGGGGAGTCGCGCTGCAATGGTTTGCTGACTACCTTAACAATAGATACCAGTTTACTTCAATCAAGGGTTGCGACTCAGATCGTTTAAACATTAAGCATGAAGTTCCTCAGGGTTCAATTCTTGGCCCACTCCTCTTTCTCCTATATATTAATGACCTCCATTACTCCTCCCCCATTTTATCTTTTACTTTGTTTGCTGATGATACAACTATTTTCTACTCTAGTCCTCAGCTCACCTCCTTGATCAACACACTCAACATTGAACTTGCTCAGGTATCTTCATGGTTTAAGGCAAACAAACTTTCCATTAACCATGCCAAAACTAATTTTATCTTTTTCTCCAAGTCTTATCGTCCTGAAGACATCGATTTGCCGCCGGTGATCATTGATGGTATTTCTATAACAAGAGTCTTCTCGGCAAAATTTCTTGGTATCATCATCGACCATAAACTTTCCTGGTCGGAACATCTCTTCTGTTAATAAGGTTATTTGTCGTAATTCTGGTGCCATTTCTAAGATCCGCCATTTCCTCCCTGCTTCATCGCTTGTTCTTCTTTATAACACCCTCATCTATCCTTATTTAAATTACTGTAACATTGTTTGGGCTTCTGTGAGTAATACGAAGATGTACTCCGTTATTCGTTTCACAAAAAAGGGTTATTCGTATCTGTACTTTCTCTTCCCCCAGAGAGCATTCAGCACCTCTTTTCGCACAACTGCACACTCTCACTATCGCCGACATTAATAAACTCCATACTGGGATTTTTATGTATAAGTTCACTCACTATCTTCTTCCCCAAGTTTTTTCTTCATTCTTTACCTCAGTTCGAGACACCCATAGCCACTCCACAAGATCCTGTACCAATCTGTTTGTTCCATTCACTCGCACCTCTTATTCTATGAACACCATTCGCTTCCTTGGCCCTCATGTGTGGAATGCCATAGATGAAAGTATCAGATCTCAGCGGTCCGTGTGTCTTTTCAAGCTTAAATACAAACGAGTCCTTATCTCTCATTATGCATCTTAGCTTCCTCTCCCAAATATATCTTTTCTTCCATTGCGTTCACATTATCCTCATATCTAAATTTTGTTGGTCTGTTGTTTTTGCTTACTAGTCGTTAAGTTTTTTTTCTCAAGTGTTCTGGGCATGATATTACCGAGCCATAATATGATAACATACTTCCAACTAAAGAATTTACAACAATGGCACGGCCTTTCATTGTTAAGGATCGACCTTTCCATCTATTAAGCACATTTTTGATTTTATTAAACCTCCCATCTCAATTTTCTTCAGGATCAACCTCGTTTCCAAAGAATACACCCAAAATTTTCAATTTGTGTCTAGACCAAATAAAATTACCCGGGTTATCAACCTTATTTTTCCACATCCCTAACCAGAGCCCTTGAGTTTTACTTTTATTAATTTTGGATCCTGACCCTTCACTGTAAGTGTATACAATTTTATTTAGTTCATGAAAATCATTAGGATCGGTGATAAACATACTAATGTCATCCGCATGTTGGATGATCTTAACAGATGCATTATGCATCGGCAATTGAACACCTTTAATACAATTATTGTTACGTATAAGGTTAGCTAAACCTTCAGCACATATTGTATACAATGATGGAGAAAGTGGACATCCTTGACGAATCCCTCTGGTGATCTTAATGAGCTCCGTAAAAAAATTGTTTATGTTAACCGTCGCTAAAGGATTACTATACAACATTTTGATCCAATCGATAAAATTGGCAGGGATCCCCATCCTCTCCATCATTGCATACATATATCTCCATTCTATTCTGTCAAAAGCCTTTTCCTGATCGATATTAACAATAGCAGCTTTACCGTTATTTAAATTAATATAATCAATGGTGTCTCTAATGGTCATTAAACTCATTTGGATATTCCTTCCTTGAACTCCGCATGTTTGTTCTTCTTTAATTAAAAGAGGCATAATTTTACTCAAACGCTTATTCAGGGCTTTAGCAATAATTTTATAATCAACATTTAGAACACTTATGGGCCTCCAATTTCTGAGATTCTCTCTTTCACCTTTGTTTTTAAAAATGGGTCTCACTAAAGCTAAATTCATGGAGCGGGGCAACCGCATATTAGTTTTACAATAATTAACCACATCCATAAAATCATTATTAAAAATATACCAATATTTCAAATAAAATTCAACCGTGAGGCCATCCATTCCAGGAGCTTTATCTCGTGCCATTTCTTTAAGCGCACCAAAAAGTTCGTTCATACTGAGATCATTTTCCATGTCTATAGCCTTTTCATTTCCTAATTCCATTGGGTCAACCTCATTAAGAATTTTTGTCATATGAAAATTGTTAGTTTGATTAGATGTGAACAATTCACTGTAGAAGTTATGCGCATGCTTCAACATGGATGAAGGTTTGTTAAAAATATCGCCCTGGTCATTTTGAAGAAAGCTGATGGCATTATTCTGGTGTTGTTTGGCTGCTGAAAAAAAATATTTGCTGGGTTTTTCCCCTTCCACTTTTTGTTTGGTATGAAGCCATAACTTAGCCTTCTCCCATTCTTGGTACTCATACCATTTAAGTTGGCTTTCAATATCGTTTAATTCATTTTTATTATCCAAAGTAGGATTGTTACAAAGAAAATCATACCGTTCTTGAATCTGGCCCTTAACTTTATTGATTTGGTATGTTTTAGTAATGTCATAGTCTTTAATTATTTCTTTAAGTCTGTTCTTTCCAATATCCCACCACAGCGCGATATTGTCATAATCATTTTTTTTTTTGCCAAAAAAGCCAAAACCACTCAATTCTTGTTTTACAGCTATCTTCAGACATAATTTCTTTTCTACAAACCCACCTACCTGGCCCTGTTTGAATGGAATGATTTTCAAGGCGCATAATAAGTGCTTTATGATCTGAAAGGAAAGTGGATTCAGCAGATATTTCTTTGATTTTGCATCTCAAATTCTCAGAGGCCAAGATGTAATCTATGCGACTGGTTATGTCTTAAAGGTCCTAGGAAATAGAAATTTTTAACAGTGAAAACAATAAAGTATACCTATTGGAACATATATTTGTCATTTGTCTATGTTATCCCCGCCCCTTTGCACCATTAAAAAAATAAATTCTGAAATTAGGGGGGCGCCACGCTCCTCCCCTACCTCCTCATTATCATATTATAATCCGCAAATCCGTGACGTAGACCTAGGAAGGTCCAGCACTGCCTGCGATGAAGTTTCAGTCAAGTCGTACTCAAAACCACTGAAGTTGATGTGTCATATTAGATCTTCTTTTCAGCTAAATTTAGTAGATATCCCACATTTTTGGGAAATGCCTTGTAGGTGTGTTGTTGCTGGGTGTAGCAACACCACAAAGGAAGGTGTCAGCCTTCACGGCGATTTCCACCAGACCCTAAATACAGGCGAATTTGGACGGCGAGTGTGAAGCTGACCAGGGCGAAATGGTCAGGACCAACGGAGCACTCTATGATATGTAGCGCTCACTTTGAGCCAACATATTTTGACCGGGGGCTCCAGAGCCAGTTTGGCATGAGATTTAAAGCCATGCTGCGCCCTGATGCAGTACCAACAATATTTCCCTTAAGTCAGAAGGCCAAGAAACGTCCAGAAAAGAAAAGAGTAGCTTTCTTGAAGCGAGAAAGTCTCAGGGTAAGTTGCTTTGTTTTCCGTGTAACTTACATGTGTATGTGCACCCACAAGCAATAGGCTTATTACTAACGTTAGAGGTCGATTGTTACACTTCGCACACCACATTAACGCTAAAAATGTCGTTTCATTGTGAAGTCACTGAAGATGTCATTGTACAATTCTTTGACAATGTTAATTATGTGTGTGATTTTTGGATCTTGTTTCAAAATCATCGAGTGCAGAATTATGTTTTGAAACGGTCATAACGACGGCTTACACAATTCACCAATGACTCCTGGCCATGTGTATCCATGCCATTGATTCGACGGGGCCTTGCGCTTCGTTTTACGGTAGAGCCTACAGTACAGATTTATCGGTGCTATACGGTCATGTTTACTATGCAACTTGCAAGTCGTGTGCACATACACTGTACATGTGTACGTTGCGCACAGTTTATGACCCTTTTTTATAATCCCACGGTTTAACCATGGAGCAACTAAACACAATGGCAACATTGGTGCCTAACATTGGAGCTTAGTTTATTCATGGTTTATTGCTCCTAGGTCTACGTCACGAACAGCGCCACCGCGCGTTGGGCAGCATTTGAAATTAGATGAGGCAATTTTTGTAAAAATCAAATTAAAAATAATTAGCCCAATCCAGACATAAATTAAACGTAAAATCGTTTTTTATTCATATCAATTGATAAAATAACAAAAGAAAATAAATAAGCACAATTTGACTCTTCCTAGGACCTTTAAGGCTTTATGATAAAATGTGTGTCTCGGCTCAGGGTAAAACGTTTTTTCCACATCAAAAAGATCATTAGCTTCAATAAAATTATGAAATATTTTGGCACTTTGGTCTTGCTTGTCATGATCGCTATGGCAATTAAAATCACCGGTTATAATGTAATTATCCGTGTGTTTACAATTAGTTGTTAAAAAAAATTCAAAATCTTTAAGGAAGATTTTCCTTTCGGTAAGTATGTTAGGTGCATAGACGGAAAACACAGTAATATTTTTTTCTTTCATCTGTATTTCAGCTTTAACCCATCTCCCTTTATTGTCCCTTTGATGATTAACAATATCAAATCCGCTTTTGAAGGAAGTTAAAAGAGCAACCCCTCTGCTATTACTTTCCCCATGGCTAAAGATAATATTACCCCCCATTGCTTGCGCCAAATATTTTCATCAGATTGTACACTGAGTTTCCTGCAGACAGACAATGGATATTTTTTTCCTTATAAGATAATTAAAAACCATATCTCTTTTCTGGTCATTTCTGAGACCGTTAACATTTAAAGTTGCAATGGTTACAGCCATCAATATTATGTTTAAAAATAAAATATACATCGAATGACAAAAGGGTATTTTCTCTAAGCATAACAATAAACATATTAGGGTCTCTATTCAGTACTTGTACCTCTCCTTCCACGTCCTCTTCCTTTGGTATACGGTGTGGATCTCTGTGGTTGAGATGATACGCCACTTCATCTTTTTTTCCTGTACCTTGGTACACCTTTCCGGGTATATAGGGTATACCCGTCGTCTATTGGAGTTTCTTCTGCATCTTCGTCTTCCATCTGGTATTCGTCGACTCTTGGTGATTCCTTTAACCTTGATTGTGCTACTTCAGATTTCTCTGCAACCATACTTGCCCATGTTTTTTTTGGTTTGTTGGGTTCTTTATCAGATTGTTGTCCTTGGTCTGTCAATGCGTCGCTCTTTTTCGTTTTCATTCTGTGATCTTCCTGAGTGGAATTCTTTGAAGTATTGCTCTTAGGAATGACGGTTTCTTTCCTTTTGTCTGCGCTCCTTTCCTGTGGGGTTTTCTCATTCATTACTAGATTCATCGGCTGCTGTGGACGAGATGATTGGATGCCTGGTGAAATTTTACTGTCTTTCTGTTGTTTAGTAGTGTCTCTTTTCTTGACATTATCTTTTGGGGGTTTTCCTTGATCCGGATTAATCTCTCTTGCGATTGGCGTTTTGTCCAAATCGTATAATCTGAAACGCCGTTTTTGTCGCAATCTATGCGGGCTTCCTGATCATTGTTCTCTTGATCGTCGGACTCTTGGTCATCAAACTCATGACCGTCAGAGTCATGACCGCCCGAGTCATGACCGCCCGAGTCATGACCGTCCGAGTCGTGACCGTCGGCCTCATTGTCCGAAACAATTTCGTCCCGCTGATCTCCTTGTTCCCTGTGTTCTTCTGCTCTATGGTCTCGACTGCCGCAAATGAAGCATCGACCTCTCAATTCACAATTTCTAGCGAAGTGTCCCGTTTGGTGACAAATTTTACAAGTTTTGGGTTGCCCCTTATACTTGATAGGGAGAGAGAAACCGCCAACTTTGATGTAACTTGGGATGGATTTCTTTAAGTTCTTTATTAGTAGGCTTCTTACCCCTGTTTCTATTGCTGTGTTGAAGTCGTGTACTTGGCGCTGAATGTTGACGACTGTACCAAAGGCCGATAGAACGGTGATGTTGTTGTTGTTAATGGCACTTCTGGCAATCTATGTGCCCTTTGTGCCAGTTGCTGTACGGTTTGAACAGCGCATGCGCGCAGAGATGCGAATGATATGAGACTGCTTTTTGAGATTATGACGTAACAAAACGGACTCTGTAGCCTACTTAGAAGAAATCTTGATGGACCGGTACAAAACAAGAAAATAGGTTGGAGAATTATAAAAAACTGAAAGGAGATTAACCCAAACCCAAAAAATCAAACCCAGGTTACTATAGCACGATCTAGAAAAAAGAGGGGGTGGGTGCTGGTGATCCTCCAGACATAGAGCGCCGCATGTGTTCCTGCAAGCCGGTCCGTTTCCCTTGCAGTTTAAGAGCCCGTGCTCCGCCAGGTAAAATTTGCAGGGCCGCAACACTTCAGGTGATGAGGCGGCACCCTGTCCAGCCAATCATCAAAACACCCAGTCCTCTGAAAAAAAATTGC